>CM076580.1:280835990-281294122 GCA_034641835.2 Pinus albicaulis
ATATCAGTGAAACGCAAGCATTTTTTCTCTTGAGACAAGTTCTCTGTGTAATATTGTAAGATAGGCTGAGATATGATGTATCCAGACTGAATGTTCAAGCTATGGGCTATGATGTACCTGATTGGTGCTATTTTTAATATGACAAGCATGTTTCTTTGGATCTTGATCTAAAGCAGCTGGTGATGTTCTCCTTTCTCTGTATTTGTGATTGACTTGCTTTCATTTCATTACATTTCTTCAGGCTCGCATCAGAATTTTGGCATAAGATTTACCCTTGATAGGTACCTTATGCTGCTGCTCTCCCAGCCTTCTATGTTTTCTGCTTATATGTGTATCTGAATGTTGATTTCAATTGATTTAACCAGTGTAGTGGATGTCATTGCCTGCTCTCTGATGTATGAATTAATGGAGTCAGTATTTAGATGTTCGTGTTAGGATTTAGTTGAATGCGTTGAGAACCTGGGAGGTCTAGAATCCTGTATCTGCCTCGCTAGGAGCTTTCCATCCCAATTAAACCTTTCCAAGATCCCTTGTTTTTCCTCTAATTCTATCCAAGCAGGCCTGGAGTTAAATGACCTCTGGCCTGATCTATAGATAGAGTTGGATGGTTCCCCTTCACTCATTTTTAATCCTTAATGTCCCATCCCACCAATCATCCTTTAAGATCCAAATGCTCTAGATGACTAGCCCAACTGAAATCTTGCACATTGTACATAAATAAATCCTTTCTTGACTCCATAGCCCAATGGCTTTGATGTTCTCTGAGTTATCTTTCTCTGCCTAAGCTTCCTCTTTGCTCATCCTTGTCTTATAATTGGACCTTCTTCTCCTGATTCCCTCCAACCCTTCCTATATATCTCTCCGGGAAGTTATCTTGTTCAACATGTATCGAATGTTTTTGTTGGTTTACTATTTTAACGTTGCAAATGTCTATTTAGAACATGATTAACTAATGCATCAACCAATGCGTTTAAGTTTCTTGAAATGTGTTTATATTCGATGTAATAAAATTGCCTTTCCAAGAGACGAACCTTCAAAAATAATCTCAATAGCACTGGATTTTTAATTGTGTATACTCTGTTTAAATGTAATACAATGAGTTGTGAATCAATCAAACATAGAACACCTCAAATGCGTTGGCATCGATAATAGCTCAATGACTTGTTATATTCTAAAAATGCTGTGTTCAATGTTTGATTGAGGCATATCCCATGAATAGAGACTAAGTCATCAAAGTGGGCGCATACATGACCGCAAGCAAGAGGAAGAAATGTTCCTTGTACCTATGATAGGCACATATCAAGAAAACTAATTTAAGTCTAAAGAATGTCGACATCTTCAAAAGATCAAGAGTAATCAAGATAATCACGAAAGTAGAAAAACTCATCAAGAAAATAACTAATATAAGGCACACTTTTCTAATCTAAGGCACATTGTTCTAAATAATCAATGTACAAAGAGGATCTTCACATGAAGAATCATGCATAATATCTCTGAGATAAAGGCAATTTCTTGGTTTATCTAAAGAGGCGCATTCATAACAATTAATTTAGGCTCTTTTGCAAGCACGCGCTTAACAATATAAGGACCATCCCACATTGGTTTGAATTTACCAGCACCTAGTTTGTCGTGAGCTTGATTATATACTAGAACTAGGTAACCTTCTGAATATATACAAGGGTTAACACTTTGAAAAAACTAAGCCTTAACACATTTTTTATGAGCTTCGATACCTAATGAAGCGGTGCGACGATTCTCATCTAGTTGTCCTAGGTATTGGAAGTGTTTCTCCTTTTAAGAGGTAGGTGGTAACAACGCAATGGCTAATTTGAGTGTCGTTATTTCACATTCAATGCGTAAAAAAACTTCCAAACCATAAACGAGCTGAATGGAGCAAACCCTGTGGATGTTATTGCAGAGGTACAATATGCCCATAATGCCAAAAAAAGCATGGTATGCCAATTCGTTTTATGAGTTTTGACAATCCATTTAATCATGCTAGTTAAAACGTTGTTGACAGCCTCAAATTGACCATTAGATTTCAGGTAATATGCTGTAGAATTATCATGGTGTACGCCAAGTTGAGTGAAAATTTCGGTCATCATAATGTTTTGAAAGTGGCTCCCATGGTTCGTAACGATAGCTTGAGGGACACCAAACCGAGCAATCATGTGATTGAATCTGAAAATTATTGTATTTTTGTCATAAGCCATGAATGTAGGCATCACCTCAGCCCATTTGGTAAAGTAATCTACTGTGATAATAATATACCCATGCCCCCCGGCTGAGTGAGTGTTACATGTGATGAAACTAATGCCCCAATTGGTGAAAGCACTGACAACAATGATTGGATGAAGAGGAGTTGGAGGTGCACGCATATTTCAATAAAAAATGTGGCAATTGTGGCATTTTCTAAGCACAAGAATACAATATTTGAATAGTGGCGACCGTAAATAGCCAACACGCAATATATTTTGAGTTGTGGAAAACCCATACATATGACCATTAGAAGCTCCAGAGTGGCAGTCATTCAATACCATTTTGGCTTCTTCATGTGTTATACAACATCGAAAAACATAATCGACACCACGATGATAAAGAGTGTCACCAATAATATTTTATTTTTGATATTGGTATCGTATTCTACGTTGATCTGATTGTGAAATCTCTCGCCAAAAGGTTTGGATTTGGAGATATATAATGATATATCCATACCAAGGGTCTAATGTAATGATTAGAAATAGATATTCATTAGTAAGATGATCCTCTACCACCGTCTTAGATTCAATATAGGGAAAATCACACATAAGTTCAGCGAAAACCAGTGATTTCTTATACTTCGATTTCTCAAACTCCAAATCAAACTATTGCAGGATAATGATCCATTTAGAGTATTTTCCCCCGAGAGATTGTTTCATCAAAATATACATCATCGATTTTCAATTATATATGACTATGTTTCTTTTTTTAAGCTATTCTAATTATATTGATTAACAAAATATTTTACAATCCATTGTCTGAGAAGAGGAACTTATCGAATTCCTGCTCTCAGTTGTGTCCAAAAATTCAAAACGAGGGGTTGACCATAGTAGGGAAACCAACCCTTTAATTTTTTGTAAAAAATTGAAACATCTACATTCACTAAAACACTATAAAAAGCTGTAAAAACAATAGATAGAAATATTGTCCAGAAGTGGACTGAGGTGCAAAAACCTTCAATATTTGCGAGCTTCCCCATGCTGATCTGAATCAGGTGCTAGTTTTTCCTCCTCAATCACTGAACATCCGTAAATATGGGAAATTTCCTCCTCCTCCTTCATGAAGACGTATGGCTATGGCTCCATCGGCTCTCCTCTTTCTTCGCATTTGCACCAGCCACTTGCCTTGTATTGACAAAGATTGGGAATGTACAAGGAGGAAGCCTTGATAGGAAGGCATTCGAGCTTCTTGGGCGAAGGATTTATAGAATGGGGATTTTTTATTTGTGGTATTTCTACTTGGTTCAGGGTTGGGGCATCTCGGATGGCTCAGCAGAAGAGATGAGGGAGATGGTTGGTGGAATCATAAGAGCAGAGGGAGCGGAGGAGCCGTTAGTGGTCAGGGTTGCAGACTGAGTGAGAGAGTTACCGACTACTTATACAAGTTATCAATTGAATAATTTCGAGTTAACATCAAAGCAAGACACATAATAACAGATCTCTACCAATTCAAATCTAGAATAAGCACATGCACACATAGACAAAGTGACAGTTATTTCTGGACAAATTTTCCCTGGAAAAAACCAATATGGGAAAACCAGTCTTTGGCTGCTGGAGGGCTCTATTATTAAGAATATTTCTGAATACACAACTCTAGGTTCCAGATCTAGAAAAACCTACAAAGAAAATTCTAGATTTGCAGCACCTGGCTGATCTAAGACCAACAATATTGACTGATCCACACCCTCAAATGGGCTTTACAGAACTCAGCCAGATCTAGGCCTATAAACCTCAAATGTGCCCCTAAAAGACACTGCGTCAGCCTTTGAAGGCCTCCAAATGCCTAGTGCTATCACTGGAAGGGACTGTGTTACCCTAGACTAGGTGACACAGTCACTACGCTGCCCCTAAGGGTCTCTACGTAACCCCTGAAGGGATTCTTGAAAATCACGCTGTCCTTTTTGCTACCGTTGTCGCTACCATTTTTTACCGTCGTCGCCATCTACTACCACCGCCATCAGTACCGTTGTCGTTGTCGTCCGATGCCACCGCCGTTTGTTGTCAAATTATCGCTATCTTCTATTGTTTCTACTACCGTCGTTTGTTGCCGCTTCCATTTGTATCTCCATCCGCCATCGCTATTGCTGTCTTCCCCATGCATTGTCTTCCCGATCTTCTACTTCCTTGTGTATTCTAGACCCCAAGACCGATCATCCCCTTGGTCTAAATTTCTCTCTTCAATCGAAACACTTGAGAATTCTTAGCAACCCCATCCTAGAATCTCGACTTAGCTTGAGTGCTCGCCTCTCGTGTGTCTTACAAATGACCCCAAGCCTTTCCTTTATACTTTTCTCGTTGACAAATCAATGGCCAAGATTAAATATTTAATCAATGGCTAAGATTAAAAGAAAGCTTGATCCGTGTGACTTAAGACAATTTCATCACATGTTTAATTAAATTCACTTTAATTATTTTATTTTCCTAAGTTTTAACTTATGAAATACATTAAAATAATGAATTAATTTAATATCTCCTAAACCAAATGAAATTTCCCAAATCCATTTATCGGTCTTGTAGATCAGGTGAACTCTAGTCCTTCCTCAAAATTTGGGATCTATAGCACAACTAATGCTACCCCAAATACACAAAATCTCAACACTCCCTCTTAACATCAAGGGTGTGCTATAGAAATACATCACACTAATGCATTCCAAGATTTTAGGCACTGGTTCTGTGCTGTTGAAGCTTGCTTGTGATCCAAGAGATGAGTTGCTCAAGGATCTCGCCTTACTTCCATGTAGCTTCTCTACATGTCCATGTCACCCCACCTCCATGGTTCATGAGCACTCATGGCTACATCATCTCCTAACCCATCATCTTCCACCGCTGTTTTGGAAGAAGATGCTTCCTTGTTCTTCTTCTTTTATGGACAATGGCTAACAAAATGCCCCATTTTGCCACACTAGAAGCACTTGATCTTAAAAATATCCTTCTTCTTCTTCGGTTTCTTCTTTGATGCCAAGGCTGAATCTTCCTCCTCTTCCTTCTTAACCTTGCTCAACGCAAGGTTGTGCTGCTTCTTGATGAACCCTCATAGTTCTCATTAGGGGAATTTTGAGGTCTAAAATGGGCCTCCTAAGTAAAATGTACAATAAAAATTCACTTTATAAGAACCAATCACATTTTAGGGGATGACATCATCCCTAATGGTTGAGGTGGCATTGCTTGAGTTAAAGGTACTTACTTGTCACATTCTCAATGGTGGATAAAAATTCATAGTTAACCATGGTAGTGCTTTAAGTACTTTTAAAGTCAAATTAAAGTACTCATAATAAACGTCATTTCACACTTTTTGAATAAAAATATATTATTTGTTGGAAATACTGCGAGGGGGGGGGGGGGTGAATCAGTATTCCTTTCAATTAGAGAATTAGTTAATATTCAATTATTATCAGTGTTTTTACAATGATAGCAACAAACAAGAGGGACACAAATGCACACATTTCTTAATGTGGAAACCCACTCTGGGACAAAAACCACCTAATGCTTTTCTAATAATTCTTTAATATTCAACTCCAATTGAAAATAAAGCTCCAACTTCCTAGAATCTAGAAAAGCATTCTTCTCCAGCTCCCACTGGATGGACACTCCAACACCCGAGATTCTTCAGTAGTCAACTGAACAGATGCCCCAACACCCAATGAGCTACAACTCACCCTAGCACCACCCTACCACCCTATAGAAGAATAAAAGAAGAATGGACTCCCGTACCAGGGAAAATGGTCCACTTTACAATGATATAGAATGATGTAGAAGAAGAATATATACTATACCATAACCCCAACTTTGACACAACCACCTAGTGATGATCCTAGACCTCCCAACACTACCTCTTCAACCCTTGGAAGATAGACACTAGTACAATTTTTACAATAATGTATTTACAATGATACCTTTACAATGATTGTATGCAGTGCTGCCCACGTGAAGACTTCATAGGATGAACTTCTTGCTACTGTTATGCACCTTGGTTGATTCTATTTTCATGCTACCCTCTGCTGCACCTTGCTTTTCTTTTCTTTGAGATGAATTTCTGTGAGCTTGAAACACCTTCTCACTTCCACAGATCACATCTCCAAAAATATTGCGCACCTTGATCTGAAAATTTTACAGCAGCTTCTTCAAGATTTTTTCTTCACCTCATAAAAATTTCAGCTTCTGAACCTTCTTATAAAAAAATTTATAGCACAAATTCCATGATGAAATGTTTCAGATGGCGAAATCCCTTGCCTAAGGAGGAAATGAAGATCACAATTTATATAAATGCTTAAGTTGAGAGGGGCTTCAACAAGTGAACGTGGGAGGGGATTTAGGAGTATAAAAAATATTAATTATTACTTTTCAATGACCCATGCCCCAACCCCATGGGGTTTTATCCCACTAACTAGGGGTACAAACTTCAAACATGAATATCTCTCAAACCGTGAAGAATTACATGGCATGCCATATATCAACGGAACCATCTAGACAAGTAGAAACCATCAAAATAATTATTGACCCAGAATATATTAATTTGGTAGGTCAAAATTCCCATGCAATATTGGGTTAGTCCCTGGTGCTGCTTGGGTTGACATCAATGACAACCGCTGATCAACAATATCCCCCTTTGGCATTGATGGCAACACAAGTACTCCCCATACGATCATGACACCTCTTCCTTCAACATTCTCTCCCCCTTTGACATCAATGGCAAAGGGTAACTCCCCGTGAAACACAACCATCCTGCGGACCTGTACACACTTCCCTCCCGCTGACACACAACCGTCCTGCAGACCTGCACACACTTCCACTCCCCCTTTATATTCTGAAAAAGGAAAATCTAATGAGAAATTGGGAGAATCCCAAGCTTCTGGCGAAGATATTCCAATGCTGGCGAATATTTAATATGTGATTATTTTGGTGCTGCTTGGAATCTTGCTACTTGTCCAACTGCTTGCATAACATCTGGTTGGGAGGCTGTTACATATAGAAGACTACTAATCATAGATCTGTACAACCTTTGATCCACATCCTTAGATGAGTCGTCTATGCTCAATTTGCAACCTCTTACCATTGGAGTAAGGATGGGTTTGCAATCTTCCATTTTAAATTTCTTGAGCATTTCCTTGATGTACTTGGCTTGACATATAAATATTCCTTTCTCTTGCTGAGATATTTGAAGCCCTAAGAAGTATGTCATCTCACCAAGTAAATACATCTCGAAATCACTTTGCACCTTTGTAGAAAACTTCTTACTTAGTCGATCATCATTGCTACCAATTATTGTATCATCCTCTTTAGCTATTATACATGCTTTAGTTGCTTCATCCAGAACATATATGTCGTTTGGAGCTCGACTTGCTGTAGCCACAATTTCACCATACACACCTTTCCTGATTTCACATTTCATGGAGTTGAATAGTATTGTGTGTCCTTGATCACACATTTGTCCAACACTGAGCAGATTGTGATTCATGTTTTCAACCAATAGAACATTCTTGGCTAGAGCATATTTGCTTCCGAGAGTGACAGTACCTGATCCTATAACATTTGAAGATCCATCATTTCCAAAGGACATGGTTCCATCCTTCTTCTCTTTCAGAGATACAAATTTATTTCTATATCCAGTCATATGCGTTGAGCAACCGCTATCAACATACCACACATCTTTGTTCTTTTGAGCCTTGAAAGCGAGAGCACAATTATCATTCTTCTTCTTCTTCCATGTTCGTTCGTTCTATGGCTTCGAAGATTCTTCTGGAGGATTTTCAAGTCTGTAGTCTTTGGCTATGTGTCCAAATTTTCGACATTTGTAACATTCAATATTATTTCTTAAATGTTCAAATCTATTGATATTTCGTTGAGCCCTGGGAGGTTCATATTTGACAGATCTCCTGGAATTGTATTTGTTCCTAGGGTACGTGCGACATTCTACAGCTTTATGACCAAATTTTCCACATGAATAACAGTAGCCATAAAAAATATGTTGGTACCTGGATGGAAATTTTCTTCGAGGAATTGTCTTCCAAGGTTGTTCTTGCGAATCTTGTCCAATGAAGTCTTCATGCATGTTATATCTCATAGGTTCATTGTATTTTGTTGTAGAAGGTCCTACTTCTTCTTCTTTGTAACCGATGCAATTTTTGTCATTGTAAGATCGTTGATTGTTGATGAGTTCTTCCAATGCCCTTGAGCTGTTGGCATAGTTTTGGATATTTTTTCCTTTCTTCACTTCCTCACATAGCGAGACTACTTCAGCTTCTAATTCTTCCCTTTCTTGGTTGCTTTCTTCCAACTTCTTTTGAAGTGACTCTTCAATGCATTTGTGTTCTTCAACTTCAATTTTGAGACCTTGAACTTGTTCTTCAAGAGTATTGGAACGAATCTTCTCCACCTTGAGATCTTTTATAAGCTTAATTGCTTCCTCATAAAATTATTCTATGGTCCATCCTTCTTCTTCGTTGTTTGATACCTCTTGTTTATTATGCTTGGCCATAAACAATACTCTCTCATTGGCTTCTTCTTCACTGTCATTGTCTTCATCGGATGATGAGTTATCTTCTTTAGAGAGAAAGTTCCTTTTGGATCCTTGCTTGTTGAATTTCTTAAAGCCTTTCTTTCCTTTTGAGTTGCCATTACTTCTATTTGGACATTTTGCTGCAAAATGCCCAACCTCATTACAGCTGAAACATATCAATGGAAGTTTACCTTTGAATTGTCCCTTACCAATTTTTAGTTTTCTCGTGAAGTAAACATATTCTTCATCTGAAAGACCTTCTTCATCATCTCCCTTTTCTTCACACTTGTAGGTGCATGTCTTTTCAATTGAAGGTTTTTTATCCTTATTGGTTTTCTTAGATGCAATGAACGCAGTTTCTAGATGCGAAGTACCCTCTTCTTCATCAAGTCTCATTTCATATGCTATGAGAACTCCATGTAATTCCTCTTTGCTGAGTTTGTCCAGATTTGCATTGTATTCTAAGACCGATACCTTTGGGTTGAATCTCCCTGGTAACGTTCTAAGAATCTTCCGTATAATAGTCTTCTCGTCAACTGGCTCTCCCAATCCTTCCAGAGTATTGGTTATTTCATCAACATATTGGAAGTATGCAGCAATGTTGCAATCTTCTTTCATTCTGAGTTGCTCAAATTTTTCTCTATAGATTTGAAGCTTTGCTTCTTTGACATTTGAGTCACCCGCATATATATTATTGTTGTGGAGGTAACCCCTCTCGCGGATAGAGGCGATCCCTACTAGCCCAGACCGGGTCTAGTAATAATCATTCACGCTATAGCGCAGGTTCCTAATTGCAAATAAACCAACTAGCGATGAAGGCTTACCTGGAATCCAATGCTGTTGCTTGTAGAAGAGGTAGCGCTCCCGTTCCTTAGCCCTGGCAGATCACGATCCCCACGATCTCCGTGATGGACACCTGCACATGCAAGAAACAAAACAAACGCAAGCGTAAAATCCAGTAGATGCAACTATATGTCAGTCAGAAAGGACATAACTCATCATCATAAACAACAACAAGAGTGGAACCATAACCAATAGTCGCTTATTATTAATCAATCAAAGGAAAATTACAACCAAGTTCTGACGCTGAATTCTCCTTCGGAGGGTCGCTAGCAGAACACGTCTCGAAAATCCTGTCAAGGATGGGACAAACCTCTCTCTTCGGATCTTGACAATAGTCTCCTTGCTTGAATTTGGCCTTAGGGGAATAATTGAGGCTCTTGCAGCATAAGGCTCTTGAGAATTTGGGAACTTGAAGACTAGCTTGCCATGGAGATGGGTAAGCTTTTATAGATGGAGGAAGGGGAGTTGGGATCCCTATAATCATGGGATTGGCCCTATCATCAAGGAAGCTTCCATGAGAGGTGGCAAACCACTTCCTCTCTATGGAAATTCGTAGCCAAACCTCCCAACTCAAGATAGATATCAGTGCCTGGATCAGTTAGGATGAAACTTCCGCCATTTATTTTTAAAAAACACTCCTTAAATTGGCTGGCGCGAGTGCGACTCTGGGACAGAGCGCCAATTGGCACGACCTCTTTAAAGGATTTTCCCCATTGGCACGGGTACTGAACTGGCTGCCCGCGCTAATGCAAAAAGGGGTGTTTTTAGGGTTTTTCAGCAGGATATGTCTTCAGGGGGATGAAAGTACATGTTCAGGGGAATGCCATGAAAGTATTTTCAAGTTATATCACTGCTCACAGGTCACAAAATAAGCCCTCCAATGTGCGAGACGGGGAATGGTAGGGATGGTGACAAATTGCTGTGTAACAGATGCCCCCTAAAGTATGAGGCCCGAACGAGAGAGAGGGGTGAAATGCTTTACGAGAACGTGTCCAACTGAAAACTCCGCCGTCGGAAAACCTGCGTGAAGAAGTACAACTGATGTCTCAAATACATGATATATATGTGGTATGGGCGCAACCATCCATAACAGAGTATACAATAATCCAGATCCAAGGTATGGACACAGCCATCCAGTGAGGATCGATGAATAGACTCAGGTATGGTCGCAGCCATCCAGTAAGTGAGTCATGTAAATAATCATAATAATCCACAAACTCGTAGCCTGGATTACAACAGACACAATCCAGGGTCTTGCGCTCCATCTCAATCCGAACACAGTACAAGTCCAAGCATGTGAAGAAATGAGCTGAAGTCGAACATGCAAGAACATCGTCTGATTACCAGCCAATGATGAAAGCTGTTAACAGACGCGAGAGGTACCACCAATAATGACAATGGCCCTCAAGGTACTACAGGTACAATCTACGGCATGTGAATCAATGAGCTGGCATCGAACACCCGTAGAATCACTCGATCGGAGGCCAATGATGAGAACCTCACGTCGAATGCGACGAACCTGCCATTGAGGCATGCAAGCTCCAAGGTACAATGAAAGAGTCTCTAGATCAGCTTCCTGGATAATGAGCTGAAGTCGACAGGAAGTGACCTTGATCGAAGGTGGGCCATAATGTTTCCCACATCATCAACACGAGACAGAGGAACATGATGTTTTTGTTGTGAATCAGGATCATATGAGAATCAGAGGAAGGTTGATATTTGCAGAGGTCAACTTCTCTTGAACATATAACGGCACAAATAGTGGTTTTGGCAGTATTTGACATCAATGGATCAGAGGTCATGGTGACGAGGCAATGAGCAGAGGAGAGGTCAAAAAGGATTATCCAAACTCATGGAGGCAAGTGAAAAATGAGATGAGATGTCCCCAACCCGACACGAATGCAGACAAGTGCCATGTTCAAGAGCGACATACTGCCGACACGACAATGATGCTGGTTCCATTTTTTCCCCGCCATTTCTGGCGAGTACCCCAATTATTTTTGATAACAAGCTTGAAGGGGATAGCATATGCTTGTGATATAAGTCCATCCTAGTACGTTTAATGAGCCCTAGGAAGGAGAGACTCGAGTAACGTCATTATGACTGAATCCGATGTCATCAGGGTTTAACGAGTTTGACAAAGGAAGAAATTGGTGTCTTTTCATGTTTAGAGAGTTTGAAAAGACAGCTGAAATGTAAACTCCAATGGTCCCTTTTCATAAATAGTTCCTCAGATCCGAAAAGGTAGAAAACTATGTCTGAGAAAACCTCCTAGTCGCGATAGGCTAGGGTATTCCTTTTTCGTAAATAATCTATCCCATCCCGAAAAAGGGGTAAACGTATACTGGGTAGATGTCGGTTCGCAACCACTTTAACAAGATCGAAACGACAAGGGCCTCAGCAATCTTTTCATGTTTAGAGAGTCAAAAAAGAGCTGAAAGATGACTCCAAAATGACTTTTTCGTGTTTTTACCGAGTCCGAAAAAGTATAAAATACAACTCGTTTCACCGTTGAAGTCGCGTAGAAACCTGTTGCTGCACACAGAGGCAAGTGTAAAATCCATTTTCGACAAAATATATCAAAATATTAATAAAAATTGACTTTTAAAACCTAACGAGATTTCAAAAAGTTTAAATAGTCTCAAATGGTAAAAAACAAAGTTACTTTTACTATTTACCTCATTGGAGAGCAACAGTGGTCCGTTTTGGTGTGCAAACTTCTAACGGCGATTGCGACAGATCCGGGCTACCATTCATATTTTCGTTCGTTCTAGGTAAGAGGCGCTTCCCTGTACTCCATTTTAATCCATTTTTTATAGTTTTCCATTGTTCATTAGATTTCTGTGGAAGAATTTTGTAATTTTAGGGCTCCGCCCATTGGCGCGGGTATCAGGCACGGACCCGTGCCAATGGCCTCTTGTATACAAAGAGCCCGCGCCAACTGGCGCGACTGTTAGGAAGACGGTTGCGCCAATGGTGCAATTTAGTTTTCCACCTTAAATTTCTGATTTGTGAGTGATTCAAATGGATTTCCAAGCATAACAGAGATCTAATCAAGGGTTTTTGACCATGTTGATGCAGGCAACCGAGTACAATGGTGATCGAATGGAAAGAGAGGGAGCATGGGGAAGAGGATGAATTAGCCATGGAGAATGAAACTTGTATGAATGCTCTCAAGAACTGTGGGCTTAAAAAGTTCTTCCTGACACCTTGCTTACGAGCTCAACCTGAGCTCCTACAATACTTGATCAGTATTTGGGATGAAAATGAACAAGTGTTCAAGCTGCGGGATCAAGTATTAGAACTGGAGGTTTCTGACGTATAATTCATAACCGAACTGTCGCGCAGAGGTCCAGTGCCCATATTGATAGGGAGCAAACCATCTGGTGAAAAGATGGAGCAGGTAATGGCGAGGGTGTGCCCAAGGGCACAAACCGGATCAGGAAGCGGAAAGGTAGAAATTCACACTGTCGAGGATCTAGCACTCAGAGTAGTGCTACACACCATTACACGAGTTGCAGGATCGCAAGCTCCACATGAGGCGACCAAGGCCGAACTCATACTAGCCTCAGAGTGTATGAGTCCTACACTGTTTGACTGGGCTACAGCGGTGACAGTCAACATGAAGAGGTAGCTCACGAAGCGCAAGCAAGCCAAATTGAAGCAGTTTGGCTACGGTTCTATCCTGGTATCGTTCATTTTGGAACGACTACCAATCTTCCAGGGCCAAGGGGCCATAGTAGCTGAGTCGGTACCACGAGAGCCGAGAATGGCTCGCTGGGCAGCACTGATGCCCAGAGTAGGAGGGGGGCAACAGATGTCTTGGAGGCCAGATTTTTTTGGGTGGCTATGGCGTCAGTTGATCGTAGTCGAAGACTGGCCATATGCAGGGACCGATTTCACTGGTGATCCAGATCTTCCACTCCTAGAGGGAGATGACTGGGACGAGGAGTTGGGTAAGATCGTCCTTTTGATTTTTGTGTTTTATGATTTTTTTGTTAATACATGTCCGTTCTGACAGCAGTTTTATGCATATGCAGATGTCGGCCCAGAGAGACCTGTCGGTATGTCTCCTATTTCACGAAGAACTCATCCTGCAGCTGACCGTTAGGCGGAGGGTGCTGAGGGAGGAGAGTTGGTCCAGAACCTTGAGGGGATCGCCCGGGGGATTCCAGACTACGCCCGGCTGGCAGATGTCCCACTAGCATACCAGAGACATACGGTGGGAGTGCCTAGTCGCCTCCACCGTCTTCTGAGACGCTTAGTGCGTGCTATGGCTTGTTATCATGAGTAGCACACAGATTAGACACCTAGGGATTTATTTCATGCATATTTTTTGAGAGACATGTCGTCTCCGGATGTATTAAGACGAACATGTATATTTTTTGATTTTATGCGACACATGCTATGTAAACATTTCGATATCTATATATATACATATCTATTTCTGGATGGATCTTTCTTTTTACATGTGATGTTGTTTTATAAATTGCGCAAATGTCTATCTAGAACCAAATTAGCTACTGCATCCGTTAATGTATTCATATGTCTGGGTATGTGTTGATATGTAATATAGTCAAAATTCCTTTCTAGCAGACGAATACGCAGATACAGACGTAAAATGGATGGGTTTCTGACTGAATAATGACCATTAAGTTGTGATACTACAAGTTGTGAGTCTAGATACACAAGTAATTCACAGATACCAAGGTTTACAGCCTCAGTTAATAATTCTAACACAACACTATATTCCGCGATGTTATTTGTAGCACGTCCCAGACACACACCTTGCAGGTTGACCAACTCACCAGCAGGATCGTAGATTACCCAGGCTGCCGAAGACAGATTCCTGGTACTGCGGGAGGCACCATCCGCGAAACCAACAAATGGATTGATGGACATCTGCACAATCAGGAAGACCCGATCAACAGAAAGATGTTTACATCGCACACCACACCACACATGCACACAAATGAAAAAACACACTTATGTACACACACCACACCAAAAATGACTTCAAGCGTAGTATTTTTTGAGGTACATCCCATTTCTAGGCTGCGCCAACGGAACTCCTTCATAATCAATGAGCTCATAAGCCCCATTTTTCAAAACGCGTTTTACTATGTAGGGCCCATGCCACATAGGTTGGAACTTACCGGCCCCAAGCTTGTCATGCGCTTGATCGTACAGGAGGACGAGGTCCCCTTCGACAAAGGAACGTGGAGAAACTGATTTATTGAAGTGAGCTTTGACCCGCTTCTGTTGTGCTTCAATGACTAAAGCAGCCAAACGACGGGTTTCATCTAACCGTTCCAGATACAAAAGATGCTCTTCCTCAGCAGAAGTATCGGGTAGAAGTTCCACAACTAATTTCAAAGAAGGAATCTCGCATTCAACCGGAAGAGTTGCTTCCAGACCATACACCAATTGAAATGGTGTGAATCTAGTTGCACTCTTTGCAGACATCCGGTAGGCCCATAGAGCTGAGAACAGTTGGAGGTGCCAATTGGATTTGTGAATACCAACTGTTCGTTGAAGCATAGTGACCAGAACCTTGTTCACTGCTTCAACTTGGCCATTTGCCTGAGGGTAATATGGCGTTGAGCTATCGTGGCGTAAGCCCAATCTTGAAGTCAGCTCGGCCATCATATAATCTCAGAAATGAGTACCATGGTCGGTAACGATGGCCTGAGGGACCCCGAAACGTGCAATGCTGTGGTTGAAGATGAATTGGGCAGCTGTCTTACCGTCAGCAGCCAGTGTAGGCATCGCTTCGGCCCACTTCGTAAAGTAGTCTACGGCGACGATTATATATGCATGCCCCCCGGTCGAATGAGGGTTACACGTCATAAAATATACGCCCCATTTCGAAAAAGGGCCAACGGTAATAACATGATGCAAAGGGAGAGGCGACGCGCGCATCTTGCGTTGAAAGACCTAGCACGCGTGACATTTTTGGACTGCGAAGATATAGTCTTTGAATATTGATGGCCAGAAGTAACCTGCTCGCAGAATTTTCTGGACAGTGGCATATCCGGACATATGACCGCCATAGGCGCCACTGTGGCAGTCATTTAGGACCCTTTCAACCTCTTCCAAGGTTAGGCACCGACGGAGCACCTAATCTACTCCAACACGGTATAAGGTATCTCCTACGATGCGGTAGGGTTGAGATTGATGCCGAATCTGATGTCGGGCATCTTTAGTCAACTCAAACCGAAATGTGGAGGTCTGAAGATACAAAATTATGTCGCTGTACCAAGGGTCGTGAGTACTGATAAGGAAAAGAGTTTTGTTCGGGATATGATCCTCGGAGTGTGAAGGAGTGGAGTCTGTTGGGAGTGAGCATATAAGATCCGCGAAAACCAGTGATTTGGTTGACTTAGCAGTAGTGAACTCTAAGTCAAACTCCTGCAGGATAACGATCCATTTGGAGTATTTGCCCCCCAGTAATTGTCGAGAGAGAATATATGTCATGGGGTTGCAATCCGAAACCACTGTTATCGTACGTAGCAGGATGTAGTGGCGAAAACGCTGCACAGCGTGTACTGCGGCTAACGCTAGCTTCTCGACATGAGCATAACGTGTTTCTGTGTCGAGAAGGTTCCGTGATAGATAATAAACGACATGTTCATTTCCATCATCGTCATCCTGCACCAGAACCATAGCTATGGTGCTAAACGCGGCGGCGAGATACAAAGTGAAATCACGGTGATAATTAGGAGGACGAAGCAAAGGAGCATTAACCAGTAACGTCTTAAGCTTCTCAAAGGATTCTTGAGCAATGTCATCCCAATGGAAGGGAACGTTCTGCTTTAGAAGACGCGTGAATCCTTTGGCCACCTCCGCGTAGTTCGGGATAAAGCGTCGAAGGAAGTTAGCTTTTCCCTGTAGACTCTACAACTGATATAACGAGGAGGGTGATGGGAGATTGATGATAGCCTCGACCTTTAAAGGGTCAAGGCGAATTCCGTCTTTGGAGACTATGAATCCCAAAAGACGGCCAGAATCCACGCAAAAGACGCATTTATGAGGATTAAGCCTAATATTGTAGCACCTACAGCGAAGGAAAATCTGGCGGAGGTGTTCAGGGTGGTCCTCTCGCCTAGCTGAGTGAGCTGGCAAGTCGTCCAGATAAGGCTGAACGATATGGCGTATGTCATGGAAAGCGTAAGACATCGCACGCTGGAAAGTGGCTCCAGCGTTCTTCAAGCCGAACAGGAGCTTTTTATAAGCGAAAGTACCCCACGGACAGATGAATGCAGTCTTGTGTTGATCCTCAGGTAAGATATTGATCTGATTATACCCGGAGAAGCCGTCCATCAAGGAATAAATCTCACTTCCGGCACATTCGTCGATGATTTGGTCTATGAACGGAGTGGGATAGTTATCCTTCGGACAGGCGCGATTAATATTGCGGTAATCAACACAGACCCTAATAGTACCCTGCTTTTTATCGACAGGGACAATGTTTGAAACCCATTCTGTGAGGGGGATGGGATAAATAAAGCCGCGTTCAGAAGTTTTTCAACTTCTGCCTTAATTGCAGCGGCTTTGCGAGGATGCACCGGGCGTAAGCGTTGGCGCACGGGCTTCGCACCAGGGTAGGTTGGAATCTCATGCACTACGATACTGGGATCAATCCCAGGCATTTCCTCGTAGGACCAGGCGAACACATCTCTGAATTCTTTAAAAAGATCAGTATAGACTTGAATCTCATCAGGAGAACAAGTCACTCCCACGTGTATGTTCTCAACAATCCTCGGTTTAACGGAGATGTTGATAGGGATGGTTTGAGTGATATTACTCAAGTTTCCTTCCGAACGAACCTCGTGCGTCAAAATGGGCGTTTGGAGAGGTGGAGTGGGAACCTAAGATGCAAAACGCTCTAGAAAATCTGACATTGCCCCCAGGCAGGGCATAAAGGAGGAACGATGATGTCCATCGCTCCAAGGCAGCTCCTCAAGAGACATTGTTTCAACAATGGCTTCATCAGAAGGAAAAATCTCTTTGAGAGGATCAGGTGAATCGGCCTGACCAAGCCAGGGGGATTGAGAATAGATGTCTAAAGCCATGCTCAAAGGAGCATGCTGAGGAGGGGGAGGATCGGATGCGGCGACAATTTCACAGTAGCTAATCTCTACTGGAGTTAAGGGCATCGATTCTCCAAACTCAGTCACCTGCTCAGGCGTAGGGATGAGCCATGGGTCGTCAGACCTAGAGATCATGTTAACTTGAGCGGTGTGCGGTGGTGGCGCGGGAAAAATACCCATGAGGACGGGGTCTTTGAAGAGACCGGGCCCTACACTATCAGGGGGATTTGGGATCTGATCCACGTACGGAACGTTGTTCTCAGAGGTGGAGGTGAAGAAGGACAACTGATCCACCGTAACGATTTTTCCCTCGTGAGGGAACTTAATAAGTCGAAAGAGGGTGGATGACACGCATAACATGGCATGAGTCCAGCTGCAGCCAAGAAGTATATTGTATTCGAGCTTGGTATCAACCACTTCTACTTCTACGTTTACATTCTTCCCCTGTAAAGTAATCACTAGACTCTCGAGAACACCCAGCGGTTTGGATTCCCGACCATCGAATGCCTCTAGGGCATTGGGAGAGGATGAAAGGGCCGGAGATCCAATGGCCTTCCAGCAAGCGGATGACATGACGCAGGTAGAAGAACCTTCATCCACAATGGCCCTATGAATGTTAAGACCGTTGATCCCGACTTGAATAACAAGAGCGATCTGATGTGGAAGCCGGGGGGTGAAGTTTTCTAAGTCAAAGGTGAGAAGACTAGAATCGGCGGGATTGATTCCACCGATTGCAGATAATAAAGCTTTCCGTTGTGAAGGACAACTTTGAAGAACTTCCAAAGCAGACATGGCAAAGGGCGCCTATGCCAGATCCTCAACAATACTGTAGTGCTGAGTGGCACGGGCATTCGGATTGTAGGAAGACTTTCATAGAACACCTTTAGAAGGTGGCCTCACAATGGGTTTAGCAATAGGCTTCTCAATTTCCAACGAACCGGAGACAGGTGGGGGAGGTGGTCCATCCGCAACTGCCTTCCCTGGTGCCTGACGCAATTCGTTGTAATCCTTTGAACGCGTGGCGATAGAAATAGGTGCAGCGCCATTCATCATAAAGACTTGGGACCAAAATGGTGTAGATGGTGAAGGCTGTTCAACCATCTGGGTCTGCTAAGACGGGAACGGTTCTTTAAGAACTGTCGGAGTCCCTTGGAGCCTTTTAGAAGTTGACTAACTTCAGATCGTCGAGGAAAATCCTTAGTATAATGACCTCCTTCACAAATGAGGCAAGGGAACTTCGGTTTGCATTGGGAACCGTCCTCAGTCCGAGGTTTGGAATGTAGCTTTGGGGCGTCGGATTTGGATTTACCTTTGCCCTTCTTCTTTCCTTTGGAGGCTTTCTCCATAGGATTGGCCTGAATGGCATTAACCTCCGCATTTTTTCCAGAATCGGTAGGGGTGGGAGGAGCAGAATTATTGGATGAGTTAAACTTCTACTTCCCATTCGAAGATTTCTTTGAATTCTGAGACACGGAACCAATAACACCATCCATCGCCGGGGTAGGTGGAGCTTTAGAGGTTCCAGGCCATGGAGCATCAGGCAAGATATCATACAGCGTGCCGGATTGTGAATATACCAAATCCAGATATTGAGCACGCGCTATGGCTTGTTCTTCAGTCACACACGCTCCCATAGCAATATCTTGGGCAATTTTGTTAACGAAGGAGGTGGTGAACCAATGAGTTAGTATCTGATCAGGTATATGGAACTTGATCAGTCTACGACGACGTCGCCACTCATGAATGTGATAAAAAATGTGGGTGGCTTTGTCCTGCTTCAAAGAAGTCAGGAGGTGCGTCCCGGCTTCGTAGCGAACCGGTAACTGAAAGTGAGTCAGAAAAGCCATGGCTAACGTATTGAAATCTTGAAAGATGCCACGGGATAATTCGATATACCACTTAGCAGCAGCGCTAGTCAAAGTGCGCTGGAAGAGGCGCAGACGGATTGAATCATCCACCCAAGAGTTGGACGAACACCAAAGATGGTAAGTCATCACATGAGCTTGGGGGTCCTCTCCAGCTTTTCCCTCAAACTTGGGGCAATCACCAGGCACCTTGGTAGGAACCGAAGGCCAATAAGGATTATGTAGAATTGGATCATTCGTTAATTTCGAAACATCCGGTAACTCCCGTTGTCTAATGCCAAGAGGCGAACGACAACTACTAGGTTTTAAGACGCCGGAACACGTCTCTAGCCTAGACCTCTAAATGTGTTTCATTAGATTTCAATGCTGCCTTAGTGTAAATTGAGTAAATTTTAAAGTTTATCTTCAATTACGTTTCAGTTTTCAGGCCCTAGCGAATGTAATGTCTCAAAATCTCCTAAATGCACTCTATATGCCACAGTATATCATTTCATTTGATGAAAGCTATTTATGAGAGAGTTGAGAGCTTTTCACACAATAACGTAATGAAAAGAAAACAACCAATGACGTCTCTAATGCAGCTAATGAAAACTAAAGATTTTTTCGTTCAAGGTTACCAATCACTAATAACACCGAAAAGATCTAATTGACATTAACTAATGAAAAGCAAAAGAGATTTTTTTTATATTTTCAATATTTCAGAGCAAAGTGCGCTAAAAAATGAAAACTAATGCAAAGGCGATTCGAGAAATGATGATAAGAGAGCAAAAAAAAACAAATTTCCCTCAATAGCAAACATAATCAGACCTCAAATCGACCAACAGTCCCTCAAAACCACGAAAAATCTCAAAGGCACAAATGAGCCGTGTAATCTATGCCCAAAATGAGACAAAGCGGAATTCGAATGAAGGAGGAGTCAATCACTCAAATAGTGCAATAAAACGATAAACAACTGTCAAACGAATGCAGGGAAGCAATCACAAGGTTGACTGAACTGATAGAAACCAAAAACTCCCAAGGAAAGCTCGACACACCATAGCACCTAGATGACCTAGGGCTAGAATGCAAAATCGATGGAAATGGACAAACAACCAAAGGATGAAGGTAATAGTCAGTCAATCAAGGCTCCAAAACACTCAAGCAGTTGAAAAAATGAAACCAAAATCAGATATCAGGCTCAGAAAGCTCAAAATCAAGCAAACCCTGGCAGTCCCCAGCACTGGTGCGACTGTCAGGCTGCAACTAGCGCCATATCAGAATTGACGCGGGTAATACATTGACAACTAGCACCAATTGGCGCGACTTTCACGCTAAAAAACGCGTTAGTCAAGTTTGCTATGCTAAAATAAAAAATAAGCAATCCAAGATCAGACCAGTGAGGTTTGGAGTTTTCAAAAACCCAAATTCACAGAAAGAACCAACCCAAAAGAGCTGATCAAGCAAGCAGAATCAAGAATCAACCGAAGAGACAAGACAGTGCTCCAAGTGTTCAGTTTACAAACTAAACCGGAGATTGAATGAAGAAGCTTTGATCTACTTCGCAATTGCAGAGAAAAAGTGTTTCGAAGGCTATCTGGCCAACTTCAGGCTCCGTCTATAGCTCATAAAATGAACGACAACAAGCTAATGATCCCCAGCGGAGTCGCCAATTTGTTGTCGAGGTAAATCCCCTCTGCGAACAGAGGCGATCCCTACTAGCCTAGACCGGGTCTAGCAACAATCATTCATGCTACAGTGTAGGTTCCTAATTGCAAATAAACCAACTAGCGATGAAGGCTTACCTGGAATCCAACGCTGTTGCTTGTAGAAGAGGTAGCGCTCCCATTCCTTAGCCCTGGCAAATCATGATCCCCACGATCTCCATGATGGATACCTGCACATGCGAGAAACAAAACAAACACAAGTGTAAAATCCAGTAGAGGCAACTATATGTCAGTCAGAAAGGACATAACTCATTATTATAAACAACAACAAGAGTGGAACCATAACCAATAGTCGTTTATTATTAACCAATCAAAGGAAAATTACAACCAAGTTCTGACGCTGAATTCTCCTTCGGAGGGCCACCAGCAGAACACGTCTCGAAAAGCCTTTCAAGGGTGGGACAAACCTCTCTCTTCGGATCTTGACAATAGTCTCCTTGCTTGAATTTGGCCTTAGGGGAATAGTCGAGGCTCTTGCAGCATAAGCCTCTTGAGAACTTGGGAACTTGAAGACTCGCTTGCCATGGAGATGGGTAAGCTTTTATAGATGGAGGAAGGGGAGTTGGGATCCCTATAATCATGGGATTGGCCCTATCATTAGGGAAGCTTCCATGAGAGGTGGAAAACCACTTCCTCTCTATGGAAATCCGTAGCCAAACCTCCCAACTCAAGATAGATAACAATCCAGGAATTTGTTAGGATGAAACTTCCGCCATTTATTTTTAAAAAACACTCCTTAAATTGGTTGGCACGAGTGCGACTCTCGGACAGAGCGCCAATTGGCGCGACCTCTTTGAAGGATTTTCCCCATTGGCGCGGGTGCTGAACTGGCTACTCGTGCTAATGCAAAAAGGGCCATTTTTAGGGTTTTTCACAAGGAGATGTCTTCAGGGGGGTGAAATTACATGTTCAGGGGAATGCCATGAAAGTATTTTCAAGTTATGTCACTACTCACAGGTCACAAAATGAGCCCTCCAATGTGCGAGATGGGGATTGCAGGGATGGTGACAAATTACTGTGTAACAATTATCAGCTTGTCCCATACATTTTTGGGCGCTTTACAACCCAACACCTTATGATAAGAAGATTCAATAAGTCCACCGATAATAATATTCTTTGCTTTTGCATCATTTACCAAATTCTTCTTACCTTGTTCATCCGTAGTTGATGTAAATCCATTTTGAACAGTGTCCCATACTTCGTAACCTTGCGCCAAGAGATAGACCTCCATTCTTTCTTTCCAAAGTGCATAATTATTTTCATTGAATAGAGGTACACCATTCTTGGTATGCTCCATGACCTCCTTCCAGCTGTTAAACTGCTATTGAAGGAACCAAGCTCCGATACCAATTGTTGGAAATACTGAGAGGGGGGGTGAATCAGTATTCCTTTCAATTAGAGCATTAGTTAATCTTCAATTATTATCATTGTTTGTACAATGATAGCAGTAAACAAGAGGAACACAAATGCACACAGTTTTTAAGGTGGAAACCCACTCCGGGACAAAAACCACCTAATGCTTTTCTAATAATTCTTAATATTCAACTCCAATTGAAAATAAAGCTCCAACTTCCTAGAATCTAGAAAAGCATTCTTCTCCAGCTCCCACTGGATGGACGCTCCAATGCCCGAGATTCTTCAGTAGTCAACTGAATGGATGCCCCAACACCCAATGAGATACAACTCACCCTAGCACCACCCTACCACCCTATAGAAGAATAAAAGAAGAATGGACTCCCGTACCAGGGAAAATGGTCCACTTTACAATGATATAGAATGATGTAGAAGAATAATATATACTAGACCATAACCCCAACTTTGACACAACCACCTAATGATGATCCTAGACCTCCCAACACTGCCTTTTCAACCCTTGGTAGATAGACACTAGTACAATTTTTACAATAATGTATTTACAATGACTTAGTACAATGATACCTTTACAATGATTGTATGCAGTGCTGCCCACTTGAAGACTTCATAGGATGAACTTCTTGCTGCTATTATGCACCTTGGTTGATGCTCTTTTCATCCTACCCTCTGTTGCACCTTTCTTTTCTTTTCTGCCCTAGAAAGTCTGGTCCTTTACAACCCGTGACAACACATGATCTAGCTTTTTCTGTGCCTTCTAGGAGCTCAATATTGAATTTGGTGTATCTCTATTATTTCAAATCCTCAGTATCTAATTTTCAGTCTTGTAGTAGTCCTCTGATTTTTCCTTCCAATTCCATAGGTCTGACCAAATTTGGATTCTTCAAGAGAGACTTATACCCAATCTCTCACAATGCCCTAATTATGGACTGTTTCAGTAGAGCGCACTTGTACGACGTGCCACGTGTCACTTTTTCTTCATTTGGCTCTAAAATTGATGGAGAGAAAACTAAAAATTGTGCCCTATCTTCCAATTTTTATATAATTTCAATCTGATACTCAGAGAGACAGTTATGATGATTTTACCAAGGTCACTTCTTTGAGATGAATTTTAGGAGCCTGCAAAAACCCTGACTTCCACAGATCATATCTCCAAAAATGTTGCGCACCTTGATCTAAATTTTTTACAGAAGCCTCCTCATGATTTCGGTTTCGCCTCGTAAAAATTTCAGCTTTTGAACCTTCGTAGAAAAAAATTTAGAGTGAAAATGCCACGATGACCTGTTTCAGATGGCGAAATCCCTTACATAAGGAGGAAATGAGGATCACAATTTATATAAATGCTTAGGTTGAGAGGGGCTTCAACAAGTGAACATGGGAGGGAATTTAGGAGCTTAAAAAATATTAATTATGACTTTTCAATGACCCATGCCCCAACCCCATGGGGTTTTAGCCCACTAACTGGGGGTACAAACTTCAAACATGAATATCTCTCAAGCCGTGAAGAATTACATGGCGTGCCATATATCAACGGAAACATCTCGACAAGTAGAAACCATCAAAAACATTATTGAACCAGAATATATTAATTTGGTAGGCCAAAATTCCCATGCAATATTGGGTTAGCCCCTGGTGCTGCTTGGGTTGACATCAATGACAACCGCTGATCAACGTTATTTTCATTTCATATTTCTTGAAAGAAACAATGCATATCCCTATACATTTATTATATTATATTATATTTTTTTATATAGTATATTAATTACATGTTATTATACAATTAAAATAAAATAAATTTTAATTAATATCATATAATATAATTAAGAATTTACAAATTTGTATTTATATTTTATTTTAAGTTAGTTAAGTACAAAGGACAAATGCATTAGTTGTTCAATGATAATGAATTTTTCTTGAAAATCTCATTCTTATTTACAGTCACATGAATACAATTTTTTTATTAATTTTATTTTGGTACAACTTTTTAATTGAATTTAACTATGGTTACATTTATTGTGGTGCAAAAAGTGAATTGAAAATTCATAAATATTATTTTATTGGTTTAGATATTATTTTATTATTTCCTTAGGAGACCCATTTTAGACCTCAAAATTCCCCTAATGTCTTGCTGTAGGATCGACCACAAGCTGTCCCAATCTAGGAGGTCCGTTGTACCCAAGATACTTTGGACAAAGGTTTCCCACTCATCCGTGACTGCATTGAGGGCAGTCCTGACTATCACTGCATCATCTACGGTTGCACCCATTGCAGTCAGCTGATCCCTGATTGATTGCAGTCTGAAGAGGAAATGCTCGATATATTCTCCCTTCATCATCATGAATGACCTCATTTGGGCCTCCAACAACATCTTTCTTTGGACTGATTTTCCCTCATACAAGGAAGTCAAGGCCTTCCACATCTCATTAACTGTCCTATTCTCAGCTATGTGTGGTACAATATGGTCCTTGATACTGTCCATTATCAGTCACTTGGCATGCCCAGTAGTTTCTCTATGCTTCCATAGGAGATCTGCATCTGTCGGCGTGGCTAGGTTCTACTCTACATGGTCTCTTAGACCATATGCCTCAAGGACAATCAGGACCCTAGCTTTCCACAATGAAAAGTTTGAGAGGCCCTCTAGCCTATCCAGATCATGTAGTCCATGAGGAGATATCTGCTCAGAATGTTTCAGAGCTCTTCTTCTCTGTTATTCATCAATAATTTTTATCATTTGAAGATGACTATTTGAGAAACCTAGATTTCTAAAAAATAAAATTCATGAAATATTGTGAGTTTTAGGAATCTCACTGTCTTCATTATCCTTAGGATACTTTTTTCACTCTTCTACTACTCTACCATTCCTTGGCCAACCTACCACTCTTGGAGAGTCCCTCATAAATCCTAGGTCTCTCATCCCCATCCCATTTTCTACACCTATTGTTTGGACACTCTATTTTGCCTCTCCCTACTTTTCACCATGCTGACCTAATGCCTCAAAGCCTTCTAAAATCCAAATTTTCCTCTGAAAACTCCTTAGGCAGATAAATTTCAATGGTTTTTGAATCTTTAAAATGATCTAGCTTGTCAAAAAGAACTCAGTTCCCTCCTGTTTCCTAAAAATCCCTAAGTCAAAACTTCAGTACATGGAAAAGTCAAAAAACCCCCTCCAATAGGTCACTAGAGTTTATAGGTGCTAGGGTTTGCCTTTATATTCAAGAAGAATTGTTTTTAGGTAATGATAAAGCTGGAATCAGGTCAAAGGAACTAACATTTAATTGGTCTAAAACAAATCAGAGAAGCCTCCAACAAGTGTTTCCTTATCAAAATTATATTTTGCAAAAGATAGTTAACCATGAGTGACACTTCTGCAGGACTGTCAAAGGTGGCTACCTACAGGAAGATTGATAAGATCAAACAAACCTGATGTATCTCATGATGATGTCACATATAAAAAATAAAGGAGTTGTTGATACCAACTACTAGGGTTTTCACACCAAGAGGTTTTCACTGCTTTAATGTGAAAACATGACAGAATTTTAGTTTAAAGAAGGTCAAAATTATTCTCTTTAGTCTCATCCACCAAGCAATCAAAGGCATAAAAGATGCAAGACAGAATATTCAAGAACTTGTTCATGTTTCCAAAATGTGGGTAAGAGGCAAATTTTAAGCTTGTCAAAAAGTTTGTCAATCCAAGGGAAACATCAAGATGCTCCAGCAAAGGCAAAAAACCATTTTTCTCAGAGTTCTGCCACCTACATGACGAAAGACCAAAAAGTCAGTGAAAAATCAAGAAAGAAAACAAACATTAGAGAAATGGGTTTGATCATGAAATTACTTTTCAAAAAAAGGTATAATAGCCTTCCTGCCCTCTTCCCAAAATCATTTTTTCTTTTGAAAGAAATATAGACAGTCGTTGAAGCATTTCTAGGCATTTTCCTGAAAACTGGGAAAAATTTCCCTAGCACTACGCATAGGTGATGGCACTGCGCATAGAACCTTTGGCGCTGTGCACAGGGGAGGAAATACAATGTTAAATAGCATTGCGCTGCTTACAGTTGGACCGGCGCTGCGCATAGGCGCCAGCACTACGCACACGCCCAGGTCAAAGCCTGAGCTGCCCACAGAAATGGGTGATGTGCATAGGGGAGGACCCAATAGCCCGTGCAGAGGCCCGAGCTGCCCACAGTCTTCGAGTGCTACACACAGGCCTGCACGACAACCTGAATCACCGGAACTGCGCACAAGGGCACTCGACCCGCCCAACGTTGCGCACAGAGGTGCGCAGAGGGCATGATTGCAACGACCAGTCGGATGGTGCTGTGCATAGGAGAAGTTTGGCCAGAATTGCCAAAAATTGGTCAAAATCAATATTTTCCTCCTAAAACTTTCCCTAGGCTCCTACACAAGTTGAAAAAGGTTGGTGGTCACTTTTATTTTCCCTCCAAGTGTTCTTTCTTCATCCATAATCAAAGAAGAGTAAGAAAAAACTAAATTGGCTAAAAACCCTAATCTTCATGGAAAACAATCATTTAACCTTCTAAGGCATAATTTACCAGTTAGAGAGTGATAATTGGTGTAAATACACTCAATACAAGCAAGGTTTCCTTCAAAACTCTGAAAGCATTCCTAAACTTACTTCCATTTTGCCCCCATTTTTTAAAATTTTCCCTCACCATCATTCATTCTTCCTCCCTAGACCTAAATCTCTCATAAGCTAAAAACCAATTTGTTCAAGGACACAATCAGTTACTATGTCCGGAGAAGATATCAGTACCAGTAGTGATGAAGGCCAAGGACCATTGGGCTGAGAAAAGCCTTGGCCAAAGAGAGGGAGGAAGAATCTACCCTAGTTGAGCAAATTCCTATCAATGAGCTACTTCACAGAGACATAGAGTTTGATAGGGAGCCTTGGCCTGAGAGGGCCAATATGCATTTAGAAGATAAGTTGGATAAGGCAAACAAGGCCCTTGAGCTCTAAAGGAAGATGGCCAAACACTATGCCCTCAGAAACCAAATTGCTAGGGCAAAGCTCAAGAAGGCATTGCTTGAAAATAAAATACTAAAGGAGGAAAAAGGCCGTGAAATCCTTTGAGTTCTGGTTGAAGCTTCCCTAGAGGTGTCCAAGAACTCTTGACGGACCAATCCACAAATTTTGAGCAAATTTGAACAAGATTGTGTTTCTTTTGAAATTTTGAGGCCTCTATGTGCAACACCATTGGCGCTGAACACATAACTCATGCATCCTCAGCTTGCAAAATTGACATTTTTGGATTCCTCTCATCATCAGCAGTCTCCTCACAAAATTTCAGACCATTTAGAGCAGTTTTGACTCCCCAAAAGGTCAAAAAACACCTAAATTTTGACCATTATACCTCATTTTCAGGAAAGGTGCTGCACATAGAGAAGTGTTGGGAGAATGTATTTTTGGATAGGCCAATTGCAATCATTCAGAAAAAAAAAGGTATATCTAGAAAGCCAACTTGACAAGCTTTCCAACGACCCATCACGGACCAAAATCCGACACTAGGAACGAGGTCAAACCAGGACTGCAAGTACACCTATTTTCTAATATTTTGGCGCTGCGCATACAAGACCAAAAGTGGCAAAAGTCAACAAAACACACTCATTTATTGCAAAATGAGTTTTTTAGTATTTTTGAGGCAAATCACTCTAGGATTAGGTGTTATAATTTATTATGCATTTATTTTTCTTGGATATTTATGCCTTGGGCCTTGCATGGTCACTTGTACATAAATTGCCATTTATGACTATTTTGGATATTTTAAAAAACCCTAATTAGGGTTTTAGCCCTCCTTTGCTACACAAATAGAGCATGAGGCTCGCATGTATTTTTTTGGCATTTGGTGACTTATTCTGAAGTAATACATAGTCTCTTGGAGGTTGAAAGAAATTTGATGTTTTGGAGCTTGTGAATGCCCTGATTTGTTCGTTGATGGAGGACGATTGGTTGCAGGATCCCTGAACATGGTTGATGGTGAAGTGCTTCTATTTTTTTATTGTTATTTCTTGTTTCATTATGTTTCCATCTTTCTATGTTGTAGTAGAACAAATTATTTAGACTAAGAAACGTTTCTGAAGACACCTTAGCTTTGTTTGTTCTTCACTGCCTTGATGTTTTCTTTTGCTAGGACATGTTAGAGAATCCTTCATTGCTCTCTTGACCTCATAAGCTTGTTTATTTCCTAAATGGTTTAATACAATAGGTATCAAGCATGATTCATGGTTAGCCCTACTTATTTTATGTCACTAAAACACTATTCTTGAAGTCTCTCTTTAAAGTACCATTAGTTAGGTTTGTCAAAGAAGTTTTGTTTCAATCATAATCTTTGCACTTGCTTAGTTAATTGTTTTAAAGATCTTCATAGCTATAATCTTAGATGTTCAAGAGTTCCCTCCTCTCTAATTGTAGTTATTTGTGTATCTTAAAAATTTTCTTTCCTTGATGATGAAATCACTAGAAGTTAAACAAGTTTCTTGCCTTCTATATTTCATTGGAATGTTTGTCTTGAATAGTTATCTGCTTTAGTTGAATCAAAGAGTTTAGGGTTTTTTCTGCCTTTGATTTCCTCTCTATGCTTATGATTCTTCTAAGTACCTTTTGTTTAAAGTATATGATAAAGGATTCTTGATTTCCCTTTGTTCAACTTTTTGTTCTCAAATTTGATGTCCATCTCATGATCCTTTAAACCCCGAAGATCCACCAACCAAGCTAGATTTCCCTACAATACTCCCTAATCCATTAATGAACCCATCATGACTTTATTAGACTCCATTTCCCAATAAATTTAAGATTCCCTTGTTCTATATAATCATCATACCCAACCAAAACAAACAACAAACCATAATACTTCATAACTAGCATAAAATTAACCTTAAAAAGCAAACAAGTTCACATATCTTGCACAAATTAGAGAGATCCCTCTCTGAATCCAGGAAGGCTAGGTCCTTGGATTCCAAAGCCTGGTTTGATGTTACCCCTGTCCATTTGTATCTCAATGAATCTAGAAAATTATGGGGAGCTAACATAATGGCGATCACAGTGGGACCTTTTGAGTTAGTGACAATCTAAGTACTCCTTAGGACTTCAAAAACCCTTATCAGTTACATTTAGAAAATTCAAGTGTTAGCCAAGAGTAGAAAATAATTTCCTCACCATCATAGGAAGATGATGACTCAACTAGAGGATGCTCATTGAAACCTTAGGGCTGCATAAGGAAACTTAGAAAACTAAAAACAGTCCCTAAATTGTTTGTTGTCAAAATTTGGTGGTGGACCATCATATACATACCCTAAAAACTACAAAAACATCCACCTGGAAACTCCACTAGCCTCTAGTAGGCCTTTTTCACTCCACTAGTCACATAGGCTTTCCTAGGATTGTGTCAAATCAGTCCTAATCAGTTTAGAGGCCTAGTCACACACTGTGGGAGTTCAAAAAAGCTAAAGAGGTGAGCCTTTCGAAAAAAATCATAAAATTTTAGCCTCTCTAAAATTTGGGTTTGAAATCTGGCTTCACGAAGAATCAATACTAGATCTCACCCAGACCCAAATCCTCCAACCATAGTTGATGACCCTAAAAATATTTTGTGGAAAACTTCTAAGACTGAAGACTCAAATTCTATTAGGACCATCCATAGAGAAATTTTTGTCCCTGAACATCTCACAGCCTTACAAGACCCTCATTTTGACCTCCCTAATTAAAGAAATTTTTTCAGGACCAAGTCACAAACTGAGATAGACCAGAATGACCTTGAGACCTCATATTTGCACCAAATTCTTAGTAGAGAAGCCTCTCCTTCTAGTCCCCCTAATTTTCATATTCTCCATCAATTTGGATCATTTTATTCCAAGACTACTCAAAATCAATTGGCTGGTCCAAGTACCTCAACTATACCTATTCACACCACCACTGTGAAAACCACTTCACTTCATCCTCCCCTTTTAAATCAGCCTTTGTTTCCGCTACCTCCCATCATGGCAGCATGGTATGCTCCCTTGGTGCTACCACTACCTCTATTGCCTTTGCCAAATGACTACCAATCCCGGATTCCATGCTTTACAGGAGTTGAATCTACCACTGCCCAACAACATGTGGAAAAAATGAATGATGCTTTTGGCTACATGGAAATAGAAGAGGAGACCATTAAGATGTGTATTTTTTCCCAAATCCTAGGAGGAGAAGCCAAAAAATGGTTTAAAAAATTAACTCCTAACATCGTACATGACCTCCCTTCCCTCTACCAAACTTTCATAAACAAATGGGAAATCAAGAAGAACCCTCTCCAAATCCTTTCAGAGTACAACAACCTCAAAATAAATGTAGGTGAAAGTGTTAAATACTATTGCACTAGATTTAATAGTGTTTACAATGCCCTCCCACCTCACATGAAACCTCCCCAAGGCCTAACCTTAGTGAAATTTTGAGAGGGATTTGATGCCAACATGGTCTGCTAACTGAGGGAGAGAGATCCCTAACTCTAGAGGACATGCAAAGAGGAATTGTGAGTGTAGAGGCCAACTTGATTGAGAAAAGAGCTAGGATGAGATCAGAGAAGAGAGTAACCTATAGAGATGAAACAGTGCCTTCAACTTCCTCTTCTGATGCCAAAATTGACACCCTAGTTAGGACAATGGAGAGAATGATGGAAAAAATCAATTTGAGTGAAAGAAAATCTCCTAGGTAAAACCAATTCAATCCAAAAAATAGGAGTAGGAATCATAATTTTAGAAAATACCCTCCCCTAATCAGACAAAGAGAGAATGGCCAACAAATTGGACCCCCTTTCCAAGACAACAATGTAGATGAAGAGGAGAGAGAGCCAGAGGAGTTGGAAGAAAACCATGTAAATGTCATAGGTTCTGATGATGAGGATAACACTTTTCTTACCAAATAAGAACAAAGGATGTTCTCTTGAAAACCAAATGAAAAATCATATAAAGATTCCGAAGAATATAAGTTAGGATTTGAGAATGCCATAATGGAAGTCCATAGGCAATATGACCTTAGGAGCAAAAATAATCAAGATGTTCATAAAACAAATCAATCAAAAACTGTTGTTATGAAAACCCCTGAACATATTCCTAAAATGACAGTGGAAAAAACAATCACTATGGCTAAGAAAACTGATCTAAACAAGCTAAAAACCAGCCAGCCGAGTAATGACTCAAGCTTCCCTAGTACTTCAACTAGTGGCCCTGAAAAAACCTTGTTGTCCAAACCATCAAATCAAAATTAGCAAATAAAAAATCTAGAAAATTTTATGGCTGATAAAACTAATGTAAATATGTTAAAGACACCTATGCCTTTCAGTTTTGAAGGAGAGATTGCCAAAATCAAGATAACCATGCCTCTCATTTAATTGGTAACCCAAGAGGTGTATAGATCCCAGATTTTGAATGTGTTAAACATAGGGAATGATATCAACACTCTAAAATTAACTGATGATAAACTAGAGCTATTTTTTTGTCCTGAAGTAGAGGGAAAATATCAAGAAGGAGTTGTCCCTCCTTTCTATGTCAGTCTGAATATACATGAATTTTTTTTGCATAATGCTATGCTAGACTCCGGTGCCTCACACAACCTCATGCCAAAGGTTTTGATGGAGAGATTAGGCCTAGAAATCACAAATAATTACAAGGACTTATACTCCTTTGATTTAATTAGGGTCAATTGTTTAGGCCTAATCAAAGATCTATGTGTCAATTTGGCACAAATCCCCGCTAAGAGTCTAGTAATGGACATAGTTGTTGCTGACATTCCCCAAAAGTATGGCATGCTTCTATCTAGATCATGGGGGACCAAGCTTCAGGGCAACGTTCAAATGGACATGTCCTATGCCACCATCCCGGTCTTCAACCAAACAAGGAGGTTGTACCGGGAATCTCACATGAAATATATGGTGAGAAGCTTAGATAGGCCAAACAACACACCGTTTTATTCCATTCATTCGGACCTTGAATCATTCATCTGGTGAAATGAAAATGATATTAATGAGCAAGTAAATGAAAATGAAGGAGAACTAAGCCTAATGGAACAACCAAATCAGCCCTCTAGTGAAGAAAATGACACCCAAAACTCTAGTAGCCCTGAAGTGCAAAACAGTGACAAATCTGAAATTGACACACTTTGGCACATGAGATTTGATGGCTCTTATGGCAAGGCTAGCTTGGGAGCTAGAGTATGGATCCATAACACAAATGAAAGCCATTCCTATAGACTAGATTTCTAGTGCACTAATAACATTGCAGAGTATGAGGCCCTCCTTATTGGTTTGCATTTACTTAAGGACCTCAAAGCTAAGAAAATATTTGTTCAAGGAGATTCAGAAATGATCATTAGAAAAATAAAGGGAGAATATTCAACCAAGAACCCTAGACTGAGAGAGTATAGGGATGCTGCCCTAGACCTTCTCAAAACCTTTGAGAAGTATGAGCTCACTTTCATCCCTAGAGCCCAAAACCGCCTTATAAATGAGCTTTCCTTTGCTGCCAGCAATTTCCAACTACCTTATGCCAATGAAAAATACCTCATCAAAGTAAAAAATAGGCCTACAATACCGGACAACATAAACCATTGGCAAGTGTTTGAGGGTGATGAACAAATAGATTATTTTCTGCAATCTAGGAATGAATTTGCAAGTACAAAACACAATTTAAGGCTTGAAAGAGATGGTTTTCTGAAGACGAAACTCCCAAAAAAGAGTTGTCTTCTAATGTTGATATAAACCTCATTAAAAGTCCTTATGATGCAGAAATGTTTGATAATTTAGATCAAAGAGAACTTGAGGTTTTGCAATGTAAAGATGACACCTTGCCAAGATGCCTTACACCATTAGAAGAGATGTTTGATTTTAATGATGTTGCTAAAAAACCCAAGATGGAATCCACCGAAACAAATGTAAAAGAATGTAACATTGGAAGCATGGAAGAGCCCAAAATGATCAAGCTGTCCAAAACTCTTCCTCCTCACATAAAACAGAAATACATTGAGCTTTTTAGAGAATTTAAAGATGTGTTTGCTTGGGGGTATGAGGACTTGAAATCATATGACACAAACATAATTCAACACAAAATTCCTCTCAAGGAAAATAAAAAACCATTCAAACAAAAATTGAGAGGAATAAACCCCATCTTATTACCTTCAGTTGAGAAAGAGATAAAAAAGATGTATGATGTCGGGGTCATAGTCCCTATTAGGTACTCAGAATGGGTGTCCAACCTTGTGTCAGTTAGGAAGAAGACCGGGGAGATTAGGCTTTGCATTGACTTTAGAATATTGAACAAGGCCTCCCTTAAAGACAATTATCCCTTGCCTAAAATGGATCATATACTTCAAAAGGTAGTTGGCTCGCAAAGAATATCATTGCTAGATGGCTTCTTAGGTTATAACCAAGTAATATTCTTTCCAAGTGACCAACATAAAACTAATTTCACTACACCTTAGGGTACATTCATGTATGTAAAAATTCCATTCGATCTAATGAATGCGAGGGGCACCTTCCAAAGGGAAATGGACATAGATTTTTCAGAGGAAATAGGTTACTTCATAGTCATATACCTTGATGACATCACTGTCTACTCTAAAACTGATAAAGAACACTTAGTCCATTTGAGAAAAGTTTGTGAAAAGTGTAGGAAGTATGGACTATCTTTGAATCCTAAGAAAACATTTTTTGGCCTTCAGGAAGGAACTCCTGGGCCACATCATCTCTGAAGAAGGGATCAAGATAGATCCCAAAATGATCGAAGGCATACTACAAATCAGCCATCTTAGAAACATTAAGGAGTTGCAATCTTTCATTGGAATGATCAACTTCCTAAGAAGGTTCATCCCCAACGTTGCTGAACTCCTAAGGAATATTACAAACATGTTGAAAAGGGAAGTAGGAGTGAAGTGGAATATGGAAGCAAAATAATCTTTTGAGTTGGTAAAAAAAACACTCACACAAACACCAGTCTTGATTAGTCCAGACTTCACCAAGGATTTCTACATATTCTCATTTGCATCTGAACACACCGTTGTTGTAGTGCTATTGCAAAATAACATCATGGGGAAAGAACAGCCCATAGCCTTCTTCAGCAAGGCATTGAGAGATGCTCCTCTAAAGTATAACATCATGGAGAAACAAGCCTTTGCCTTAATCAAAGCTTTGAAATATTTTAGAGTTTATATCTTGCACTCACATGTCATTGCTTTTGTCCCACACACAGTTTTCAAAGACATACTCAATAAAGACTCTGATGGTAAAAGGGGAAAGTGGATTGCTACTATCTTAAAATATGATTTAGAAATCAGACCCACTAAATTGATTAAAGGACAAGGACTTGCAAATCTTATGGCTGAATCAAATTTCCAAGCATTATACATGAATATGGTTGATGTGTTAGAAGAAATAAAATAATTGACATCTCCATTGAAGAAATATTTTTGAATTCATTTTGGTATGCTGATATAATTTATGTACTTGTTTATCTCAATACTCCTCCTTCTCTATCAAATACTAAAGCTAGATTCTTGAAACAAAAAGTTTTAAATTTTTGCATTTTATATGGAGTTCTATATTGGAAGAGTTCTGTTGGCATGCTACTTAAATTTTTTCTTGAAGATGATGTAGAAAATATCATGCATGAATTGCATGAGGGAGAATGTGGAGGTCACCTCTACTGGAAGACCACAACCAACAAGATCATTAGAGCTGGCTAATATTGGCTTACCCTTTTTCACGATACTCACAAACTGGTCATGACTTGCCATAAGTGCCAAATATTTGATGGAAAAAGAAAACTTCTACCTTTTCCTTTGCATCCCATCAGTGTCGAAGCTCCTTTCCAACAATGGGGGTTGGACTTCATAGGAGAGATCCATCCTACCTCATTTTCCCAACATAAATGGATCTTCACTACCCCTGATTACTTCACCAAATGGATAGAGGCCATTCCTTCTAGGAATACCACTGACTTAGTCATTATCAAATTCCTTGAAACCAACATCATTTCCAGGTTTGGTTGTCCTAGAAATATCATCGCTGATAATGCTACTTCCTTTACATCTAAAAGAATGGTTGAATTTTTCTATAAATATCACATCACACTAGGTCATTCCACTGCTTATTACCCGCAAGGAAATGGGATAGCCGAGTCCTCTAACAAGAGCTTGGTGAACATCATTAAGAAGCTCCTAGAACAAAATAAAAATGCATGGCATAGCAAACTAGTGCATGCACTATGGACTGATAGACTAACCACCAAGAAATCAATTGGTATGTCTCCCTATCAACTAGTGTATGGCATGGATGCAGTCTTCCTAACATCTTTGGGAGTTCCAGTCATGAAGCTCCTCCAAGAGGTACAATTAGAAGAAAATGACATGCAAAGTAGGTTGAACCAAACCATCCATTTGCAACAGTCAAGGGAGGAAGTTTACAAGAGGACACAAGCAATACAAGACAATATCAAGAAAAATTTTGATAGGAGGGCCAAGGCCAATGATTTCCAAATTGGAGACACAGTTTTGAAGTGGGATTCAAGCAGGGAAGCCAAGGGAAAACATGGTAAATTTGAAAATTCATGGAAAAGCCCTTACATCATTCATTCAAAAAGAGGTAACAATGCTTTCTTTTTGCAAGAGCTGGATGGAGCAGAAATATTTGGAGGTCCTATCAAAGAAAGGATGCTCAAACACTACTTTTGTCAAAATTCCTGAATTTTGAGCCTAGCACTCATTGTACATAACATTGCCTGATCAAGAAATAGAAAAGACAAAAACTCTAAAAAAGAGAAAAATGAAAAAGAGGGTAGATTTGAAAGAAAGGTACAACCCCATACCCACAAAATAGTGATGCTGAAAGTGTGCAAGTCTAAATGCCACTACTTATTTGAAAAAGAAGTCTTGTTCAGTCATCTAGCCTAATCATGGCTGAACATGTTTTCAATTTATTTGCTGATAGGTTAGTGAAACAAAAACTTGTGAAAGCATCTAATATTAACTTATCAATAGGTGTAGATCAGGAAGAATGAGTTTTGGTTCTAAATTCTCAAATTTGAATCAAAGAGAAGGATAGGAATGCCTAACAAATGATGGATTATTGCCCTCATACTTTCTAGTTTTGTTGGTATAAAAATAATGGTTGTGTGCAACTTGTTTCAATGCCAAAGCCCATGATAAATCAGATAGCCTAATCCTTGTTTATTCATGGTTCAATTTCATGTTAGTAGGATAGAGAATAAATTTTTTCAAACAACTTAATCTTGACAAATGAGTAGACTAGGTAGAAAATAAAGAGAGTTCATTAGCCTAATATGAACTCTTGGAAGAAATAAGTGTACAATTATATAGTTTGATTTTTGTTTTCAAAAATAAAAATGTCAAGGGTTTGCAAATCCAAGTGCACACAAAGAAGAAAAAATGTTAGGCAAAGTAGGCTGGGTAGGTAGAGATGAGTCTAAAGCAATCATGTCTTTCAGATTTTTTTGGATCACATCTATAAGAGAATACTTGCAAAAAGAGAAGAAAGGTTTGCCCAATGGATGAGGCACTGGTCTTCAAACACAAAGGAAAAATTTACCAGTTGGAGAGTGGTCATTGGTGTAAATACACTCAGTACAAGCCAGGTGTCCTTCAAAACACAGAAAGCATTCCTAGACTTACTTCCATTTTTCCCCCATTTGTTAAAATTTTCCCTCACCATCATTCATTTTTCCTCCCTAGACCTAAAGCTCTCACAAGCTAAAAACAAATTTTTTCAAGGACACAATTAGTCACTATGTATGGAGAAAAGATAAGTACCAATAGTGATGAAGGCCAAGGACCATTGGGCTGAGAAAAGCCTTGACCAAAGAGAGGGAGGAAGAATCTTTCCTAGCTGAGAAAATTCCTATCAGTGAGCTACTTGAAAGAGACATAGAGTTTGATAGGGAGCCTTGACTTGAGAGGGCCAATATGCATTTAGAAGATAAGTTGGAGAATGCAAACAAGGCCCTTGAGCTCCAAAGGAAGATGGCCAAACACTATGCCCTCAGAAACCAAATTGCTAGGGCAAAGCTCAAGAAGGCATTGCTTGAAAATAAAACACTAAAGGAGGCAAAAGGCCATGAAAGCCTTGGAGTTCTGGATGAATATTCCCTACAGGTTTCCAAGACCTCTTGAGGGACCACTCCATAAATTTTGGGCAAATTTGAGAAAGATTTGTTTTTTTTGGAATTTTAAGGCCTCTATGTGCAACATCCTTGGCACTGCGCACACATCTCATGCATCCTCAGCTTCCAAACTTGAAATTTTTTTATTCCTCTCATCATCAGCTGTCTTCTCGCAAAATTTCAGACCATTTGCAGCAGTTTTGACCCCCCAAAAGGTCAAAAAACACCTAAATTTTGACCATTCTGCCTCATTTTCAAGCAAGGTGTTGCACATATAGCAGTGTTGGGAGAATGGATTTTTCCACAGGAAAATGGCACTCATTCATAATACCAAAGGTATATCTATAAATCCAACTTGACAATGTTTCCAATGAGCCATCACGGAGCAAAATTTTACACCGGGAAGGAGGTCAAAACAGGACTGCAAGTACACCTATTTTCTGATATTTTGGCACTGCGCATACAGGACCAAAAGTGGCAAAAGTCAACAAAACACACTCATTTATTGAAAAATGAGTTTTTTAGTATTTTTGAGGCAAATCACTCTAGGATTAGGTGTTAGAATTTATTATGCATTTATTTTTCTTGGATATTTATGCCTTGGGCCTTGCATGGTCGCTTGGACATAAATTGTCATTTATGACTATTTTGGATATTTAAAAAAACCCTAATTAGGGTTTTAGCCCTCCTTTGCTCCATAAATAGAGCATGAAGCTCTCATGTAGTTTTTTGGAATTTGGTGACTTGTTCTGAAGTAATAGATAGTCTCTTGGAGGTTGAAAGCAATTTGATGTTTTGGAGCTTGTGAATGCCCTGATTTGTTCGTTGATGGGGGAGGATTGGTTGTAGGATCCCTGAGCTTGGTTGATGGTGAAGTGCTTCTATTTTGTTATTATTATTTCTTGTTTCATTATTTTTCCATATTTCTATGTTGTATTAGAATAAAGGATTTAGACTAAGAAATGTTTCTAAAGGCACCTTAGCTATGTTTGTTCTTCACTGCCTTGATGTTTTCTCTTGCTAGGACATGTTAGAGAATTCTTCATTGCTCTCTAGACCACCTAAGCTTGTTTATTTCCTGAATGGTTTAATACAGTAGGTATCAAGCATGATTCATGGTTATCCCTGCTTATTTGACGTCACTAAAACACTATTCTTGAAGTCTCTCTTTAAAGTACCATTACTTAGGTTTGTCAAAGAAGTTTTGTTTCAATCATACTTTTTGCACTTGCTTAGTTAATTGTTTTAAAGATCTTCATAGCTATAATATTAGATGTTCAGGAGTTCCCTCCTCTCTGATTGTAGTTATTTGTGTATCTTAAATGTTTTCTTTCCTTGATGATGAAATCACTGGAAATTAAATAAGTTTCTTGCCTTCTATATTTCATTGGAATGTTTGTCTTGAATAATTATCTGCTTTAGTTGAATCAAAGAGTTTAGGGTTTGCTCTGCCTTTGATTTCCTCTCTATGCTTATGATTCTTCTAAGTCCCTTTTTTTTAAAGTATATGATAAAGGATTCTTTATTTCCCTTTGTTCAACTTTTTTTTCTCAAATTTGATGTCCATCTCATGATCCTTTAAACCCAGGAGATCCACCAACCAAGCTAGATTTGCCCTACAATACTCCCTAATCCATTAATGAACCTATCATGACTTTATTAGACTCCATTTCCCAATAACTTTAATATTCCCTTGTTCTATCTATTCTATCTAATCATCATACCCAACCAAATCAAACATCAAACCCTAATACTTCATAACTAGCCTAAAATTAACCTTAAAAAGAAAACAAGTTCACATCTCTTGCACAAATTAGAGAGAGCCCTCTCTAAATCCAGGAAGGCTAGGTCCTTGGATTTCAAAGCCTGGTTTGATGTTACCCCTGTCCATTTTTATCTCAATCAATCTAGAAAATTATGGGGAGCTAACATTCTCTATGCTAGAGACCTTGAATCTAGGGTCCTTTATGAACTAGGCACCTTCTGCTCCCTCTGACACTTGATTTCCCTCCTTGGAAATACACCAAATCAACTATGATTCAACTTCTTCTTTGATCCTCTGACCAAATGGAAAGTTTCCTTTGGCAAGAAAATATTTGAGTAGGTTATCTCTTCCCAAAATTTGTCACTTGTGCTAAGGTTAAAAATATGAAAACTTTAGAAGTTTAACCCCACCAGCTCTTCTAAATTTCTGCAACTTTTCTGCAGACTTTTTCTGGATCTGATAGATTCATATTTGAATCACACTAGTTAGCTTCAAACCCAACCAACGCTATTTTTGAGCTGCCTCTACGCAGTAATTGTGTGGGCTTGCTAGGATAATTACTCTGTGTGAATCTCCTCCTAAAAACTGCGCTATCTCTTTAGATCTGATTTTCTGCTGCCTTTCCAGCTACTTTCTGTAGCTAGATCCTTCATATGCTTCATCTGGCGACCCTTCTAGACCTACAATTTCTCTGATACCATGTAGAAATTTATAAATTGTAATTCTTATGCAGAAATTATTTCTGTTAATCCGGTTAATCTTATCCTACTTATACAAGTTATCAATTAAATAAATTCAAGTTAACATCAAAGAAAAACACATAACATATCTCTACCAATTTAGATCTAGAATAAGCACATGCACACATAGATAAAGTGACATAGTTATTTCTGGAAAAACTGTCCCCGGAAAAACCCAATGTGGGAAAACTGGTCTCTGGTTGTCGGAGGGCTCTATTATTAAGAATATCTCTGAATACACAACTCTGGGTTCCAGATCTAGAAAACCCTATGGAGAAAACTCTAGATCTGCAGCACCTGGTTGATCTAAGACCAACAATACTAACTGATCCACACCCTCATATAGGATTTACAGAACTCAGCCAGATCTAGGCCTAGAAACCCATATCAGCCCCTGAAAGACACTGCGTCAGCCTCTGAAGGCCTCCAAATTCTCAGTGCTATCACTAGAAGGGACGGCATTACCCCAGAATGGGTGACGTAGTCACTACACTTCCCCTAAGGGTCTCTGCGTAATACTTGAAGGGTTTCCTCAAAATCACGTTGTCCTTGTTGCTGCTGTTTCTGCTGTTGTTGCCTTCCTTTGTGTTGTATTTCATGATCTCTTCTCTGATTCTTGTCTATTCTAGACCCCAGGATCAGATCATCCCCTTGGTATAAATTCCCCACTCTGCAACTGAAGCACTTGAGAATTATTAGCAACCCCACCCTAGAATCTCGGCTTAGCTTCAGTACTCTGCCTCTGTGTGTCTTACAAATGACCCCAAGCCTTTCCTTTATACTTTTCTCGTTGAAAAATAAATTTCCAAGATTAAATCTTTAATAAATGGCTAAGATTAAAATAAATATTGATCCGTGTGACTTAAGACAATTTCATCACATGTTTAATTAAGTTCAATTTAATTATTTTATTTTACTATGCTTTAACTTAGCAAATACATTAAAATAATTAATTAATTTAATACCTCCTAAACTAGATGAAATTTCGCAAATCCATTTATGGGTCTTGTAGATCAGGTGAACTCTAGTCCTTCCTCAAAATTTGGGATCTAGAGCACAATTGATGCTACCCCAAATACACAAAATCTCAACACATTGTTGGAGTCATCCTCTTGAACTAAAAACATTCCAATCATGGAATCAAAATGCAACTAAATACAAAAAGTAATCTCGATGATAATAAAGTGGATGCAACAATGGTGCATGGGTCAATCCATGTTTGACTGCATCAAATGCTTTATCAGAAAGCTCATCCCAGATGAATGGACCATCTTGTTTTAACAATTGAGTGAAACCTTTAGTTAACTTCGCATAGTTCGGGATCAAACTATGCAGAAAGTTTTCTTTCCCTTGCAAACTTTGGAGTTTGCGAAGAGTAGAAGGAGGATGTAGATTGGCAATGGCCTCAACCTTCAATGGGTCGACATTAATGCCTTCTTTTGAAACAATGAACCCAAGTAAACGTCCTGATTGTACACAAAATACCCATTTTTGTGGATTCAAACGAATGTTGTAATTCCTACATCTCATAAAAATGGCTAATAAATGTGTAGAATGATCTTGTTTGCATAAAGAATGAGCAGGTAATTCATCCAAGTAGGTTTGTACAATGTGTTTGATATTGTGAAATGCGTAAGACATAACTCTTTGAAAAGTTGTGCCAACATTTTTTAGTCCAAATGGTAATTTACAGTATGAAAATCTTCCCCAAGGACATATAAATGTTGTTTTAGGCTGATTAGTTGGGAGTATGTTTATTTTATTGTAGCCATAAAATCCATCAATAAATGATAATATTTTGTTTCCATCACAATCATCAACAATGTAATATCCCAAAATGGGGATGCAGCAATACATGAACACAAAACTGGAAATGACAGTGTAAATCAATTTGTAAACATTGGAGACCGTGATGGAGACATAGCACCATGTATTATATCAGAAAATCAATACATAATAGTGAGGCATGAATCATATATAATGAAGGAACAAGCCTCCCATAAGAAATCACTCCACAGATGAACTGTTGTCACAATACAAGAATACTACAGACTGACACAGAGCTGTTAAAAACACACTGCTACAAAAAAATAATGTACAAAAGATGTATGGTTGTTACATGCCTCAAAATATATGCCCAATACAGATCTAGGCTCAACACAAACTCCTACAAAGAACCCGGAAAGGGCTTTCAGAAATACACCCTATACAAGATGGGATCTAAATCCCAATGGTTAAATATTCACTGCAAACTAAAGAAAAAGAGTATAGAAGGCTGAATTATAATATATCTGAAGTAGATATCCTCAAAGGTCTCCTCCCATGAAAGTATGAACCCCTCAATCACAAGGAAACACTGCAAAGGAACCACAAGATCTCCCACTGAAGCTGCCTTCAAAAATAACGCATTCCCTAGCTAGAAAAACACTGGAAATGGTGGGAAATGTATGGAATGATGCCAAGGATCTAAAATGTTCCCAATAACTCTCCAAATATATCTCCCAAGAGAAGGAAACCTTCCTCCTATGAGAAAATAGCTCAGAAAGTGGGGTTTTTACCCCTCCACTGTTGCACCCTACAACACAACACAATAACATGCAGAAACTATGTTGATGAAGAAAGATATAGCTTGGCCTGAAAGCTTGAATTTGGAAATGAATATAATACTCTTCCAAGAAGACCCTCAAGGAAATAGGTGGGATTCCCGCTCGGGAACACCCGGTGCTAAACATCACCGCAACCCTGCTGAACAATAAGAGGAAGCAATAGTCTAAGCAGACCAATATCAAAATAATAATCTAAAACATGAAAAATTTGGCTGCCATCCTCTTCCTTAAATATAATATGAGTTTCTTGCCCTTGGCCCCACTGAATTAGGTCATTTCCTTCATGAGATCCATCTCCCTCCAAAACTGCATTATTCCTTAATTAATCTCCACTCCTCCTTAACAACGTTGTTGACTTGGTCAAAGTTGACTGAATCAACATGATATAATCCCTGTTCATGCTTGGCCATGCTTTATTAAGCTGCTAAAAGGGTCTCCTTCCACACTTAAAGTTTTTTTATTTCTACTTAGGAGACTTATGGGCCTTCCTACCCATTTATTCACGTACCTAGTGATAAATCCAACTATAATATTCCATTTAGTTTAAGGCTAAATGTTTGGAATATTACACTCCTCCCCTCCAAAATGTTGCTTGTACTCAAGAAACTGTATATATAGAGAAAAATTCCTCCCCTGCTTCTCTTGTAGCCTCCTCATCAATAGTCCCCAGCACTACTCAAAATAATCTACCCTCCAATGTTTCCTCCCAAGTATGCAAAACCAAATGGTTCTCATCATTAAAAAGTGGAAGGTATAAGTGGAAAATTTCTTGTTGTCCAATGGCCTCCTCAAGGTAGGAGTGATGAAAAACATGGGGAATCTCATTCCCAATTAGTGACTCCCACACCCATGCTATCATCCAAATGAAATGAGCCATTCTAGGTAGCTCATCAAGGAAATCATCAACCCTCGGTTTATGCAATGTATTGGGGCTGCATGGAGAGATAAAATTTTTCCATCCAAGTTGTTTCTCTCTCCATTTATGGTAGGTATGGGGTTTTTGCTGATCTTGGGCTGAAATTTCATGGCCTCCAAGAATGGCCCAAGTTATCGCATAAAATAAATCATCCATGAAGTGCCTCCTCCAAGAACTCAAGTTCTTCAAATGGCTCCTCCCATATAAACACAAGAGGTGTGATGTGGAAATAATGGCTTGACCATTGTTTCTCCTGAAAAATACAATATGTAAAGTAGGGAGAATCATACTCCTAATGGGAATATCCAACTCATCTAGCACTCTCCAAACAAATCTCTCCATGAACATAAAAATATCAACAATACATGGACACAAAAACCAATGAAAACAAGTTTCCATATGACAACCGGAGAGTGGATCATAGTTCCACACATGGAACCAGTGCAATGCATCCCTTGCCTGTGTCAAATCAAAGAATAACAATTTCTCTCCTAGCCACTCTTTTTCTACCACAATCATCCCATAAGATAGAATCATGAAGGTACAATGTGGTGTCAATGGCGCACACCAAGAATCATGTGGCTTCCCCCACAAACCACCACTAAGATAGCCAATATCAATGCTACATTTGACCTCAAGTACATTATAATATAATGCATAATAAGGAATGAACCTCAATACAACATGCTGCTCATATAATGTAAATATGTACAAATCATAATGCAAAATCGTACCTTCTCTACCATGTACTTTGGTCCTTGAGCTGAAATGGCTGAACTAAAAATTCTCCCTTACTCTCAATGAGTAGGGAAGTGGTTGTAACATCCTCTCTATCACCATCTAGGCTATGCATCTCTCCTCATGCTGATATACATCATGCTTAATTTCCTCCCAAGTGAACTCCTCCATCAAATAATGAAATGCATCAAAGTGCATGGAAAGAAAGTCCACGTGCTGCATGTAGTATCTTCCTCTTGAGCTCAGAAACTCTAGTCAAGAAGACTCTGCCATGAGAATATATGACCACATCATCCACCATATATCTATCATATCCATCCAGGTCATCAAGAATCATGCAAGCACCAAGATCCTTGGAGTACTCTACCAGAAGTTGAGACCTCCAATATGAATCAATCCTCCCAAGAGATAGTGTTGATGATATGAAATGTGAAGCTCTCCACATGTTGATTTCTTCTCCTTTGAAATCTCCCATGCCAAATTCATCCTCCAAAATACTTCCATGCCCATCATGGAGTTTCTCATGCTCAAATATAAGTAGTGATCTTTGGAAGTTGGCCTCCAATGAGAAGCTCCCATCCAAAAATAATCTCCTGATCTTGGGAAATGTAAGCATGAGTGGCCTCCATCTACTCCAATGTATGGAGGATTCCTTCCTCAAAGTAACTACCCTTTGTTTCTCCAAATTCATGGAGAAACTCTCTTGCACCATTAAGGTGTCATCCTCCATCACTGTAGCAACTTATGTCAACGCAGTATATGTAGTGAGAGTGGGTAATGCTGAAAATGGGAGAATGTCTCCCTCTTGCTTGAGCCTATCCCTCACTCTCTATGCTATACTAGATTCCTCCAAATTATTCACCTCTCTGGAATCTAAGAATGGTGAACCAAATGGCAAGATGTATCTTACCAACTCCAGATCTGGTGGCCTCCCAGGTGGAATGCTTCCATGTAAAGAGACATCAATGTCAAGAGTAGACTGTATATATGGATGGGAAACTTTTCCCTTGCCCTCACAGCGCAAATCATTCCACCTCTTCTTTGCATTATCTCTCTGAAATAGATAGGGGTGCATGCCCCTCATCAAGTGATGCTAACCTTCCTCCCTACCTTCTCCTTCCATCTACACTGTCTCACAATCATGTTGCTCATTGATTATGCTTTGTCCTCCATATGTGAGATCCTGGGGAATTTCTTGCAATGATACAAGAATTACTCTTGTTGGAGCATGTGCTTCTCCTTCCTCTGCATGAGGGAATATATATTCTCTAGATGTGACAACGCTATTTCCCCCATACTTCTCTTCCTCTTCAATATGAATGGGAGTCAGCTGCTCAATAAAAAGATCCTATTTTGAAAAAGGAACCTTCATTCCCTCCTATCCAAATATATGAGACAAAGATCTTTCTTCTACCAAGGTGTTATGCAAGATGTGAGCTTTTCCAACAGTTTTTTGAAGTGGATTTGAGTTTATAGGTTCTTCCAACACATGCAAAGGGTTTGTTGGTTTTGGTTTGTTTAGTTCCACCACTGATGTTTCAGAACAGTTCCCATCAAACCTTTCCACTAATCTCTTAGTGAACATTTCATAAGAAGAAGTATTTGCATTTCTGAATGAAAATGACTCAAATATCCACCAAGCATAGGCCTTACCTTCAAAATGCAGCGCTACAACTTTGATGGCTTCATCTTCAGAAACTTGGTGTTACTGCAAATAGGTGTGTAGCTCCTCCACCCAAGCTCTGGCTAAACATGTTAGTGATTCATCAAAAGTAGATAGAGAAAATCTATCCATGTCATGCTGCTTTCTCCTCTCCACCTTGATCTTGCAAAACTCTTGGAAAGTGATATGATCTCTAAACTTCTCATTTTTAGATTCATACTCTTGCATAAAATTACTAAGACTTTCCATCCTTGGAATTTACTCTTATTTCAACTCTCTCATGGTAAATCTGGGCATTGGACTGCGTTGTGCATAATAGGGTGTAGTTGCATTCTCATGCCAATCATGTGCAAATCTAGATTTGGCTCTAGATCCAAAATCCTTTGGAGATTCCATCTCCCTTCTCATTTTCTTGAGATCTCCTTTAATGCTCTGTATATATTTGGAAAGAATCTTTGAGAGCTTCTCTTCCCTTCTTTCTCCAAATAATGGAGTCTTCTCTTTGTCCATTCATGAAGCCTCCCATAAGAAATCACTCCACAAATTAACTATTGTCACAATACAAGAATGTCGGAGACTGCTACAACGCAGTTAAAGGCACACTGCTACAACAAAATAATGTAAAAAACATGTAGGGTTTTTACATGCCTCAAAAGATATGCCCAATACAGATCTAGGCTCAATACAAACTCCTACAAAGAACTTGGAAAGGGTTTTCAGAAATACACCCTATACAAGATGGGATTTAAAGCCTAATGGCTAAAGATTCACTGCAAACTCAAGAACAAGAGTGTATAAGGCTAAAGTATAATAGATCTTAAGTATATCTCCTCAAAGGTCTCCTCCCATGAAAGGATGAACCCCTCAATCACAAGGAAACACTGTAAAGGAACCACAAGATCTCCCACTGAAGCCTCCTTCAGAAATAGCGCATTCCCTAGCTAGAACAGTGCTGGAAATGATGGGAAATGTTTGGCTTGATGCCAAGGATATAAAATGTGCCCAATAACTCTCCAAACAGATCTCCCAAGAGAAGGAAACCTTCCTCCTATGAGAAAATAGCTCAAAAAGTGGGGTTCTAACCCCTCCACTACTGCACCTTGCAACATAACACAATAACCTGCAGAAACTGCGTTGATGAAGAAATTTGTAGCTTGGCCTAAAAGCTTGAATGTGGAAATGAATACAATACTCCTCCAAGAGTCGCCTCAAGGAAAGAGGTGGGATTCCCACTTGGAAACACCCGGTGCTAAACAACGCGGCAACCCTGCTAAACAACAAGAGGAAGCAATAGTCTAAGCAGACCACTATCAAAATAATAATATAAAACATGAAATTCAGAAATACACCCTATACAAGATGGGATTTAAATCCCAATGGCTGAAGATTCAATGCAAACTAAAGAGTAAGAGTGTAGAAGGTTGAATTATAATAGACCTGAAGTGGATCTCCTCAAAGGTCTCCTCCCATGAAAGGATGAACCCCTCAATCACAAGAAAACACTACAAAGGAACCACAATATCTCCCACTGAAGCTGCCTTCAAAAATAATGCATTCCCTAGCTATAACATCACTGGAAATGATGGGAAATGTATGGCCTAATGCCAAGGATATAAAATTTTCCCAAGAACTCTCCAAAAATATCTCCCAAGAGAAGGAAACCTTCCTACTATGAGAAAATAGATCATAAAGTGGGGTTCTAACCCCTCCACTGTTGCACCCTGCAACACAACACAATAACCTGCAAAAACTGCGCTGATCAAGAAATTTGTAGCTTGGCCTGAAAGCCTGAATGTGGAAATGAATACAATACTCTTCCAAGAGGCCCCTCAAGGAAAGATGTGGGATTCCCGCTTGGGAACACTCGGTGCTAAACAACACAACAACCTTGCTAAACAGCAAGAGGAATCAATAGTCTAAGCAGACCAATATCAAAATAATAATCTGAAACATGAAACATATGGCTTCCATCCTCTTCCTTAAATAGAATATGAGCTTGCTTGCCCTTGGCCCCACTCAATTAGGTCATTTCCTTCATGAGATCCATCTCACTCCAAAACTGCATTATTCCTCAATTAATCTCCACTCCTCCTTAACAAAGTTGTTGACTTGGTCAAAGTTGACTGAATCAACATGATATAATCCATGTTCATACTTGGAGGTGCTTTATTAAGCTGCTAAAAGGGTCTCCTTTCACACTTAAAGTGTTTTTATTGCTACTTAGGAGACTTATGGGCCTTCCTACCCATTTATTCGCCTACCTAGTTATAAATCCAAGTATAATATTCCATTATTTTAAGGCTAAATTTTTGGAATATTACAAACAATTTTATCAATGTAAGGGGTAGGATAATTGTCTTTAGGAAAGGCCTTGTTAATATCCCGATAATCGACACATACTTTAATAGTCCCTTGTTTCTTGGTTACATGAACTATGTTAGATACCTAATCCATCAAAGGAATAAGATAAATAAATCCTAGACGCAGTAATTTTTCAAATTCAGCTTAATTGCAGCAGCTTTCTATGGACATATCAGACTTAATCTTTGTCTAATAGGTTTGGCATCTAGGTATGCATTAATTTTGTGAATAAAAATCTTAGGATCAATACTTGGATTTTCTTCATAAGACCAGGAAAAAATGTCTCAAAATTCCTGAAATAGGGATTTGTATAAATTGATCTCTTCAATTGAGCAAGAAGCACATATATGAATTTTCATAGTTATCCCAGGTTTAATTGATATGTCAATAGGAATTGTGGTGGAAATATTTCCCAAATTTTTCTCAATATCCATATGAAGAATAGACATAGGATTTTGAGATTCCTTGACATAGTCAATCAAAAATATGGATGAAAATTGATTCTCGAGTTTATCAAGGTCAAGTAAAAAATAAGATCGATGATGAAGATCGTCCCATGGTAATTCATCCGATGACAATATTTCTCGGATATTTTCATCAGTTGAAAACACTTCTTGAAAAAGGATCTGAAAATGATGTCATGGCTGAGCTTGATAAAGAAGAAGACTGTTCACTGACCACATTCATTTGATTAGTATAAGTTGATGGACTGTCGAAACACGATTTTACCGCTACATATGCTGATTCAAATAGACTTAAGGTCATTTCACCACCATAAGGGTCCAATTCTGATTTTAAAGGCACATTCCATGTGTCATAAAATGGCATTGTGCTTGATGTAATCATATTGATATTGCCAATAGTTCGCAGAATGTTAGGAGGAGGTATAGTGAAAGTTCCCATGAGAGAAGAATCTTTAACTAGTCCTATCCCAACACCTTCATAAGGGATAACCATTTTTCTAACATGCTGGATACTCTTTGTAGAGGTAGGGTCTGAAGCAAAGTAAGAAAACTGATCGATTTTAACAATTTTTCCTTTATGAGGAAACATGATCATCCGAAAGACTGATGAAATGAAAACGGTCATAGTATAATACCAACTTTGACCTAGAAGAAGGTTTTAATCAAGAGGGGCATCCACAACTTCCACCTCGAGTGTTATGGTTTTTCCTTCTACCTCTATAGGCATATCTTGGAGTATTCCAAATGGGTGAAAACCTTTTCCATCAAAGGCTTTGAGAATTGTCGGTGATTGGTTGATTGTTAGAGAACCAAAAGTTTTCCAACAAGCTAAGAACATAATGCACGTAGATGCTCCTTCATCACTTACTGTGTGAAAAAATCACCTTGATTTTACTAATACTGGAATTTAAAAATCCATTTGATGTGGGAGTCTAGGTACAAATCGTTGGGCCAAGAAAAAGGTATGTTTCACCCCCATATTTATCGCGATTTGTCATGCACTTTTATATATTTTCCCTTCATCTTAGAAATAAAGTAAAGGAAAATTATGCAAAAGTGAGGCAGAATGGATTAGCGATAAAGTGAGTGTTTGATAACATCAAAACTGATTTGTCACTGCCTTTATTGATAGAGAAGAAAAATAGCCAAACTACTGAATGATTGACCAAAAGACAAGAGGCAAGGGAGGTGGACGGAATCATATCAGCTCTTACGAATCGGCGAAAGATGGAAAGGTAAGGCCACACTTGGAGTACTTAATCAACAACCATGAAGCAGCAGGGTCCCATAGTGAGAAATATCCCTTACTACTCATGAATTCGCCTTTAAGCTATAAAAGGCCGAAGAATGAACAAGAAAAATAGTTCCTGTAATTTAATCTTTCTGTAATAAATGTACTCGGAGAGAATCGTCAAGTTTGGTACTCGTGTATTTCTCGGTGGATTAATGAATAATTTGGCATTTTTGGAATAGAAAACTTCTACGTATTCCTTAGCAGTAGGTTTCTAGTGGCTTTGGGCACAGCCCTGGGGGTTCTTCTGCTACTTCTCTAATTTACGTTTATTTACAGAATTTGTGTTTAAATATTATCCATTGCGTTTCATAATATATCGTTTGAATTGGTTAATTGTGAGCATGAAATGTTATATCTTCCTTTTTACTAGACTATTTTACCATTCATGTTATTTTATCTGAATTCAATGCTTTTGCAATTATTAGGTTAGTTCCAACACGATTTTTGTTCAATTCTGTATATAGTCGACGTTTGATGTTTTCATCATCATTGTGAGCATTTGGTTGATGTTTAATTCAGAAGGATGTTATTAGTTGATTAAAAGAGGATTCCATTGCAAAATCTAGAATAATTGATTGTTGTTCAATTCTATTAGATTCGTTGTTCAATTCGTTAAGGTTGTTGTTAAATTCATCAGAGTGTGTTGTTCAATTGCAGTTATTCTTTTCAATCTCAAGTAGTTATTTGTGCATAGGCTTAAAACAAAATTAGTTCCCTTGAAGATTCAGAAGCATTTCATAATTCACTTCCAAGTTGATTTGATTGAACTTTGAGAACTAGGCAATCTTCCTTGTGAAAATTTAGAGTAGTTGTTCCCCAATGTCACTTGCATATACTATGCTTACACACTTGAAATAACAATAATTGCCCTGGGTTGATAATTAATGAAAAGCGTTGAGGTTACCTTTAAACAATCACCTTTATGACCCAACATTTTTGCGCCATTACTAGGGAGAGTGTTTAAGAGTGATGTCCCAACATTTTTGCGCCATTGCCGGGGTGAGTGTTTAAGAGTGATGTCCTTTATTTATTTATTTTTGTTTTACTGTGAAATAATTAGGTATTGAAAGTGAGAGGTAAGAAATTGTGTACCAAGAAGAAAAAATCTTGCTCTCCATCCCACTTCTCACCAATTGTGCAGAGGTTAGGAGGATAGGTGTTCTTGTTTTATGACTAGGAAGAAAAATATAGAACTAGATCAAAATCCCCCACATAAATCCACAAAACCCAAAGGACTGGTGATCCTTGGCAGAACAACATATATAGATGAAATCATTAAGAAGGTTGAATCCCATGCAACTGTAGGACCCAGAACCATTCCTACTCAGAGTCCTACTATAGTCACTTAGGAGATAGCCTCACCATCTGCAGCCCACGCTGAGATTCAAAGTGAAACAGAAGGGTCTAAACAAAGCCTTCAGACTGCTAAACACGTAAGAACTGACCCTTCAGGAGATGGAAATTCCTACACTTTGCAGGAAGAAGAGGGAGAAACCAGCAGTTCAGTACAAGTAAAAACTCCAGAGATTGGATCTCCTGAAAGAGTGGTTGAGACAGAAACACCCAACATCCCAGATTGGGGAAGTACTGTAAGGCTTCCTCCACATCCACCCCCTAATTCCACTGAGATTGTTCCCCTAGAACAAGAAATCCCTGAACATTATTGGCATATTTTTTATCAAATGGAAAACAACCAAAACTAGAGGTAGACATCAACACTAGAGTATCCCATTGTTGATCTAGCCACAAATGCCCTATGAAAGCCATTCCATTACAAAATATTCCCACCTTCCATGGGATGACCTTGGAAGATAAAAATGCATTCTTATTTGAATTTGATGTCTTATGTAGGGGATATGAATACACCACTAACCCTCAGAAACTAAAATTATTTCCCTCTACTTTGAAAGGGACAACATTACGTTGGTTTATGGCCTCGGTGGTGGAACCATTAATAGTCGGGATTAGATGAAAAACTCTTTTCTTAATAAATATCAAGACTAATCTCAGACTCAAGAATTAAATGATGAAATCTTCAATATGTCTACAATGGATAATGAGACACTAGAAGGATACATTGAAATATTTCAATATAACTTGTAGATATCTCCATATACTACATTGTCTAAAGATATCTTAAAAGCAAAAATGATTAAGGGAATGGAAGAAGAATGGGTTGAAACACTTAATATAATGGGAAAAGGGGACATCTATCAAGAATAATATGATGAAATCATTGCACTGTGCATCAGGTGTTCTCAAGGTAGTACACAAAGTAGGCCAACCAGGCGAGACTCAGCTACAAGGAATTATAAACAGTCCAGTGGCAAAGTGACCAGAGAAGAATTTGGAAACCTTTTAGAAGATTTCAAAATGGATATCTTGGGCACCATGACAACGAAGTTAGATGTAGTACAAGCCAAGCAGAAGTAAGCTATAGCAGAACAAAACTTGGGTATTTTTTTTCCACGATGTCGGAAGAAGCATAGCCAACGAGAATGTCCATTAGCCATGGTACAGAGATGTGCTATTTGTACCAAGGGCCATGCCACTGACCATTTCCCTTCACTTCTGAGGTTGAAAGATGTTTTTAAAGAGGCAAAAGAAGAGATAGAACTAGTCTATCTAATGAACCAGCATCGATAGTGGCAGGCACGACCAGGTATGCCACAGTACCTGCCTCAGTTATTTTCTTCTCCAAAATTTAACCAACATAACCTTGCAAAAACTTGGTAGAACCAATCATATTTTTCTAATTGGCCATCTCAATCATTTCCTATGCCTCCTTAGCCAACAAAACCCTCTTCAGGTAATAATTGGCCAAGTTTTCCTTGCTCCCCCCCTTACTGGTAAAGAAAACCCTATCAGTCCCAGTGGCCTGGCCCCACTTCATAGAACACAAATTGGTCTCAAAACTAGCAACAAACCCTGGGAATGACCAATCTACCGATGCGGATAGGGGCTCAGAATAAACCTACATTACCAACTTCATACCCAGTCCAACACAATGCTCAACCTATCATGTGTCCTCAACTGCCAACTCAACCCAATCCTAATCCCAATAACAGGTTGGTTTAGCTAATCCAGATTGTCGAAAACCCAAACCCCAAGACCGAACAAAAGCAAGGAAATGAACTTAGGCTAAGATCAGGATGTATTATTTCATCTAAAGAAGATACGACCCTACCACAACCTGAATTTGAAATTCTGACAGGACCTAAAAAATCAACTATTACTGAAACAAAGGTAAAGCAGGGGGAGGGACATAATTGACCAAAGGGACACTAAAAACCTTATTATTTCCTACCCTCCATTTCTTGAGTGATTAAAATTTCCTAAACCAATAGTCTCTTCATATTTCAATATCCTAGGGGAATTAAAAAACCTTTGCATTAAAATTCCTCTTCTCCAGGCTATCCAAGACATTCCTATCTATGCCAAGACAATTAAAGAGCTGTGCAGAAAGAAGTAGGTAAGAAAAGTAAAAAATGTACCAACTGTTCATGTAGTGGGAGCACTATCAGACTTACTCTTGGGTAAAGAAACACCAGTACAATATGAGGATCTAGGGAACCCCATAGTTACTGTACAAATATTTGGCCACTCCTTTTCAAACACATTGGTTGACTTCCCACTGTAAATACTCACAAACATCCACATACATACTGGGAAAAAAAAATCTGTTCACCTCTGACTATAGTTGAGGCACTCAAATTCAAAGATTAAACTGAAGATGTTGTAATCAATAACTTCATGAATCAGCCACCAGCTTCTGAGAATTTAAAATACTAAATTTTAAAGGCAGTCCTTGATAATGAAGCATAGGAAGACCCCTTGGCAGACATTGCCAATCAACACATACCCATGACTGTTGTTCGCAACATCATACCAATTGAAATTGAGCCAGGAAAGGTTTTAAACATCAATGATAGTCTTGATAGTAACCAACAACAAAAGCTCATTAAGGTTTTAAAGAAATATAAGGGAGCATTTTCTTGGGACTAACTAGGCATGAATGGTATAGATCCTTAGCTATGCACACATCATATTTATACTGACAAAGATGCTTGACCTATTTGGTAGCCTTAGTGGATATTAAATCCGCATCTAAAAGATATTGTAAAATATGAATTGCAAAAGCTGCTCGATGTAAACTTCATCTATCCTATTTCGGACAGCAAATGGGTCTCTCCTTTAGTAGTCATCCCTAAGAAGAATGGGAAATGGAAAATATGTGTGGATTACAGAGAATTGAACAAAGAAACACAGAAAGACCACTTCCTCGTCCCGTTCATTGATCAGATCCTTGATACATTGGCAGGAAAGCGGTTCTTCTCCTTCCTTGACGAGTTCAGTGGTTACAATCAAATATAGATAACCCCTAAAGACCAGAATAAAATGACCTTTACCTGCCCATGGGGTACATTTGCCTATAGGGTACTACCATTTGGGTTATGCAATGACCCAGAAACATTTCAAGGAGCCATACTCAACATTTTTTCTGATTTAATAAATGAAGGACTCAAAACATACAAGGACGACTTTAGCCCATATGGAGATGATTTTGATCAAGCACTGGAAACACTAGAAAAAGTATTGGAACGATGTGTTGCTACTATATTGTGTTTAAGCAATGAAAAATGTCACATGATGATGATCAAAGGAGTAATCATAGGGCAGTACATCTCTGCAGCTGTGTTGTAGGAGCTACAACACCGTCCAAAATTTTGTCCCATTTAAAATTTCTAAGCCCTTGACCTTTAGGTAAGATAAATTCTAACGTGGCCTAGGCCTAGAGCCTCAATAGAGTTCTTTCCATGCATTATTTCTTCAAATTCTACTGTAGGGCTTGGTTTCTTAATAGCTAGTTGCATAGCCGCGAAAGTCGCAAACTCATAAAACCAAGAACTTTGCAACTATGCGACTAGTGACCTAGTTACCCCTAGGTCGCGAAGTCGCAAGGTCACATGTTGGTCTAAAACTTAAGATTCATGACCATGTGAGCATGCGACCTTGCAACCTCTAGGTCGCAAAGTCGCAAGGTCGCAAGGTCACACATCCCTTAACCAACCCTGACCTGCGACCCTGCAACCTACATTAAATGATCGCACGTGCAACCCATTTATAAATAAAAGGGTCGCGTAGGTCGCATTCGACCTGCACGATGGAGTAAGAAAACAACTCTGACAAGCTAGCTGGAGCACGTTTTTTCTAGGTAAGTTACCTATTCCTCCTACTGTTTCTTTTTTGGTTAATTTTTTCCTTGCCTATTAATCCCTGCCTTGGCCTTATTTAAGCTCCTCAATGTCCCTGGTCAGATTCTACACCTCCCCTCATGGCCTATACCGTTCTATCTCCTTCTCTGAAGCCTCTCCCTCCCTAGTCTATCTCAAGCACCTTGCCTAGTCTACCTAGGAAAGCCTTATAAACCAGATTTTTCCATCCCACTTGATGTTTTTTCTTTCCTCACCATTCATCACCACGGAATCCTTCAAAAGAACCCCAGCGCAACCCCGTGACCCCGCAACTCCGTGAATAAGTAGAAAGTGCAAAGTTCCACTTTATCACACCAACAAATAACCCTCGGGACAGATAAGGAACCCAAATTCATCAACCTTGGTACATAATGCACCCCTTAGGAAAGGCAATCCTTCACTGAATTATTCAAGAAATACCGAGATGTTTTCGCCTGGACGTATGATGAGTTGCAGACCTATGACATGCGAATAATCCAGGACGTGATACCCATGAAAGAAGGAGTGAAACCATTCCAGCAGAAACTGAGAAAGGTACACCCCACTCTGGAGCCGATGATCCAAAAGGAACTGAAGAAACTCCTGGACGCGCGTATAATCTTCAAAGTCCGACATTCAACCAGGGTGTCAAATTTGGTCCTGGTTCATAAAAAATCTGGCGAAATTTGTTTATTTGTGGACTTCCAAAATTTGAACAGAGCTTCAGACAAAGAAAACTACCCAGTGCCCCCTATGGAATAGATCCTTCAAGCAGTATCCAGGTCAGAAATTTTCTCATTATTGGATGGTTTTTCAGGTTACAACCAAGTACTAGTGGCTGAACCCGACCATCTGAAAACCACATTCAAAACTAAATGGGGAATGTTCGCATTCAGGCGGATGCCATTTGGCCTGATCAATGCTGGGGAGACCTTCTAGAGAGCCATGGACGTCACCTTCCGAGGCCTAATGGGGCATAGCGTGGTAGTATACCTTGACAACATCACCATATTTTCAAAGCGTAGGTGTGACAATTTACATCACCTCAAGCAGATTTTTGAAAGGTGCCGAAAATATGGGATCTCACTCAACCCAAACAAAAGAATTTTCACTGTCTCTGAAGGAAATCTGTTGGGGCACATCATAACCCAGGACGACATAGTGGTGGACCCTAAATGCACAAAATACATCACCCAGATTCCTCCCCCCAGTGGCAAGAAGGCCATGTAGTTGTTCCTCGAAAAGATCAACTTCCTACAAAAAATTATTTTAGACTTCGCCCAAATAGTGAAACCTCTGCAAGGTATGATCAAGAAGAAGGAAAAATTCAAATGGAACTCTCTTGAGAAAGAGGCATTCAATAATATCAAACAAGCCATCCCAGAGGCACCTGCCCTTCATAGCTCATATTTCAACAAAGGCTTTATTTTGTACACCTTTGCCTCAGACTCATCCCTCGCGGCCGTTCTCACCCAGAAACATGACAGCAATGACAAGCGGACCATATCATTCATGAGTGTAGGGTTGTAAGGTGTTGAGATGAATTATATGGATATTGACAAGCAAGCCTACGTAGTGTATAAGGCGGTCAAACATATCACGCTGTATATTTTGAAGAATCACGTCACAATATTTGTACCTCACCCAACAGTTCGCTCACTGTTCGTGCAGCAGGAGTTGGGCGATAGATGAGGCAACTGGATGACATGCCTTCAAGAGTATGACTTGGAATTTAAGCCTACACATACTGTCAAGGGCTAAGGGCTATGCCGGATGGCTGTTGAAGCCGCAGACTTGCGAGGCGGTGAAGAAGGGTGTTGGGATCATGAAATTGACATGTATCAGACTAACAATACAACTTAGCAGAGTGCCCCCTCATGGTACATGGATCTTCAAGAATATTTGGGTCATGGTATCATGGACCCCACTTTAACTGCCTAGTAGAAACGTGCAATAAGACTAAAGGTTGCGCCCTACCAGCTAGTGCAGGGAAAGTTGTTCCAAAAACATCACAACAGGGTTTTTCTACTCTTATTGGAACATGACGAGGAAAAAGAGGTATTAAAAGAACTACATGATGGCCCAGTAGGTGGGCACTATGCAGGGGATACCACAGCTCAAAAAATTATGTGCACCTGGTTTCTATTGGCCCACTCTGTTCAAAGATGCACATGCTTATGCTCGGAGGTGCTTGCCATGTCAAAAGTTTTCCAACAAAGAGATATGATCATCTACCCTATTGCAATCCGTCGCAGTGGAAGAACCATTTCAACAGTGGGGACTCGACATGATCAGGGAGATCTTGCCACATTCCTATAAGCAGCGTAGATACATCATTATGGCTACAAACTACTTCACGAGGTGGGTTGAAGCAATACCGTTGCGTCAAATCAATGATCAAGAGGTAATAGCTTTCAACACTCAACATATCATGACCAAGTTTGGCATTCCAACCTCCCTTGTTTTTGATAACGCAAATTATTTTTCGTTGTTAAAATTATATGAATTTGCTCTAGAAAACGGTATAGTGCTCAAACACTTTGTGAACTATTACCCCCAAGGAAATGGGCTAGCCGATTCAACCAATAAGAACCTAATTTTTATCATTAAAAATACTCTACTGTCCCAACAATGAAACTGGCATAATGCACTCCATAATGCCCTATGGGCTGATTGGGTCACATCCAAACCATCCTTGGGCACCTCTCCATTTTTTCTTGTATATGGCAAGGAAGTAATCCTTCCTCCCAACTTGTCTCTCCCAGCCGTTTAGTTGTCACAAGAAACCCATGGTACCCCTTGCCCTGTCTTACAACCTTGTATAGACACATTTTTGAAACTGGAGGAGAAAAGGTTAAAAGCTCGGGGAAAATTCGACATCCACCAGAGCCGGATAAAACGATGGTTCGATAAGAAGTACACTAGAAACAAGGTTTTTGAGGTGGGTGATCTTGTCCTCAAATTGGACAAGGCTCACAAAGATAAGGGGAAACACTCCAAATTCCAAGCCCTATGGACAGGCTCCTTCTAGATCAAAGAAAAAGTTAGCTCCCACACATACAGGCTATAGACCGTAGAAGGGAGGATTAAGGTACTCCCAGTAAATGGGCATGACCTTAAACACAATTTCACCTGACAGCCCCAAGAGGCCGTCCCCATATTTTGTACCATAGTTTTGTTTTATTTTTCTCTTATTTTTCGTTGTTTTATGTGTTTCAATAAATGGCTTGCTTCGAGCAGGCTCTCGGAAATCCATTCCCCTAGCACCTCAAGAGGAGGGATAGACATAGTAGTTACTCAATTTTCATGTTGTACTGGAATCTCTGCTGTTGAAGAATCACTGCTAGAACACAAAGTGGATAGATTTTGCCTGTGATAGACACGTAGTGGGGAAAACATCACCAAGTCCCAGATTCCAAGAGTAAGTAGCTCACCTTGTATGCTAGCTTGAGGGACTATGGTACAAAAGAAATATTTGGTTAAATTAGTCGCTAGACAGAAAGAGAATAGGGCAGACCTCAAGTGACAAAAGGATATCTGAGAAAAACCAAAGGTTCTCGTATACAGGCCAGGAGAAACCTCTCTTGCAAGCAACATAAGTCAGGATCCCTCATCGACCCAGGAAATACTTGCCACCTTCAAATAAGTGCCTTGAGCATAGTAAAAATAAGTACCTTGAGCACATTTAAATAAGTGTTATTAGCACATGAAATAAATTGTAAAGGATTGAGAAAGGCTTCCTGTGCAGAGAGGCGATGCGACGACTCCGCCAAGGTACTGACTAGGCTCGCTGGAAGCGGAGCAATGTTTGTGACTCCTAGGAAATGAATCCCCTGGGACTACCAAGTTTGCTGGAAGCAGAGCAACACAATGAGTACCAAATAACTATACCAGATCCTAGAAATCCTTAAGGTTACTTCGACCCTTTCCATCCAGTCTCCAGAAATAAAACACTGTGAACTAGCACCTTGAGCTAGGAAAACAAGTGGAGCAAACACACAAGGCTCGAGGATGAAAGTAGTGGGACCCACAAGGTCAAAGGAGCAGCCTGCTTAGGCCCCCCTGCCCCCCTCAAGATGAAGCACCGATAGAGATTCTGGGTCCTACCAGTGAATCACCATTTGTTGTAGCCGCTACAACACCCTCCAAAATTTTGTCCCATTTAAAATTTCTGAGCCCCTGAACTTTCGGTAAAGATAAATTCTGATGTGGCCTAGGCCTAGAGCCTCAAGGGAGTTCTTTCCATGCATTGTTTCTTCAAATTCTAATCTAGGGTTTGGTCTCTTAATAGCTAGTCGCATAGTCACGAAAGTCGCAAACTCATAAAACAAAGAACTCTGTGACTATGCGACCAAGTGCCCTAGCGACTGAGCAATCCCTAGGTCACGAAGTCGCAAGGTCGCTTGTTGGTATAAAACTTAAGATTCATGACCATGCAACCACGTGACCTTGTGACCTCTAGGTCGCAAAGTCACAAGGTCATAAGGTCGCACATCCCTTAACCAACCCTGACTACGACCCTGCGACCTTCATTAAAGGACCGCATGTTCGATCCCTTTATAAATAAAAGGGTCATGTAGGTTGCATTCTACCTACGCGACGAAGCAAGAAAATGCCTCTGACAAGCCAGGTGGAGCACTTTTTTTTCAGGTAAGTTGCCTGTTCACTCACAGTGGAAATATGATGCAATGTGTTGTCCTTGATGGCAACCTACTTGATGAAGTTGTCCTTGATGGAAAATGACTTGATGAGTTGTCTTTGGATAGAAACCTATTTGTTAATGATGTAAATCTGATGTATCTACAGAGCAGTTCAGAAGTAACAAAGAAAGAAATTCCAGTAAGTGCCAGAGTAATGATGAATAAGATATGTCACAAAGCATACGCGGGTTTGTAAAGGCAAAGTAGCGTATGTATGCGTAAAAGTACGTACCAAGTAGCGTATGCCTATTTGCGCTCTAAATTTATAAAACCAGGGGACATGACCATGGTATTGGCCCACAGTATTGAGCACTGGATTATCTATTTGATCCCATCTAGGAATACCATCAGCAGTGAAGTGGTTTTGACTCATGGTATTGATAAAGGCTAAAACTATATAAGGAGAAGAGGATCATAGTGCAAGGTGTGCATGAGTAAGGGTTTTTATGGAATAAAAAATTCTCCAAGGAATATCTGTATGGATGAACTCTGTTTTAATTGATAGATTTGAATATATGATACACCCATGGATATCATGATGGTTCAAGATCTCTAGATCTGAAGATGATGAATATCTAGTATGATCTACTGAAGAAATGATAAAGATCTGGCACAAGTCTGCTGAAGAAAATGAAGAAATCTAGGTAAGTTTTATAGATCTGTTATGTTCTGCAAAATTTACATTTACAAATCTATACACTAGTTGGTCTCTGTGAAAGCGCATATATACGCGGGTTCAGTGAAGTAAAAAAACGTATGGAATGTAGGTTTTGCTGAAGTGTGCAAAAGGAAATCTCTGATCTGTTTTGTTGTATTACTGTTGTCTTTCAAGATGTCTTCATACAGATCTGAGTTGTTTGAATATTAAATATGCTACTAAGATGATTATGTACAAATCTAATCAATGAGTGAGAAAACATGGTTAAACCTAACTGACTGTCTAAAGGTTCTGCATTGCTGAGAAGGTGTCTGACTGAAAACCTCAGATCCGAATCTGACATTGATTACATTCTGAAAATCAGTATTCTCAAAAGTATACGCAGGTTGATACGAAGAAAAGCGTGTATACACGCAACTTCAGTGAAGAGAAGTGGCGTATGCATTTCATGTTATGAAAAAATAGTAAGCACAGAGGCATACGTAGGTTGGTGTGCAGGAAAGCGCGTATATACGCGGCTTCAGTGAATATAAGTAGCGTATGCTATTTGAATTGATGAATGTTTAGAGTTGTGCTTGTATCTGCATATTTGTTTTGAAGTCTGGGTTATTTCTGATGTTCTGGTTACAGTGGTCTCACTGTTCTGAATGAAGTATTGGGCAAAGCTTATGATTGTTGATATTTGTGAAGGATTGTGTTAATGTTGTTGTTTGTTGATTGGTTGATGATTCAATAAATGAATTGATGGGGTTATAAGTTTTAGTTTGATGTATGTTGAGCTTAAATGTGTGGAGTGGGTCCAGTATGAAAATTGATGAAACGTGGTCCATGGTGGTGCTGAAGGTCAAAGCCTTCAGTGAGGGGGTTGTTGCTCCCTTCTAGTGCTAGCTGGTAAACAAGAGAAGGTTGCAACCTTCTGCAGGTGGGTGCCTGCGTGCTGGTATGAGTCTACACCAGTACAAGATTGTAAGCAGTTTTCTTTATAATAAATATTGAAGACAGAGATGACGACAACGGTGGTTTTCTCCCGAATTGGGTTTCCACCTTAAATAATGGTGTTCATGTGTGTTGCTTATGTGTGATGGTTTATTCTGTTATTACTGCACATGCTTACTGCTTACTAAACATCTGATGAATGAATGATGCAATGATCTAAGTAAAGAATTAAATGCATAATAAGATCTCTGGACATACACAAGTTTTCTTAAGGATATTCGCGTGTATACGCGAGTTGGGTTCAGTAAAGTAGCGTATGGTTTTAAGAGAAAGAAAAAGTAAAAAGTTTTCAGTCAGCTCTAAATACTGATTCACCCCCCCTCTCAGTATTTTTCCCAACAATTGGTATCAGAGCAGGTCCTTCTGAAAAAGCTTAGCCGCTAGAAGGAAGATCAAACAAGATGAGCAATCAAGATGGAACAACATCTATCAGGCCTCCACTCTTCAACGGAAACAATTTAATCTTATGGAAAACAAGGATGAGATCCTATCTTCAGTCTCTGGGAGCAGATGTATGGGCTATTGTTGAAGGAGGATATCAATATCCAGCCGCAGTACCAACAGATCCAACAGAAAGAAAGAATTATGAAACAAATGCAAAAGCGGTCAATGCTCTATTGGGAAGTCTAACTGAATCAGAATTTGTCAAAGTCATGCAGCTGGATACAGCAAAGGCAATATGGGACAAAATCATTCTAAGTTATGAAGGTGATGCAAAGGTAAAAAGTGCTAAACTCCAAACTCTCAGAATTGAATATGAGAATCTAAAAATGCATAATGAGGAGAGCATTGCCAATTTCTTTTTACGTCTTGATGATATTGTAAATCGTATGAGAAATCTGGGAGAAACAATAACCGAATCTACTTTGGTTGAGAAAGTTTTAAGATCACTAACGGAAAAATTTGAGTCAAAAGTTTCTGCTCTTGAAGAAAAGCAGGATCTTCAAAATCTTACTGTGGTGCAACTTCATGGCATACTAACTGCATATGAAATGAGAAGAGGAGGACCATATGAAGTCAAAGAAGCAGTCTTTAGAACTTCTACAAAAGGGAAGGAAGTACAAAAAACAGAAGGATCAGGATATATCTCAGAAGAAGATGAGATAAACTTTGTAAAGAAACTTCAACTTGGCACATGATGATTCAGAGGTAAGCTTCCTTTAAAATGTTTTGATTGTGGAAGAGTTGGTCATTATGCTGCTAAGTTTCCTTATAAAGAAACACATAAAAAGGGGAAGGAAGTAGAAAGAAGGAATAAGAATCGTTTTAGCACTAGAAAGAGTTACTATACTCATGAAGACAGTGATGGGTTATCTGACAGTGAGGAAGAATGTGAACAAGATCTTAGACTTCTCATGGCATTTGAAAAAGAATATAGAGAAGAAAAAGATACTTTTATGGATGCTTTAGAGGACAATGATTTTCTTAATGAAATCAATCAACTCAAAATATGCTTAGAAGAAAGTAAAATATCCATAGAAACTCTGAAAAATCAGCTTGAAGAAAAGGAGAAACACAATGAGAAATTAGAATGTGAAATAGTAAGTCTAAGAAAAGAAATTGAGAAAGTGAAGACTTTGAATCTTAGATTTTCTAAAGGATATGAAACCTTAGATGAGATTATCAAGGTACAACGTTCTCCTTTTATAAAGATAGGTCTTGGATATATCAGAGAATCTTCTCAGACTTCAGCACCAAATTATCTAAAAGCAGCTACAACCAGTATACAACATTTTGCCACTCAGCAAGGGAATAAAGAATCTTCACAGGTAAAGCATGACCATCTCAATTCAAAGAACACTAACAAGAATACCTTTCAAAGAAACACCAACCAACAGGTAAATTCAAGTAGAATATTTCATGATCGCAGAAATTTCTTCTTCAATGGAAAATGTTTCTCATGTCACAATTTTGGTCATAAAGTTGTTCAATGTGTTGCATATAAAACCATCATGACAAGAGAAGCAAGAAAGAAAAGGATTGATATTGGAACAAAGAAGAATACATATAGCAACTTTTCTCCTCTTCAAAATGAAGTTGAATATGCTTATTGCAATAACTTTGGCCATGAAGAATCTGAATGCAGGAGCAAAGTCCAGCCAAAAGAGCATTTTCCTTCAAGCTCCAAAGTGTGGAAAAAGAAGGAATTACAGGTTGAAAATTGTGGCATAGATTTATTTGCAGAAGGAGAAGAAAATCAATGGTACATTGATAGTGGATGCTCAAAACACATGACAGGTGACAAAAACAAACTTCTTGCATATAGTGCTCTAGAAAAGGAAAAGAATGTCACATTTGGAAATGATACTCCTGCTGTCATTAAGGGAAAAGGATCTGTTTTTCTAAAATAAAAAGTGAAAGCTAATAATGTCATTTATGTGGATGGATTAAAGCATAACCTGTTAAGTGTAAGTCAAATGTGTGATCAAGGAACTGAAGTTGTCTTTAGTTCAAAAGAATGTGTGGTATGTGATCTTGATACAGGTAAAACAATTATAAAAGGAAAAAGAACTCCAAGCAACCTGTATGTATTGAAGAACTGCAAAGAACAATGTTACTTGAGTAAATCTTCAGAAAATTGGCTATGGCATAGAAGGTTGGGGCATCTGAGCTTCTCTCAAATCAACAAATCAAGCAGACTTAAAGTTGTTCATGATCTTCCCAATATTACTCTACCTGAAAGTATCATATGAAAATCTTGCCAATTCGGTAAGCAAACCAGAGTGCAATTTAATGCCAAGGAAGGATCATCAAGTAAGCCTCTTGAACTCATTCATACTAACATATGTGGACCTGTGAGGAAAAATTCACCACGTGGTGAACAATACTATATCTTATTTATTGATGATTTCTCTAGAATGTGTTGGATTGGGTTGATTAAACACAAATATGAAGCATTTGAGAAATTTCAGATCTTCAAAGCAATGGTTGAAAATGAATTAGATCTAAAAATCAAGTGTCTTAGATCTGATCGAGGAGGAGAATATACATCAGATGAATTCCTTGAATTTTGTGAACAAAATGGCATAAAAAGACAGTTTTCTATAGCTGGCACTCCACAACAAAATGGCGTAGCAGAAAGAATGAATAGAACAGTTCAACAAATGGCTAGAGCTATGCTTGATGATTCCGGAACACCTGACACATTTTGGGGAGAAGCAACACATACAACGGTAAATATTCTTAACAAGGCACATGTTTGTGTAAATAGTGATAAAACTCCATATGAACTCTGGTATGGTAATCCTCCCACTGTGAAGCATTTTAGAGTTTTTGGAAGCAAATTCTTTATCAAAAATAATGATGAAAAACTTGGCAAGTTTGAACCCAGAGCAGATGAAGGAATACTTCTTGGTTACTCCTCTAGAAGTAGAGCATATAAATGTTACAATAAAAGACTTCGGAAGATTGTTGAATGTATTGATGTTGTTATTGATGAGTCTCCTGCAGCTCCAAAAGAAGAAAAACAAACAACAGATGAAGATGATGGTGACATATATCCTTCTACATCAAATAGAAATGATATAGACAGTGAACCCAATGAAGAACCCGAAGATGATTTATCTGAAAAAGCTCCATCCAGATATGTTCAAAAGAATCATCCAGAATCTCAAATTTTGGGAGAAAAGGGATCAAGTGTACAAACAAGAAGGACTCTTGTGGGATCTTCTAGCAATCTGGCATTTCTGTCCACTATTGAACCTCACAGTGTCAGTCAAGCTAGCAAAGATGAATGTTGGATTCAAGCCATGAATGAAGAGCTTTATCAAATTGAAAAGAATCACACTTGGGAATTAGTACCAAGACCTCATGACAAAAATGTCATTGGAACTAAATGGATATTCAAAAACAAGTTAAATGAGAATGGGGATGTTATAAGAAATAAAGCTAGACTTGTTTGCAAGGGGTATGCTCAACGAGAAGGTATAGACTTTGAAGAAACTTTTGCTCCTGTAGCTAGACTTGAAGCCATAAGAATGTTTCTTGCTTTTTCAAGCTTCCAACAAATCAAAGTTTATCAAATGGATGTTAAATTTTCTTTTCTCAATGGTGATCTAGAAGAAGAAGTTTATATAGAACAACCAGAAGGATTCATTTTGGGAAATGATGAAAAAATTGTTTGTAGACTTAAAAAGGCTCTATATGGTCTCAAACAAGCTCCAAGGGCATGGTATTATCGTCTTGACAAATATCTTCATCAGCAAGGATTTTCAAAGGGGTCTGCTGATAGTAACTTATACACAAAAATTGAAAATGATAAACTATTGATTGTGGTTGTATATGTTGATGATATCATTTTTGGAAGTAATGAAGAATCTATGAGTCGGAAATTTGCTTCTGTCATGCAGCAAGAATTTGAAATGTCTTTACTTGGGGAACTAACATTCTTTCTTGGCTTGCAAGTGCATCAAACTGCAGATGGTATATTCCTATCACAAGCAAAATATCTTAAGAAAATTATGAAGAAGTATGGCATGGAAGAATGCAAACCTGTAAGTACACCAATGATAACCGGATGCAATCTCAGTTCTCATGATGATTCTCCCCCAGTGAATCAACCAGAATACAGATCAATGATAGGAAGTCTACTTTATCTCACTGGGACTAGACCAGACATTATGCATGTAGTTGGGATTGTTGGATGATTCCAAGATAATCCAAAAGAGTCTCACCTTCAGGCTGTCAAAAGAATATTCAAATATCTACAAGGAACTCAAGACTTTGGACTATGGTATCCAAAGAATGCTGATCTCACTCTTCATGCTTACACTGATGCAGATTGGGCTGGAAATGTTGATGATCGGAAAAGCACTAGTGGTGGTGCATTCTATATGGGGCCCCGGTTAGTATCTTGGTTCAACAAGAAGCAAAGCTCTATTGCCTTATCTACAGCAGAAGCAGAATATGTGGCTGCCGCATCATGTTGCACTCAACTTCTTTGGATGATGCAAACCTTACAATACATTCAAATAAAATGTTCACCTCCTATCTCCATTATGTGTGATAATACAAGTGCCATCAATATCTCAAAGAATCCTGTTATGCATTCCAAGACCAAGCACATTCCCATCAAGTATCACTTCTTACGTGAACAAGTGCTTTAACAAAAGGTGAAATTGGAGTATGTTCCCTCCAAAGAACAAGTTGCTGATATATTTACCAAACCTTTACCCAGGGAAGCGTTTGAATATCTCAGACAGAAGCTGGGAGTAGTCTCTACCATGCAGAAGATCATATCTACTTAAATACAGAAGATTAACTTGGATACGCGGATTTCCTGGAGGAAAATCACGTATATATGCGCGTTTATACATAGAAAACCGCGTATGGGTGTTTGCTGACAAAACATTTTTTTGGTCAGCATTCTTCAGCACAGCTATGGTGCTGTTGGGTATCTCTGGTGATGTTTCAGCTCTCATATTTCAATTTCATTCTCTGATATTTGATGAATATGCCTTGATGATTTGGTGTTGAAAGTGTTCAGGATGCACAAGCAAAGGGGGAGCTTTGGTCATATGGAAAGGATGCATTCTTGGAATTCTAATTATTTGTTGTGGTTTGATCTCATGCTTGAGATTATTTGGTCTTGATTGTATAAGTTATTTCTATAATTTGATGAAAAGGTCATGTTAAGACCTATGATGTAAAATTGTAATATTCAGTCATGTAAGGACTTGTTCAAATTTGTAAACCCACTTGGTTGGGTAGTTGAGTCAAATATGTAAATCCACTTGGTTGGATCATTGATGTAAGTATGAGTCCTTGGTGATAGGATGAGTTATAGAGTCATGTACTTCATTGAAAAATATGTTTTGAAAATTCAGCATAAACTTAGGGGGAGCATGATACCTTCAGTGCACATCAGATCTACAGAGCTCATCCTTATACAAGGGAAGAAAAACCTTGTGTTGGTTTTGATCCGCCCTTTGCCCTTGATGTCAAAGGGGGAGAGTATTATGGTGTTTGAATAATGGTGATGTCAGTATCAAACATCATCATGGTTGCCATCAAGTCCAAAGGGGGAGATTGTTGGCAATATGATGCAATGTGTTGTCCTTGATGGCAACCTACTTGATGAAGTTGTCCTTGATGGAAACTGACTTGATGAGTTGTCTTTGGATAGCAACCTATTTGTTAATGATGTAAATATGATGTATCTACAGAGCAGTTCAGAAGTAACAAAGAAATAAATTCCAGTAAGTGCCAGAGTAATGATGAATAAGATATGTCACAAAGCATACGCGGGTTTGTAAAGGAAAAGTAGCGTATGTACGCGTAAAAGTACGTACCAAGTAGTGTATGCCTATTTGCGCTCTAAATTTATAAAACCAGGGGACATGACCATGGTATTGGCCCATAGTATTGAGCGCTGGATTATCTATTTGATCCCATCTAGGAATACCATCAGCGGTTAAGTGGTTTTGACTCATGGTATTGATAAAGGCTAAAACTATATAAGGAGAAGAGGATCATAGTGCAAGGTGTGCATGAGTAAGGGTTTTTATTGAATAAAATTCTCCAAGGAATATCTGTATGGATGAACTCTGTCTTAATTGATAGATTTGAATCTATGATGCACCCATGGATATAATGATGGTTCAAGATATCTAGATCTGAAGATGATGAATATCTAGTATGATCTACTGAAGAAATGCTAAATATCTGGCGCAAGTCTGCTGAAGAAAATGAAGAAATATGGGTAAGTTTTATAGATCTATTATGTTCTTCAAAATTTACATTTACAGATCTATTCGCTAGTTGGTCTCTGTGAAAGTGCGTATATACGCGGGTTCAGTGAAGTAAAAGGGCGTATGGAATGTAGGTTTGCTGAAGTGTGCAAAAGGAAATCTCTGATCTGTTTTGTTGTATTACTGTTTTCTGTCAAGATGTCTTCATGCAGATCTAAGTTGTTTGAATATTGAATATGCTACTAAGATGATTATGTACAAATCTAATCAATGAGTGAGAAATCATGGTTAAACCTGACTGACTGTCTAAAGGTTCTGCATTGCTGACAAGGTGTCTGACTGAAAGCCTCAGATCTGAATCTGAGATTGATCACATTCTGAAAATCAGTATTCTCAGAAGTATACGCAGGTTGATATGAAGAAAAGCGCGTATAAACGCAGCTTCAGTGAAGAGAAGTGGCATATGCATTTCATGTTATGAAAAAATAGTATGCACAGAGGTATACGCAGGTTGGTGTGCAGGAAAGCGCGTATACACGCAGCTTCAGTGAATAGAAGTAGCGTATGCTATTTGAATTGATGAATGTTCAGAGTTGAGTTTGTATCTGCATATTTTTTTTGAAGTCTGGGTTATTTCTGATGTTCTGGTTACAGCGGTCTCACTATTCTGAATGAAGTATTGGGCAAAGCTTACGATTGTTGATATTTGTTGATGCTGTTGTTGGTTGATTGGTTGATGATTCAATGAATGAATTGATGGGTTTATAAGTTTCAGTTTGATTTATGTTGAGCTTAAATGTGTGGAGTGGGTCCAGTATGAAAATTGATGAAACGTGGTCCATGGTGGTGTTGAGGGTTGAAGCCTTCAGTAAGGGGGTTGTAGCTCCCTTCCAGTGCCAACTGGTAAACGAGAGAAGGTTGCAACCTTCTGCAGGTGGGTGCCTGCGTGCTGGTATGATTTTGCGCCAGTACAAGATTGTAAGTAGTTTTCTATATAATAAATATTGAAGACAGAGACGACAACAGCTGTGGTTTTCTATCGAATTGGGTTTCCACCTTAAATACTGGTGTTCATGTGTGATGGTTTTGTGTGATGGTTTATTCTGTTATTACTACACATGCTTAATGCTTACTAAACATCTGATGAATGAATGATGCATTGATCTAAGTAAAGAATTAAAATCATAATAAGATCTCTGGACATATGCAAGTTTTCTTAAGGATATCCGCGTGTATACACGAGTTGGGTTCAGTAGATCCCTTTATAAATAAAAGGGTCATGTAGGTTGCATTCTACCTACGCGACGAAGCAAGAAAATGCCTCTGACAAGCCAGGTGGAGCACTTTTTTTTCAGGTAAGTTGCCTGTTCCTCCTGCTATTTCCTTTTTGGTTAATTGTTCCCTTTCCTACCCCTGCCTTGCCTATTAATCCCTACCTTGGCCTCATTTAAGATCCTCAATAGCCCTGGTCATATTCTGCACCTCCCCTCATGGCCTATGTTGTTTTATCTCCTTCTTTGAAGTCTCTCCCTCCCCCAGTCTATCTCAAGCACCTTGCCTAGTCTACCTAGGAAAGCCTTATAAATCATATTTTTCCATCCCACTTGATGTTTTTTCTTTCCTCGCCATTAATCATCATGGAATACTTCAAAAGAACCCTAGCGCGACCCCATGACTGCGTGAATAAGCAACCTCGTGACCCCATGACCTAGTCGCTAAGTCGCGAGGTCGCCAAGTCGCTAAGAACCAATCATCAACCACCCTTGTGACCTAGCGACCATGCGACCTAGCGACCTCGCAACCTAGCGACCTCGTGACCTAGTCGCAATTCACTAAGTTGCCAAGTTGCAATTCCCCTAATCTTCACCCCAGCATGACCTTGCGACCTTGCAACTTATTCGCCAAAGCGTGAAGTCGCTTTTCCTTGGAAGTTTACGCCGGTGCAACCTAACGACCTAGTGACCTAGTTGCAAGGTCGCCAAGTCGCGGGTCTATCCATTCCCTTAGATAATAGTTGGCAGAGGTAGCAGCAACCGAAAAGGAGGAGTCATTTGGAAGATTCATTGGTCTTAACGTATTTATAATTATGCCATCTATCTTATCTTGGGATTGTTTCATGAATATGCCAGGGAACATCGAAGCCGAGCTCGAGTGTGTGTCCATCTCTTCAGCCTCAAACGATATGGGCCCCCCTGCAGTTAGAAAGAGAAAAAATATTCTTGAAATAGAAATATCAGAAGAATAAATACCCCCTTCCACTCCCCCTATCTATGGAGAAACTGCCTGTGTGATTGGGAAAGGGGACCAGATGAGTTGGTACGAAGTATACCAGAAGTTCACAAGGCCTAAGTTTCCAGAAGATCTCCCAGATCGATAGATGTATATTCAGGTCAAGAGGTCCAAGCTCCACTATGCAGGCACCCATCCACCCATATTTACATGTGCAGAGATTATTGAATGGATCTTGCAAAAGGTCGAATCCATAATTTGGGTCATTCGAGGTCACTCGGGGAAATAATTTGCTAACCTGAAGGGGTAGGATGCGGAAGTTTACTATGTACTCCCCACCTGAGAGAAAACTTTCAACGCTGAATGGGAAGCCACTCATGCAGTTCCCATACGATAGATATTTAAGGGATGGTGGGAAGACCTAGAAAAGTTCAGAGTTAGAAAGGATTAGGACTATAAAATGGAGGGCCTCAGGAAAGTCTACAAGTTTGTGGCAGTGATGATGTGCAGGATGTATGGCCGACCAGATGCCACTACTTTCAATGGTACTTGGGTCTCTCTCATGTAAGTTGTCACTACATATGGCACCCACTTCAACTGGGTCAACCTAATAGTAGCAACCCTCAGGTCGAACATATGAGCAACACAAGCACCTAAAGACGGGGGTGCATTCGAATTTTATATGGCTTCCTACTTGTTGGACGTGGTATGCGCAAGATGTCAATTTAAAGGATGGCCGCATAATTGGGATGTAGAGCATGGCAGACCAATACATAAAGAGTTAAAGGTGTTCTGGGCCTCCAAGTACAAACAAGATATAGAGTCGATCTCGCACAATTTGATTCCCGCGCTCTACAAAAAGTTGTTTGGAAAATATGCCCTGTGTATGTCCAGGCGAGCCATGCAAACAATAACCTGAGTGGCCAACTAGTTTCCCATCACAAATAGTAATTTCATCAGAGTCTTCAGGTCATTCAAGGACCTCACGCGCTGCTTGAGTTCTTCACCAATAAACTACTCTTGCAAGAAGTATGCTACCAGATGACGAGCGGGTTTTCCAAGGTCCTCACCAAGGGCAAGAAAAAGCCATGGCCTACTCTCCCACTTACTGTCGGAACCTATAAGGTTAGGGATTTTAAATAAGTAGAATTAGAGGCTGAAGAAACCAAGGGTTTTTATTTTCTTCCCTTAGCACATAGATCATATGATCCTGAAAGGATTGTCTCCTCTCATTGCAAATAGGCCAAATTAAAATGGAATTACCAACACATGAAATTCCATGTTGAAGAAAAAACTAAGAACTGGAACAACAAGGATAGGTAGGCTGCACTAGAAGAATCAATTGATCAAGGGGGCAGAATGATCAAACCGCGGAGCAAAGGGGTGACACACTGGGAGGAGCCTCATCTTCCAAAGCCAAGAAGCCGAGGACTAATACGAGCAGTACTCTCTCTAAACAAAAATAGGAAAAAATAGACATAGAGGCTAAGGCACAATAAGAATTAAAACGGACCCAAGATACCGTAGCACACCAACAATAAAAATACAAACAAAAGAAGCAAGTTGAGGAGAAACGAAAGAAACAACTAAGGGAGGAACAGAAGAAGAAGTAGGCAGAAGAAGCCCGTAGGAAAATAGAAGAAGAGGAATAGAAGAGGAAGGAAGAGGAAGAGCAGAAGGAGGCTGAGTGCAAGTTAAAAGAGGAACAGGACAAAGTAGAGGTTGAGGAAAGAAGGAAGGAGGAAGAAATGCTAAAATCATGGGAAGATTCTTCCAAATAAGAAGGGGGAAGCAAGACACCGCCCCCAGAGAAAGGAGAACAGACAGAGATGCCACACATTGATGTCCCTTAGACAACCCCTATGAAAAGTGTGCAGTTTCCTCTCTCAAACCTTGGCACCTCAGAGGAATAGGAAGATGAGGTCCTGGATTTGACAAGGAGAACCTATGACCAGTTCATGCACAAGATCAGGCAAGAGAAAAGAAAATGCCTCGCGTGGAACCCGACCGCACCTCTCGCAGTGACAACAGAAAAAGACATAGTCTTGGACACCAAGACTAATCCGATTATGATGGCACTAGCAGGGACCACCTTTGTGGTAGCCACAGAAGAAAATGTTAGCAGAATGAGCAGAGAGATTATGTCTCTACAAAACATTCTATAAGTTTCTAAGCAGAAGGCAACTCAATTAGAACAAGATAAGAAGGTAATGGAGGAAGAAATCCAAAGGCTACATTTCAAAACCACCCAAGCCAACAAATTGCCACTTACCATTCAAAGGGAGTTGGTCACTCTGGAATGCACCATGAAGCAAGTGTAAGAGGAGATGTTTACGATAAAACAGATAGTCGCACCACTGCTGAAAGCACAAGAATAAACCAAAAGCAGGACTACACAACTGAAGAAGGCCTCCACTACTTTGGACAACATGCTATAATGGTCAAACATATACCCACAGGATCCTGACACCCTGCCGAGGAAGGATTGGATTTTCACCTAGAATGACAAATTTTAGATCCGAATGAATATAAAATCCAAAGATAAATTGGTCAAGGGTCTAGAGAAAGTGATGTGCGCATATGAACACCTAATTAATGGCATCGATTCAATGGCCGGAGTACAAAAAATTTCTTCTCTGGGTACATTTGACACTGAAATAACAAGGGAAGAGGTCACCCAGGACATTCAAACATTCATACAACCCATAAGGTAAGCAGTTGCTTCCAAAGATCTTTCGGCCTCATAGGAAAATGTTATTCAGTTCATCATTACACCAGTCCGGATCTACACCAAGCTGGCTTCTCTATCCAATCAGATCACAATGAAGAGGAACACCTTGGTCCCAGATTCTCTTGAGTGATTTCATAGATTGAGGGAAGATACTCCCCATGTCACTCCAGTTGCTGCAGATTATCAAGCATGGAAAAAGTACCTTAATGATCAGCACCAGATAGACATACTAGACCTCTCAATCACACATTTGCTTCCTTGATCAAGGAAATGGCACAGGTTGTAGGTCACAGCAGGTAAGAGGTCGCAGGTCGCATCTGAAGCTGGGTTGCAAGTTGCAAATGCCTTTTGGGTCGCAAAGCATGCCAACAGTCGAGAATATGAAGGTTCAGGGACACCCAAGGGTCAATTTTTCTCTGTAAGTACTCCCTCTGAGGAATTGTAAATGATATTTTTCGGGACTCCAAAAAGAGAAAAGATAATTATATAGCATTGAATGCATATTTCCGTGAATGAATACAAACAAATGTTTTGGTTCCACTACTGGATCAGATGAGGACCAATGTGTGTTAGCATTATGAATATTTTATCTTTTGTATTGATTATCTTTTATAATTGATTAATCTACGTTTTCTGCTCATGTCATTTATACGTTTAAGCTTACTTGATGCGTTGATTGTATAAGAATATTTAATTGAAAGATGTTTAGCGACTTTTCCATTTACATAATTTCATCTTTTGGAAAATGCTGAAGGAATTGAAGGGTGTTTCGACCATAGAGAACTGTTTCTTTCATGGTCGAACAAATTTTTTGAGCATGACCCTCATGATATGTTGCTAACATAATGTCTTTTGACTACATGCTTTGAATCTCACTTTGCTATTTATAGTGTTTCATTTTTAGTAAATACTCACCCACCATTTGTCTTGTATCATTCGAGTAACTGTGTATTCACAGATCTGCAGGGCTCATTTTCCTTTAGAGAAAAGGTATATTCAACGATAGCCGGACCCACACCCCGGACGGGATCCCTATCACAAATGGTTTAGAGTGTAGTTGGGACTTTTTACTAGGGATATCCCCTATTGCTGGCTGGGAATTTATTCCCGTCAACAAGCTGGAATACACGTAGATATGATAAAGATAGAGGTAATCCTTTTGTTAAGCACACCTTGTACGCAGACAGAGGTACGCAGTTTCCTTGGGTATGCAGGGTAATATCATAGGTTTATAAATAATTTCTCATAAATTGATGCGCCCTTGTCTGCATTAACTGGAAATGTTGAATTCTATTGGTCTAATAAATGTGACACTGCTTTTTCAGATTTAAAGAAATTGTTCTCGACTACACCATTCTTACGAAGCCCGAATTGGGAGTTGCCCTTTCTCATTTCCTCAGATGCATCCGACACAGCGATAGGGGCAGTTCTCGGTCAAGAAAAAGATAAAAAGCCCTATGTTATTTACTATATCAGCAAGAATATCACTCCTGCCAAATTAAACTATACAGTGACCGAAAAGGAGTTCTTGGTTGTCATTTAAACTATTAATAAATTTAGACATTATATAACTGACTATCAAGTATTCATGTATACGGATCACTCTTCCATAATATATTTAGGCAATAAACCTATTACAAATGGAACAGTAACTCATTGGATGTTACTTTTATAGGAGTTTGACATAAATATCAAAGACCGCCCAGCGAAAGATAACATAGTTGCAGATTTCCTGTCAAGAGTTGCAAAGACAGATGACTCACTAGCAGTGGACGATCAATTCCCAGAAGAGAATTTGTTTGCTGTAGCAGTAAAAATTCCATGGTACATAGATGTAGTGAATTATCTTGTAGTAGGAAAGCCACCAAGACACTTGACATCGAAGGAACGGAAGCTGATTGTCTAGTGCAGTGCTAGATTCTCCTGGATCAGCAAATATATTTTTCATATAGGAGTTGATATGAATATATGCAGATGCATCCAAGAAGACAAGATTTATGACATCCTATGGGCCTGTCATGATGAACCGTGTGGTGGCCATTTTTCACATTGCAGGATGGGGCACAATGTATTGCAAATCGACTATTATTGGCCCACAATTTTTAAAGATGCCAAGAAATATGTCCAAGCCTGCAATAGTTGCCAAAGAATGGGCTGCTTGGGCCAAGCTGACGAAATTCCATTACAACCAAAACTAGTAGTGGAACCTTTCGAACGATGGGCACTCGACTTCGTTGGGCCATTCAACCCGCCATCAAATCAGAATACCTACATATTGGTTTCCATAGATTATGTGACGAAGCGGGTAGAAACAATGGCTTTATCAAGAGCTACAGAAGAATCTGTGATCAATTTTATTTTGGAGCTATTTCTGCGATATGGCTTACCTCGGGAAGTGATAACTAATTGAGGGGCATAGTTTGTGGGAAATAAAATTATGGCCACACTGAAGAACCACCATGTCACTCATAGAGTCACCTCTCCCTACCACTCGCAGGCAAACATGCACGTTGAAATCACCAACGAAGTCCTTGAGGAAATTCTCACTAAAACAATCTCAACAAATCACCGGGATTAGGCTACTAGACTAATAGAGGCCTTGTGGGCTTACCACACAACATGGCCAAACACCACTGGATATTCTTCGTACCATCTGGTATTTGTAAGAGAACCAATTTTTCCTATCGAATTCGAAATAAAGGCTCTAAGAAAAACCCAGGAAGTGGGGGTGGATTTGACAGAGGCCCAGATTAGAAGACCAACAAATAAATGAATTGGATGAAACATGGTTACTTGCTCTGCAGGACACTGCAATTATTCAAAAACAAAAAGTGAAGTGGCATGACAACCTCATCAAAAAGAAGACATTCTATAAAGGAGATTGGGCACTTCTCTACGACTCCAGATTCCAAGACTTCTTGGGTAAATTACAAACACGGTGGCTCGACCCATACGAAATTCAGAAAGTACACAACAATGGTAACATTACCTTAATATTATAGACAGATCTGGTTCCAGCTTCCAAGTCAACAGACATCGAGTGCACCTCTATCACAAACCACTTACAAAGGAGTCTTTCTGCCAGCAGGTGCGTTACGATCCCACCATCAAAATTTTAGCTCCAGGGGGTGATGGCCCCGCAAATTTAAGTTCATAAAAAAATTTTATTTCCTCTTCTAAATATTGTATATATGCCCCTTACAATTTATAGTTTTTTTCTCATTGTCGTACATTCTATCTCTTCTTCATGCTCATAGTTGCATTCTTTTTATGTCTTTTGTTTTGTTGTTCAAACCTTTGAACGGCTGTTGTCAAATCCAATTGAACAACTGTTGTTCAATCAAATTGAACAATTGTTGTTCAATTCAATTGAACGACCATGTTTTTTGTGTTTATTTTTCTGTTCAAACGTTTGAACGACTATTTTTCAATCCAATTGAACAACTGATGTTAAATCCAATTGAACAGTTGTTATTCAATTCAACTGAATGATCATGTTTTGTGTGTTTTTTTGTTCAATCAAATTGTATAGCTTATATTAAATTCAATTGAACGGTCATGTTTTGTGTGTTTATTTTGCTGTTCAAACCTTTTAACGACTGTTGTTCAATTCAATTGCACAATTGCTGTTCAATCGAATTGAAAAGTTGTTGTTTAATTCAATTGAATGGCCATGTCTTTGCATGTTTATTTCTTCTGTTCAAACCTTTGAACGATTGTTGTTTAGTCCAATTGAATAGCTGATGTTCAATCAAATTGAACATTTTTTGTTAAATTCAATTGAACGGTCATGCTTCATGTGTTTATTTATGTCGTTCAATCCAATTGAACAGTTGTTGTTGGATCAAATGGAGCAGTTGAATTTTTTTTCTTTTCTCTCTAAGCATGTTTTTTTCTTTTTTTGATGACCTCTTTTTTAAAATCCACTCCTCTTTAGACACCCTTTCCATAAAAGCCATTTTTGGAAGGGAATTTGCACCTGAAGAGGAGAAAAATAATGATACTGCTAATATGGTGATTCTTTGAAACTTTGATGGAAATATCTACTTTGGAAGCTGTCATGGTTTATCTATGCAATGAAGGGATATACATCTCCTGTTAAAATATACTATCACACAATTAATTTTCATGGTCTTATGTTGGTATATCTTTCTACACTCTCAAGTATTAACTCTCCTTGACATGTGGATATAGGAATAAAGAATATTAATTGTATTGGAATTCTCTTTACTTCTCACACCATCCCTAACTCTTAAGGAGTTAATGAGAATCCCTTCATGTATAAAGAACAAGAAAATATTATGTTTATATGCAATTTTTTAAGAGAGAATAGGGGGTCTCATCATGAGCCATCCTATGATGCTCATAAGGGTTTAACAGGTGACATGCCCACAATGGCCAACACGCTAGGGTAATGAGCTTCTCGATAGCTCAAACTGCTTGAAGGAAAAGAGATATCATCACAAGCCGACCTGATCACTCTGTCACAATCCCAGTGAGTGGCACTATGACCATTTGCCCACACAGTGGTATCTCCATAAAGTAAACAAAATTCCTACATTTCAAAAAATATATATTGTCTATATGAAATTTTTTAGGAGAGAATAGGGGGTCTCATCACGAGCCAGCCTACCATGATCATAAGGGCTTAATAGGTGGCATGTCCACAATGGCCAACACACCAAGGTAGCGACCTTTTCGACAACTCAAACTGCTTGAAGGACAAGAGGTCTCATCACGAGCTAGCCTGATCACTCTGTCACAACCTCAGTGAGTGGCAATTTTATTATCTAGCCACAACACCGGCACAATGATCTCTCCATAAAAAAGGCAAAAGGCCTACTTTTACATAGAGGATTCTGGCTCATTTCTGGGTTAAAATAACATCCTTGTCAAGGCTATGAACGCCTACTGGCAGCAATGGCTCTGCTTGTGGTATGGAGGTATTTTTCTAACAATAGCCAATTACTTTTATATAAGCCTTATTTCTTATTAATCCATTCCCAAGATAAACACACTACTTGCATAAGTGTTATCACTATCTACCTGCACAATTATCTATAAATGAATGAATTATATTTTCATGCTTCAACTAAGGGATGGAAACACCAATCATAATCCATCACTGTCACGCTTCCATCATGCTACACCACCAAAATAGGACATCTTGTCATAATAATTTTTATCTTTATTTTCTCCCCTTCCTCGGTCATTTCCACCTGATGTACAGTTGTGATGATTACTAATTTCTAACCTTTTCCTCGCATGCATTCATGATTGTTGTAATATTTCCTCTTTTCTTGAACTCCAAGGCACGAACACCCTTCTCTTGTACAGTTGTGATTACTGATTTCTGAACTTTACCTTGAATGCATTCATGATTGCTGCAATCTCTCCCTTGTACTTAAGGATGTGGATGCCCTTCTCTCAAGGGAGGGGGTGCAAATATCCATAATGAATAATTATGTGAGTTCCCCACACAAATTCCTTTGGATACACTGCTGGGACTAAGATATCATTGTATTTGTGATATGAGGTTCCATTTTTATAATATATGTGAAAAAACGCATGCAGTGTTTTGTTTAACCAACAGGGCCAAAAGAAATGCAGGCAGAAGAAGAAACCAGCTCATATAACACATTAGCCATGGGGGGGAATTCTCTCCGCAATGAACCCACAACCTTCCAAGTCTCAGAATCATCCTGCACTATTCTCCAGCAATCTGTATGGATTCCATATCCACAAAGACTTCAAGGATTTAACACAAAGATAACAGTTGAGTTCCTGCTAAACCTGCGGGAAGGACATACCACAGTCAGAGAAGGAATCATACCAATTTCCAAGGAAACCATCGCTGAGGTCTCTATACTACCAACAGAGGGAGAAAGATGGACCGAAAAACATTTTCTTCTACAAAAAGTAATTTCAGTATACCAGGACCTTGGCGAACCATTATAACGAAAAGGGAAGGGGATTAACCCTATGTCTTTACAGCAACCTTAGCAAGAATTGGCAGTTTTCATACAAAGATACATCACATGCGACAAATGCTAGGATGTGGTAAAGTCCTGCCAACTCAAACTATTAGTTGTTCTCAATCGAAAAATTTCATCCATTTTGCCTTTTTTCGTGAATTTTGTATTGCACAATACTGTTGTTCGAATTACAAAATCCAAAACCCCCAAGCATTTGTCACCCACCATGGCTTGATTAAATTAATCATCGTTCACGAGCTAGACAAACACCAGATAACTTGGGACAGCCTTGTTAATCCTGCTCCTGATGAAAACCCTCTCAAAGCAGAGATTGAACTCCTTAGAATAAACATACCCAGGAGAGCAAGAGGGAAGAGGGCCCATATTTTGACCTCATATGCAAGGAAGCGAAGATGGTCCGAAAGGCTGCAACTACAACAAGACACCTCTAAATTTCCAGATGAGGTGCGACCATCCCGTACACTACCTTCAAGCCCTCAAAATATATCCGTACAATACTACGAAGAAGAAATGGCTTGAGTTCTTGAGCAAATGAGAGCATCTTGTGAAATTGGGAACCCATTTGAACAATCTGAGGGGTAGGGGAACCTATTGAACCAGTCTGCCATGGCCAGCAGCCCTGTCCACACCAAAATCTTACCTCACCATGATGAATTGTAGGCTTTGAGGGTTTTACCCCCCTATGATAATGAATGGATGAGTAGGGAAGATCGGATAGAAGGAATAGCTGAATCTAGAAGCCGGTCAGAGACACTATTCTATTAGAACAAAATACAAGCATCGAAATAGTCCCCCTAATGCCTGAAGGAAATGTTATTTCACCCAGCCAGGATGTTATTGTTGAAATCAAATCTTGGATGCCAGAAGAAAGAACCATTGTTGATAACCTTAGAACTAGCACAACCATTTGTGAAGCCGAAGTCACTGCTCTTTCTTCTCCCGCCAAAACTGTGCCAAAATAAAAATCAGCTGAGATGAAGTTCAGGAAAATGAGAAGGAAGTGCAAGAGATTGAGAAAAATGATAAAATATATGAGGAAATAGTTGAAAGAAACAAACAAGGCTTGGAAGTCTAAGAAGAAATTGACTACCATGGGAACCCAAATAGATTTTGTTGCCCAAATGGTAGATATTACTGAAATTTTTGTACAGACTGACCCAATGGACAAAGTTGAAGCCTCTGTATAGACCAATTTAGTAGATACCACTGAAGTTTATGTACAAATTGAGTTAATGTATAAGTCTGAAGCCTCGGTAAAAACGGAGTTGATACACACCGACGAAGCCTCTGTGTAGACTAATATGGAACTTACAAAAGATAAGGGGACTCAAACAGAAATGACACCTACCTACACTCCCCTAGTAGAAAAGGCTACCAATCAGAAGTTGCACAACGAATTAATTCAAGTCTAGCATGAATTGGCCCAGTGTAGAAAGGAGGTGGTACCCTTACAGGAACATTGGGCACTACTAAAGCGATTTAAATACCTTTTTGCAACTGAGGATGAAACATTTTCCCAACTCAGGGAAGAATGGACAAAAGTAAAGAAAGAACAGGAGAAAGTTGAACAAGCTAAAGAGAAAACCAGTATGGTTTGCTCTCTTTACTCACATGTATTAATTTTCAGGGCACTAGCCATTAACTATGATTTATTCTTAGTGGAACGGTATTTATTCTTGAAACTCAAGGCTGCCAGGGCAGGGAAGCCCACCACTTTTAAAACCATGGGGGAATTTTTATAGTGTTGCAATGAGCAGGATGAGCAGGTCCAACATCTTTTGGGTGAATTATATTTACACGATTTATTTCTACAGGAGGACAGGGAAAGTAATCCCAGCCCCATCATAGGGGATGTTCAGTTCCCTGCCTTCCTATCTTTTGCTAAAAAATAAACTCAATGGGCTAAGGCATACAACACCTTTCAGAAAAGAGAGCATGGCCTAGACCTATGGGTTAGAGGGGAACCTACTAAACCCCTCTACATATTTACCCAACGTAAGAAATTCATGCAGCGGAAGGGAGTGATATCCAAATTGGGACCGATTGACATAGATATTGTGTAGAATGGTCAGGCATACTTCCAAGAAATTCAGGAAGAAGAATTAGTAGTAGCCAAACAGAGATGGCTAGCCTCTATAAATAGTGTGAAGAATAAAGAGCCATTTGGTTACAGGAACTTCAAAGTTGTTGCTTCCAGGTTCCTTATGCATATCAACCTAATTTTGAACATGGGTCCTACATGGATAGGATGCAGATACAGATGCCTCCTCATCTGATACCCCCTTGAAGATTATCATCACGATTGTGAGTTACCAAGGGGACACACGAATGCAGCATTTGCAAATATCAAACATAGGCATGCCTTCAGACTTTACAAAGAAGAGGTATACCCTGCATATTCTTTAACCGAGCTACAGCTCAACCATTTGTTTTCATGAGGACCTATTAAAAGGTAAGCAGGGGAGTATGTTGGGCCAAGAAAAAGGTATGTTTCACCCCCATCTTTATCATGATTTGTGATTCACTTTTATATATTTTCCCTTCATATTAGAAAAAAAGTAAAGGAAAATTATGCAAATGTGAGGAAAAATGGATTAGTGATAAAAGGATTGTTTGATAATGTCAAAACTGATTTGTCACTGCCTTTATTGATAGAGAAGAAAAATAGCCAAACTGCTGAACGAATGACCAAAAGATAGCAGGAAAGGGAGGTGGATGGAATCATATCGAATCTTACGAATCAACGGAAGATGGAAAGTTATGGCCACGCTTGGAGTACTCAATCGACAACCACGAAGCAGCAGGGTCCCATAATGAGAAAGATCCGTTGTGACTCATTAATTCACCTTTAAGCTATAAGAGGCCGAAGAATGAACAAGAAAGACAATTCCTATAATTTAATCTTTCTGTAATAAATGTACTCGGACAAAATCACCAAGTTTTGTACTCATGTATTGATTGGTGGATTAATGAATAATTTAGCATTTTTGGAATAGACAAATTTTGAGTATTCCTTAGCAGTAGGCTTTTAGTGGCTTTGGGCCCAGCCCTGGGGGTTCTTGTGCTACTTCTGTGATTTACATTTATTTACAAAATTTGTGTTTCTAGATTATCCATTGTGTTTCATAATATATCGTTTGAATTGGTTAATTGCGAGCATGAAATGTTATATCTTCCTTTTTACTAGACTAGTTTACCATTCATGTTCCTTTATCTGAATTCATTGCTTTTACAATTGTTAGGTTAGTTCCAGCAAGGTTGCTATTCAATTCTGCATATAGTCGACATTTGATCTTTTCATCATCATTGTGAGAATTTGGTTGATGTTTAATTCAAAAGGATGTTATTAGTTGTTTAAAAGAGAATTCCATTGAAAAATCTAGAATAATGGATTGATGTTCAATTATATTAGATTTGTTGTTCAATTCGTTAAGGTTGTTATTCAATTCATCAGAGCGTAATGTTCAATTGCAGTTATTCTTTTCAATCTCAAGTAGTTATTTCTGCATAGGCTTAGAATAGAATTAGCTCCCTTGAAGAGTCAGAAGCATTTCATAATTCACTTCCAAGTTGATTTGATTGAACTTCGATAATTAGGAAATCTTACTGGTGACAATTTAGAGTACTTGTTCCTCGATGTCACTTGCATATAATGTGATTACACTCTTGAAATAACAAGACTTCCCCTGGGTTGATAATTAATGAAAAGCATCGAGCTTACCTTTAAGCAATCACCTTTATGACCCAACACAATTTTTTTGAGATCAAAGACAATGAGATTCAAGCCTTGAGGACCAATCGCTCCTATATCTAATAATAGTAATGCTTTAAATGTCCATAATTACAATGAATGGTATCTCTTACCTGTCTAACAATGATTTCTGAATCTCCTAGGACTTTCAGATATTTGATATTAATATCAATGGCTTTGTACAAACCTTGGACTAATGCTTCGTATTCAGTTATATTGTTTGTATAGTTGAATTCTATTTTGCAGGTTAACATGGTTTTTTCTTCTTCTGGGTTTATTCAAATACAGCCAACGACTGTACCATCTTCATATTTAGAACCGTCAAAATAAAGAGTCCAAAATAAATAATTAACTACTGTTTTATCTACAAAATTTATACACTTGGAACTATCTGTCTGGGAAAAATTCTCAATCTGAGAAACAACTACCTTATTAAATAAAGGCGATGGTTGAGCATTGAAATTTCCTAAAAATTATTCTACTGAGTAGTTTCCAATAATGTTATTATTGAATGCTACTGGATCATTTACTCCTTCAAGATTAGTGACTGTATGCTTCATTAACTTTTCACGGTCAACCCAAATTTGATTTGGATTTCCATTATATGGTAGCCACATATGCGACCAGTCAGTTGTAAAATATCCATGAAGTTTTTCTAACCAGTATCAACTTAAAACTAAGCTGTAAAATTCAAGAATATTAGCCACCAGTATATCAATTATTTGAGTAACCTTGGGGTTTGATGACAATCTGATGGAGACGTGATTTATCTCTCCTACCACCTCTACTCTGGTTTTATCAAGCTACACTATATGAACATGAGAACTCTCAGGAGTTATGTTCAACTTAGCACAAATTGATTTTGGCATTATATTAGAGGAAGCCCCTGATTCTATTAAATAGTTATGAATGTTTTTATTATAGATCTCATAGGTTAAGAGAAATGGAGGAGTATGAGAGATGGATCGATCACCTATCATAATTAAGTCTATAGCATATATTTTAGTTGAAGGGATAGGTGGCTTACCAATTTCATTAGCAGCTTGTACTATTACTAGAGTAGGTAAGGTTAAATCAGGAACCATATTTAAGTATCTAAGTAAGATTTTATGCTTCTTCTTTAATTTAGTAAGCTCGTGAATTGAAATGTTGGCCCTTGTTTTCTTCATACCTTCAGCTACATTATACTCAATAGTGTATGATACTACCATTGTCTTAGATGCAGTTGGAGTATCTGAAGTAACATGACTTGTTTGTGTAGCCTTTGAAGTAGACTTTTTGCTTACTGATTTATCCTTAGCAGGAGTTGGAATCTTTTGTTGTTGATTTGGCTGCGTTACTTCAGTAGTATTTTTGCTCCTTGTACTCATAGGTAAAGCTTCATGTTGTTATTCATTTGGTAGGATGAAATCCCACTCTTCTTCTTCCTCGTCATATTCTTCTTCCTATGTTTTCTCTTCCTCTATATCTTGATCAAATTCAACATTAGATATGATATTTGGAATTGAGCATTAGAAGACTGACCTTTCTTGAAGTTTCTGAAAGTCTTTTTTGAGCTCGAATTTTCAGCGACTTGTTTCTTGATATATGCCATCTCGTTTCTCATAGTTTTCAAAACTTTTTGAAGACCTTCTAGATCGAAAGGGTGTTTTGGCAGCTTCTTTTTAGAATCATATTTGAAAGATACCTTTTTTTATTTTCTATCTTCTTGAGAATTCTTTTCTCAAGAGCAGTTATGTGTTTTTCTACAGATAGATATTCCTTCATGTTTTCTGCAAGTGCCGACAATTTTTCTCTATCAACAAAGATAGCTATATTGGATGGAAGAGATGAAATATACCACTCAATTTGAACTTTTGCACCAGGAACTTATGTAGCAAGAATTTTGTTGACTAATTTTTTAAATCTTGAATTAAAATATTTTATCTTCTCACCTGATTTAGCTTTTAGATTTGAGAAATCATTGATGAGTGTAGCAGTGGTCGTGTCATCCCCAAACTTAGATATAAATTGTTCTTCAAACATATTCTAGCTAGTTATAGAGCGGGAGGGCAGTGAAAAATACCAATATCCTACAGATCCTATTAGAGCATACAGAAATAATCTTACAACACAATCATCTTCAACTAATTCCTTTAAATTGATGGCTAACATAAAATTATGAATGTGTTCTTTTTTCGGAAGAAAATCATCAGGGTTTAATTTAGGTAACCATCTTTCAACGTATTTTGGAAGGCAATGAAGAGGAGTGGGCATATTTACAGCCCCTAGATTGTTCCATCACTACAAGAAAAAAGCACATTGGTGAGGGGCGAAAAATATCACAATAATCTCATTGGTGACGGTCAAAAGAGTCTTCGTCACCAAAAAATGAACGCCACCAAAGGTGGCATCGTCGAAAGTATAGGTGGTGTGGTGACATTAAAGGTCTGTCACCAATAATGATTTATAATGATGGACAATGAAATTCACCATTTCATATGAGCAATGGTGATGGACAATATCCTTTGTCACCAAAAACCTGAACGTCACCAAAGGTGGCATAGCCGAAAGTATGTGTTGTGGTGACATTCAAGGTCCATCATGAATATTGATTATAATGATGGATAGTGACCATCACCATTTCATATGAACATCAACATTTTTTTTTGATGAACCTTTCATGGCCATCACTATTGGTGCATATATATGGCGAAGTTCGTTGAACCTCACCATTTCATATTTGGTGAGGGTCAAAAAAATGTCACCATAAGCTCATTGGTGAGGGTCGAAAAATGTCAACATAAGTTCATTGGTGATGGTCAAAAGAGCCTTCATCACCATTCCATATGAATATCATGGCACGATGGAATCGAACCACCAACCTCCTGCTTGTAAATCAGGTGCTCTTCCATTGAGCTACCACCATTTAAAGAACTAGACTTTAAAAAATTAAACGTTGATACTTTATAGATTCTAATTTATACAACTTTCGAGAAATTATAAAACTTTGTAAAGTCTTGGAAAATCTTTACTAAACAAGAAAAATAACATCAAATTTGCAAGTGTCTACCTAATAGTTATGTAAATTATGAAAATCAGGTGGAGGTGTAAATGAAGTGTTGGGAAGTACCAAATATACAAGTAGAATACATTTATTCCATTTTATAAGAAGTCTTAGAACAAGTTTGATATTGTAATCTATATGAACTAAGTTAACTATTCTATGTAAAATATGCATATGCTCCAATGAATAAATCAAGACTGCTAAATGTATATTTGTGCTATGAATATTTGTATCATGAACCAATATGGAATAGGTAGTGTTAGCTAACTGCAAAGTAATGTACATGTCAAAGACAAAATCAACAAGAGGAAGTTATTTCTATGACTTTTGGGGCACAATTTCTGCACTACCTATCTTTTAATGTCCCTTGTGTATATATATTATTATCTTTAAAGCTCTAGCATATTATAGGACCAGAATAATACTTCCCTATTTAATGCAAAGCTTATCTTCCATAGGTAGAGAAGATGCCCTATCATCTGTAAAGATCTATAGTTTACAGTTATGAGACCACTAAAAGAACCCATTTATCTTGAGACAATTTATAATTTTATGAAGATGTTTAGCCTTGACTAAAACAATCACTGAAGAGGGAAAATTGGAGTATACCTTAGTATGTGTAGGGATTGAGTGGGGTATTGCCTAGCAAGTTACATAATCTTACAATTGATGGTGTTAGATATGGTGGTGAATGTTAGTGGACCTGCAATTATTCTCAGCAATATGGAACATCAGACATGCATGGGTTGAAGATAAAAAACAAATACAAAGTATTAAAATGTTTTCAAATTTTTTGATGAAATCATTAAATTGAGTATAGTACTAACAATATGTAGTGTGTTTGTTTTGTAGACATATCTTTGTTTAGTTGAAGAGGGTTTTTCCCTAACAAGACCGTCATCATTAGAGAAAAAGGGGTCATGACCAGGTTTTCAATCTTCATTCTATGCTCATGGAGGCAATTGTGAAGGCATCCCAAGCCATTATTAACTTGAATGTAGTGTTGAAAATTCTCTTCAATGGTGGTAAAATTCTATTGAGGCTCGGTTTGACAGGAAAATCATTGGCTCAAACTTGAAAATACCCCACTCAATTTTACACTCATGAAATGTAAATCATCATTACAAATGTTTTCCAATTGAAATATTTCATTAATGTATATGCCACGAACATTTCTTAGGTTGGGCACGGGGATTTGGTGTCACAAACTCATACTACTTCACTAATACAGTAGAAATGTTGAAATCTGCAAGCAATTCTCCTTGGACATCAAATATGGAAACATTTTCCACTTATCATCAAGTTGATTTATGTCAGTGTGATCATTAAGTTAAAGAAAATTCATCTCAAGCATTCTTATTAAATTTTACTTAAATATAAGAGTCCATACATGACCCACATTAGGACAGAAAAGGAACCCTTTTTGATAGAAGTGATAGAATAGTAGTTCGAACAATAGTATACTCTACAGAGTACCAAAAAGGACATGACAAACTAAACATGGTTCTATCATTTATACATCACCTTAGTGTCTGATGGCCAAGAAAAGTAGAAGATAAATCCAAATCTAACTAATACACTAGATATGCAAAAATTAGCATGCAATTCTCCTTGGACACTTGAAATATGGAACCTTTTTCAACTTACCATCAAGTTGATTTGTTTCACTGTGATCATGATTAAGTTAAAGAATATTCATCTCAAACATTCTTACTACAATTTACTTAAATATAATAGCCCATACCTAGCCCACCTGGGGGCATAAGAGGAAACCTTCTGGACAGAAGCAAATGAATAATAGTTAGAATAATGGTCTAAACTATTCTATAGAGTACTAATGAAGATATGACAAATTATACATGGTTCTAGAATTTATAAAGTGCCTTTGAGAGCGATATAGAAGCAAAGCAACAGATAAATCGAAATCTAACTCCAACCTTTTGTGAAACCATCCATCAAAGTCTCCATAGAACTCAATCTAATGTGTACAATTAGAACAAATAACCAACACCAATGAGTTAAGTGCATATTGAATGTCTATAAAATTCTATAAAAGACAGATATAGGTTGACTCCTATATAAGAGAAAAAAATATTATATATAAGATCTCTTCTGAAGAAGAGATAGAAGTACAACCAAATATCAGGATAGTTCTCGCAAAATAGAGGTACTCACTTGTAAGTTGTAGCATAGACCCTACAAAATCCGAATTACTATCGAAACAAAATTTACAAGCACTCTAGGATCAGAGCATCTGAGTTTTATAATACTTCCTATAGAGCATACAAAATATTTCCAATACTTTCTACTATCCAAAAACAAAACTACAGAAACTCTCCTTAACAAGACATTAGAATATCCAAATACAGAGTTGGTGCCATACATAATTTTATCCAAGTAGATGTCAAAAACTTTGAGTTTTGATGCTTCATTGGCTGATGAAGTTTGCAATTTTTGTATAGCTCCTTAGGCTTTCATAGAGATCTTTTTCAGGGCGAAACTTGTATATATCATCAAAAAACATTTCCAAACTACTGAGAACTATAGTTTTAAGGTCATCATCCTTTTTTTAGCTACAATCCAAGGTTTTTATTGCATAAACAATAAATTCCATGAGATTGATGTTTTTCTATTAAAACTTTGTGCATTGTTGAGCTTTCATTTCCTCCCACTCCATGGTAAATCTTTCATATGATGGAGTTTAGGCAAATTTCTTTTGTTGGAGAAACTTTGTTACAGCTATGGGGAAAATTATCCAGGATTTAATGTTCATGCTGAGTCATGAAAGCAACAAACCAATCCTGGGAATTAAAATGATTTCCCTCTTGTTAACTTCCTGCTTCAACCAAGGCTTTTCCACTGGCGAGCTTGATCTCAAAGCATAACTCACTCAGCCATCTTCAAGGGAAGAGAATTTGACACCTTGGGAGAGATCTGAAGAGAACAAAGGTGTTGGATTGTCTTCATGCTAATAATTTGATGAGGGATATCTATTGTTAGGACATATGTTTAGACATGTGTGTCTATTGTGTGTAATTTTTACTCGTCCATTAGGTACACATAACATGGTTCTATATATGTAGTCACATGAATTTATGCAGATGTGAATAATCACATGTATTTATCCACATGTGAATAATGATATAATCACATGTAGTCAAACTTATTTATCCATATGTAATTATCTTCTAAGAACTCATAATTTTTTATTTTATTTTCCCAACTACCTTCCTTACCTTGCCTATCAGTTGTAATCTAAATATATATATTGGAGGTATGTGGAATGCATTTTGTAAGCGAAATGTGACAAAGGTTGCAGTTGTCACTATGCATCATTGACGATTATTTTATAGAAAAAATCTATTCCCATATCCACTTTATAATTGCATGTTTTGATATTTTGATTTAAGTTAGGAGGAGATCATTTCCACGTTGGCAAACAACAACAGAAATTGGAGAGAGATGGCACACTTATAAGGTTGGTCCTCATGAGTTCGATTTTCTTTATGGGCCCTGCCTTCTATTTTGGATTTGCAGGGGTTATTATTGTGCATTCATGAAGTAGTGCACATACCATAGAGCATCTTCTCTTGTAAGTTTGTGGGGCATACATCCCTCTGTGGCACACTTATGCTTGGAAGTTAGAATTGTTGTGTAGGGATGTACTTACCAAGGAGCATTTATTGTTGAACAGGTGGTTGAATTTAATTTGGGATTTACACTCCATGAGGGATTTAATTAGCCAAGAATGGTGCACTCCTTGAGCCCATTAATGTCCAGTTTGTAACCCCCTCCTCTTGGCTTATAAAAGGATGGAGGGCACATTAATATTTTAGACAACAAAGTTGTATGTGTTGTATCTTTCAGACGTGTAGAGCTTGAGCATGATGCAAAAATTCTATAATACTGTACTTATCAGTAATACAAAAACCATGTGATTGTTTTTGGAGCCTGTCCTTGCCATCCATAAAATTTCTGATTGTCACATGATGTATATTAGAGCCTATTTAGCTGGTATAGCTTGCTGTCATAATTTTAAAATTGCAGATTTTATGTCAAGTAGACATTATTTATCTTCTATTGTAAATTGGCTCATGAAATGCAATATTTTCACTCTTGAATATTTCCTTACAGTATTTTAGTATATACTCATCTAAAGTTTTGATAGGTGCAATCTATATTATAAATTTTAATGTTTTAGGAGCTGTAAAATTCATTCTTTGGGTAAAGATCTGAAACATGGTGTAGAAAACTGACATGGTATCAGAGTTGTACATATGAAATCTCTCAGCAAATCCACATATGGATGGGACTATTTTTTGTGAGACAGAGCTATCAAAATCTTTCAGTGTGTGTAATGCCCTTGTTCTCGTGCTTGAAGTTGATCTGCCTCAAATATAGGCACTTGGACATGTACTAGGTTCGAGGGTGAGATGACCATCCCTTAATTTGGTTGAGCACAATAAGAAGGTAGCTAAAAAGAAGAAAATTGTCCTTGATTCATTCAAGGGATGCTTGATCCCTCACATCACATAGAAGAAGATAGGGAAGAATTTGTATCATGCCTCAATCACTTTGTATCAAAGTGTGAAATTTGAACATATCCCACAAGATTCTTTTGAAGAAAAATCTCATTAGTAACCACATGAGAAATAGTAATACTATGGCAAGATATCCAATGAAGATCACCAAGTTGAGAGATCAACTTACAAACATAAGAAACAATGTTTATGAAGATGAGTTAGTTCAGATAATTGTAAATGGATTCTCAGTATCTTGACTTACATTTGTGCAATGAAAATGGGAATGTGTGAAGTTGTCCACTTTTGAAACATTGTGGGGTGACTTTGTCCCGGAGGAGAATTTTTCAATCAGAATGGAAGAGACTCAAAATCTTCCACTCATTGGGAGGATGAATAAAGTAGGACCCAAGAAGGCCAAGGAAAAAGAGGTTTGTTCATCTCATTCTGAGGAGGAGGCTATGATCCATGTGACATGTTTCACATGTTGTAAGAAGGGACATTATGCAAGAAAATATACAAAAAAGGTAAGCAACTACAAAAGAAGTTTGAGATGAGTGTTGAAGATGAAGTGGACGAGTTGGCATCCAAGCTAGATACATCCTCCACAATTTCTTGTTTCTCAACCAGTACCACTTTACTATTGATCAACATGTAGACAGTGGAGGATCAAAGCACATGACATTCAACTGTGAGATATCCAGCATGTTTCAAGAGCAAAAGGAGACATGAAAGTGGAGTTGAGTGATAATGCTATCTATTTAATACGTGCACTTTTGATACCTAGAACAATAATGTATATGTCTACATGATAAATGGCTAAAAGGTCGAACAGTGGAATATGTAAAGTGGTACATTGAATCATAATACTAACACATCATAGACTGCAGAAGGAGAAAGGAAAAGCAATGGGGGGCCTATGATCCCACAAGAAGGGAAAAAAAGAGGGCTAGCCAATTATTCTATATTTTACCATATTATTACTCCCATCAATTCTTTAACCTTAACCTTATTACACCTTGCTTTATGGTTATCCTAAGTCTTATTAACCTTGGAAATTTGAAATTGGTGGTTAAGAGAGAGACATGTAATTCTTATGAAAGCACATGGTATCTCATATGCATGCAAATATAATGCATGATTTTTGAGCATGCAAAAGAGATTTTGACATCCATTCTTCTATGAGTTTTTTCTCTCTATTCTTAGGTTGATTTATTAATGCTAAAATAGAATTATGGAAACAATTTTCAGGAAACTATGTGGAAATTATGACAATGTGAAAGGGAAATGATTTTCATTGAATAAACTTAATTACAGTTGATAATCCCTAGAATCCCAACAGTGGGATTTCCTGGCCAGTCAATGTTAGAGCACTGGAGGGAAGTGGGATAACCTGAGGGACTGCATGACAAAGATAGGGATCCCATTCCTTGGGTTGTGAAACTTGATGGGAGAGGGATGGTAGATTGATATAGTTGTAAGAGTTTATAGACTAGGAAATCCTAGGAATTATACTATGTGAAGGGAGCTAGAGCCAGAAATAGGTGATTTTATCCTTATGGATCCTTGGTCCAAACAATTAATTAATTTATATTAGTCAATGTCCTATGTCATATGACCCTATCCTTGAAAAAAGAGTAGTTAAAGGAAATTTATAATATTGGCAACCTTTAAACTATAACCCAAGGCCACCATTTTAACAAAATACTCAAGATTGGAGATTTATGAAGCTATGTGATTCTTCTTGTTCTTGCTGCTAAGTGGAATTTGGTCTATTTTATTATCCTCTGTTTAATATATATGTTTTGCATTCTGCATATCATTCCATTGTTTCCTTTTTATGGTTGATGTATCAATTTTTCTATATTAACACCTTCAAATATTCCCAACCTCTTTTAAATAAAGAAGAATCTGAAAAAAATGATAAACCCGCTTACCATTGTAGATTGGGGTTCCACCATAGGAAGGAATTGAGTCCATTCACTGTGAGAAAACCATAATCACATTTCCACAGAAGAAAAACCCTGGCATGGTGCAAAAAAAGCCTCAACAGCCAAGAAAGAACAATGAAAAATAAAGGGCAAAGGGGTAGTCGATCCCATCATGTGAACAACCAAGAAATCAAGACTGCTTGTTTTCTCCAAGAGAATTCAGAACATCAACTCCAATTTTTAATTTAAAATAATTTAAAATATGAAAATAATAATTTAATATAAAATAAATAATTAAGACAAAATGATATTTTTTTCTTAAATAAATGTCTTATACAAGCCTTTTGGTGTAATAGTGGTTGTAGGTGACTTACCTCAACTTTCAACAAATTCTATCACCTAATTCCCCTAATAGTTTGGATGTGATTTTCTTTAAATGAATGAGATCTAATCACCCAAAAGAATGAGGTCAATGAAGTGTGAAGAATATGAATCCTTGGCAGTGTCATGTGAAGATATCGTATTCCCTCTATTTTTCATTTGGTTGAGGTGGATGTGTTGCTAAATGGGTTTTAACAATAGCTCGTAAAATGACTATGGCCGACATATTCAGGATAACAATATGAAAGACCACATAGTGTTGTTCCAAGAGCATTATACAACAGATTCACATAATTTCTAGCTGAGATTGACCTTGTGATAGATTGGTAACATTAAAAAATGGTTGGGCTTAGAGTTAGTAAGCGCTACTGGAGAAGGGGAGTCGGAAAAATTATGGTCTTGCAAATTCACCTTATAGCTTGAAAATTCTTTGACAATTAAAGGGGATTTTTAAGGTGCAATACATACTTTAGCGTCTGGAAAGAAACATGCTAGTAAATTAAAGTATCCTGAACTTGAGATGGTTTGTGTAACATAGATATTGCATGTTCATATTATGCAGTGGGAACATGCTATAGAGAGAGCTGTGAAAAAAGGTGATGCCCTTTGGAATTCAATCCCTCAGGATCAAAGATAGTGTTGTCATGGTTTGCACCTTTATACTGAATGTTGCACATGTTTTATCTTGTACGAATATGTGATTACAAGGAGGCTTCAAACCATGTGAATATCTTAGATGTTGCATTGCAAGATGATATGAAACAAATAGAACAAGTTTAGGACTTGGGTGTAGAACTTAACAAAGTAGTGAGCATGTTATTGCAACTTGGTCTACAACCATGTCTGGTGGAGAATGCCTTCTGTTTTATAATTGGTGATACTCATGATTAGTTTTTTTCCCCTTTATTTTTCTGCAAAAAGTTTCTATTGATCAATCGTATCTTTTTGAGTTTTGGAAAAGATATTTTTTCCTTTGATGGAAATAATCCATATAATCCAACATATGGTCATGGCTTAAGGCTTCTCACCAAGGTTTAATCCTTATCTTTCATACCTCCATTCTTAAAAGTGTGCAGAATAATTCCATTCATCATTGAAATTTGAAATGACAGAGATATAAAAGGTGCCAATCAAAATTACATAAGGGCGACTTTAAAACCAGAAATATAAATGTCAGAAAGCAGGCTCAAGTTTTATTTTGGTTTCCCCAATTATTATAGCCAAGAATTTGGTTCATTCATCAATTACCATCACTATTATGGTTACAAATTTCTTGCTTGTTTGGGGAAATGGCAAGCCCCATGTATCCTAACCATTAATGGGCTTTCCTAGGTGATTGGTAAGAAAGAATCTTAGGAGTTTGTTTCACCGGGCTTTGCCACTGACTCCACTCTTCTTGTCCTAATCATGCTGGTGCTTCTATGGTCATCATGTCATACAGACACTGTGTCAATGGTATATGGGTTGCTCACCAATGCTCAATTAACATTAAAGTTTATATAAAGTAATTTCTCAATTATATATAATTTTCGGCTTACAACTTTGGCACGGTATTCACAGAATTGGTAGGATGGAAAATCTCTGAGCCTCTTGCAACAAATAGAAGTTTTGGGTAGGAAGCTAAATGTGATAAGTTTTTCAAGTATCCTCTTAGCTTGTGCCAATATTAAAGCCCTTGACTAGGGAGAGGAGATCTATGAAGAAATAATTAGAGGTGAGCTTCAGTCTAATATCTTTCTGGCATAAACCCTAGTAGATGGGAGCTCTATAGAAGTCAGTGCTACTTCAGTTGTTAAACCAAATTTTACAAGAACCCATGATGTCATATCAATGTAGATCAGAAGTTTTTTATGGTAATTGACAACTTATGGGTAAAATATTAGGAGGCATTCAAAAATTTTCGTTCACATAGCATATCTTGGCACTAAGAAATTTATTTATTCCCCTATATTTTCCTCGAAAACATCTGTGAATATGGTTTACTACAATCATATTTGCTTCTATGTTGATATTTATTATTGCTACAACTCTTACAAAAGATTTAAGAAACTACACAAAGGACAGATGAGATTTTGAATTGAGGGGATTCTCCCTTGCAAGTTGCAATAGATACCTCTAGCCAGGCTATTATTAGTATCTTATTGAATGTGTCTTGTACGAGCCCTCAGATGTTGTTACATCCTTTTAGGAATTTTCTTCCAATGTACCTCCACTTGATTGCGAAAGAAGGCCAATGTGAATTTTAAACGTTAATGTGGGGGAAGACTATAGAAGGTCTTATTCTCTAATTGATATTAATGTGTGTATTTAAGCTACAACTTAGTAAGCTACTTTCTTGTACTCCTCCATGTAATTTTTAACAAATTATTCAAATGAATGCAACATTGGAGTTGATGCCTAGTTTGTTTAAGGGTCTGTGGTGATGACATGAAAATTAGAAAAGTGAGGCATAATTCACAGTTCACACCCTTAATTATCATCCTGTTCATTCAGCAATGGTGGCACAGTTTTAGTTGAAACTTGAATCAACAAATCACCTTCTCTGTTTATTAGCTAGGCAACACATATATTCCTGGAGAGATGGATTATTTGTGGTAGCTTGGAAAAGCACACTACTACAAGTGAGAAAGGAGATTAGTCCTAGTTGGTTGTTATATCTATCCATGTACATGTTGACATAGATCATGAGCTCATGGTCTTAAAGAATTCCTTTGTTGACTATGGCTAGATTGGACAAATGGATGGCACACTTCCTATGTGGAACTTATACTCTTCCAAAGTAAGTTATGTAGGATGCTGCATGGTGACATAGTGACACATAAAAGTGGTATCTTCTAAGTTGTTGCAAGATGATACCAACGATTTGGTTTAATGAGAGGCGCACTATACAGTTTCAAAGCTACCCATTTATGAATAATGAGAGGCTCCAGACCAATTTTTCATGTAAAGATAGACATGGTGTTTTATGGGAGGAACAAAGAAGAATATTTCTATACATAGATGAACAATTTTACATGGTGTAAAGGGGAATGATTAAACTATTCTAGCATAGGATCCATGAACAATATCTAGCCCCGAATTCTACGTGTGAATAGAAGCTTTAAGGAGTTGAGCCAGGGATTAATTTAAAATAATTCATGACAAAGAAAGTATGATCTACATTCTTGAAAGAAATATTTTGAAATCCTGTTAGAAGGTTGTCTTTGGAAGTGAAGAATTATTGCTATGAAATTTCTCATCGTTTACAAGGCAGGCGAAATACATCAAGGAGTTAAAACCAGCCTACCACAAGGATGATGAAAATGCACTTGTAAATGTAGTTCCATACATTGATATGGACAGCTGATGGTGGTAATAAAGTTACCACTTAGTGAGTGATATAGTGCCACAAGTTGCAAGCACTCAGTTTTGGATTTTGTCAATGCACTTGTCAACCAAAAGGATGTTTTTGAATTTATTTTTAAATCAATTTTAGTTGTTTATGAAATTGTACATGGGTGCAATGCTGACAGGTACTAATTCTTTCTCCCATTGCTTTATAGGTGTGATAATTATAATACCAGATTGGAATGTTTGGAAAGGTGAAGCATAGTGGGCAGGAGGATCGAGGTGTTCCAAAACAGAGGCATCAACTTGGCATACAATGTCTTCTTAAAATTAATTGACCAAGGAAGGACGTAGTACTATCTAACCCTGTAGGATATAGCCAATCCAAAATGGGCAATTATTATTTAATGTTATTTAGGTAACATTAGATAATAAAAATTAAATTGGGGCAAATGGAGGGAAACTTTCTCGTCACTCAAATTTGAATTTAGGAGGGAAAAGCCCTAAAAGGAATCTATAAAATGAAGGGAGGAGAGTTGTTATGATCATCATGAATTGTTATTCTTTCCTATTTTGGGTTGAGGCTCTTGGAGGGTTTTAATACCATTGTTGTAAACATCTCGATAGCATCCCGATTTAATCTTAAAATCACGATTTTTTGGGCTAGACAATGTTTGATGATTTGTACTGATTTTTGGGGCTAGACAATGTTGTATCCGTAACATATTTTCAACTTTGCAATTGAAAAAAGCCATGATAATGTTTCTATGTGGTGACCATGAACAAAAGGGGCATGATATATTTGATTCAACACCTAGTTTTTTAGAGTTTCCTTATGTATTTCCAAAATATTTTTTTGGGCTCCCACCCAGGCATGATCTCAAGTTCACCATTGAACTCAATGCAAGATGATTCCTATCTCCAAGGTTCCTTATCAAACAATTTCACCCATGTTATATGAATTACATATGCATCTATAATAAATGTTGAGTTTTGGATTTCAACCTAGACTGATTCAGCGAGTGTGAAGAATTTGAATCCTTGGCAGAGTCATGTGAAGATAGCCTATTCCCTCTGTTTTGCATTTGGTCGAGGCGGATGTGATGTTAAATGGGTTTTAACAATAGCTCCTAAAATGACTATGGCAGACATAATCAGGATAACAATCTAAAAGACCACACAGTGGTGTTCCGAGAGCATTATACAACAGATTCACAGAATTTTTATCTGAGTGACCCTATGAATTAACCCCTATATGCACCATGATAAGGAAACCAACACGTATGCCGCAAACTCTTATGCCCCAGACTCAACACTTTTTAATAGTCATGTAACCCGATATAGCTAAGGAAACCCAATAAGAATAAGACTCCTAGCTCAAAACCATATAGATGGCCTGAGAACTATATATAGACACCCCCCTTCTTGCTAAAAACATTCAGACCATCGTGAATGAGAAAGGACCAAACTAGTTACCAGCGAGGCATCATTCGCTTATGTTACCTTGTATATGGGGCCAAATCCTCCCTGTCATATCTTTTTGTCATCATGAAATTTTTTGAGTAGCAGTGATTAATGTTCCTATTGTAATAAATTACATAAGTTGCTGATATATAATACATAATAATAAAATATCTCCTTCTAAAGAGAAAAAGTCAGTATCCAGAAAAGTTTACATAGGAAAATGGATTCAAAACTCAACTACCATGAATAGAGACTACTCCAAATGGAATGGGTAATACATTCATATAAAGGATACAATATTCAAATTCAAAACTCTTTCTGATGTCTCAATTGGGATGAAAGATAATAATCAAATTAGCAATCACTCATTTAACATGGAATATTTTAAGAGAGAAGTGATTTTTTTCACATATTTTGTTTTCCTTTTTGTTATTTAGTTGAAGTTATTTTTATTTTTTAAGATCTTAAAAGATGATTTATTTTAATGAAGATGAAATCATTTTAATAAAAAAATATTAAGTCTTAAGTTAGATGTTATACTTTGATAAATACAATAATATTATGAAAAAATTATTTAAGTCCACTCAAATCATCTTGGGATTCTTCCAAAATGAAACTTTCAAAAGCAAGGAAAAAATATATCATCCTAGAAAAAGTGAAAGTACTTTCATGGATATTTTTAGTCCTCATGTTGTCTATACATCTAATTATTTTTGAAGAAATCCAATATCTATCCCTATTTGAAGGAATAATTTCAACAAGGACATTGATGTGACCCTTGAGAACTAAATCCAAGAATTGGTCTTTGCTTAATATGATATGGAAATTCATCTTCTTTTATCATGTACCCACCCCACTAAGTGGCATTAAGGAGATGAGTTAATGTATTTTTTCCTCTTTAAGTACTATTATAGGCTCTCTTTTGAGCTTGTATATCTATTCTTCTCAAAAATAAATTTCCAACCATTGTATTCTTTCTTAATTATGGGTCATGCATAGAAATATATGACCTAAAAATTTCTTCAAGTTCTCTTTTTATCAACCACATTAGCAATCATTCTAGTGATGCAGTAGCAAGTTCACCCATCATCGGTATTATGACATGTCACAACTAGGATAATTGACCCTTGGGCTCACACTTGTTGAGACATTCATCTTTCCTTAACCACTTATCGAGTTTTTTCTTTTCTTAATATGATAGGAAAAATCATCTTCTCTTATCTTGTACACAACCCCCCTAAGTGGTATTCAGGAGGTGAGTTAATGTATTTTCTTCCTCTATATGTACTATTATAGGGTATTTCAAGCTTTTATATGTGTTTTTCTCAATAATAACTTTCAAACCATTATAATATGGCTTAATTATGAGACATTCGTAGAAAGATATGACCTTCTAAATATTTCTTCAAATTCTCTTTTGCTCAACCACATCAACAATCACAATGGTGATGTGGTAGCAAGTTCACGAGTCATCTATACTATGCCATGTCACAACTAGTATGTTCACCCTTGGGTTTACACTTGTTGGGACGTTCATCTTTGATTAAATTCTTATTGGGTTATAATTCTCCTACTCCACAATTCTATCGCATTCTCACCAATCTACTCATTGTGCCAAGCCTTTTAAACCATGCGACACAGTGCAGATGAACATTTTATCTATGAAATATGTCACATAGAGGAAAATGATATCCTATACAATAGCACATAACACAACTTATTTTTGTACGCATCCTACTTTTCCCTATGTCTTCTATGTCCCCCACCTCTTCTTCCTTGCTCTTTTCTTCCTCTATCCCTTATCTTTTCCTTTATTTTTCTTTCTCTCTTTCTTCATTTCATGATGAAACTATTTTATTTTGTGGCAATCCCCTTTACTCATATTTATCACATCTACAAAGACTATAGACATGCAACAACCAACCAATATGTGACTTGTGCTAACCTCAAAGTTTACAAGAGGTACAACAACCAATTAGAGCATGCCACATGTCCTCCTCAAAGTTTCCAAAGATATGACAATGTGACACATGTCATAAGACAAATAATTCCCAACTCATGATATTCCAATGAGGTTTTACCACATGTCCCGTCAAAATTTCATGGCCTCTATAATATCACGTGATTATTTTTGCGAAATACAGGCTATATCACATAAAAATAATTCTATGCAATACATAAAAAAAAACATTAAGAAAGCCTTGAAAACCATTCAATTTTTTACAAACTTGTGCCTAAGTGTTTTCCATAGGGTGAGACACTTCTCTAAGACCCTTAGGCTTCTATAAAAGTCAAAAAATGCATGAATACTTAAAAAATAATTGGTTTATGTGTTCATAAGCTTAGTTTTTCAAGGCAATAACTTAGCTTGTCAAGGTGTTCATACCTAGGTCCCATCCCAGAGGAAGCATGATGGATGCACTCAATGTTGTGTGATGTTCAACTGTAGAAAATGGGTTGGAAAAAAATCAATTTTTGACATGTTCAAACTTTAGAGACTAAAATTCCCTTTTGAGTAATTTTGAATTTTGTGAGAGCTTAAGGATGATAAACATGAATGAAACAAGGGAAGGAAATCACCGAAAGCCTCCAATGTAGATCTCACATCTTCTTGTCCTCTTGGAGGAATGTTATGGGACATTTTTCCTTACCAAAATTTCAATGATGATTATGTTAAAAAACAAGCATCAATGGTGTTTGAATATTTGTAATACAATTAACAAAATAAAATATTTTTTTATTATGACCAAAAAACAACCATTTCATTGGAATTTCAACATTCGTTGACTAGAGAGACGTTGTCTAACTAGAAAAATATTGACTTCGTCAAACATCAATATTCTGATAAATAGATAATTCACTTGGTCAAACATTGGATATATGAGGAAAAGTTAATTGTCATCGCATATCTAATGAATAAAATTATCATTGGATATTCGACTAACATATCATCTGATATTTGACAATAATTGTGTTTATAGGATATCCGACAAATGTCGTCGCTTTAAAAAAAAACTAAAAATATTTACAAGAAAAATCTAATAGTACAACTAAAATATTGGAGTCCGACCTCGGATTTTTGGTCCATATGTACTAGTGGGGGTTATGGGTTAGGGTTTAAGGCTTAGGGGGTTCATGGATTTTAGGTTAGGAGATAGAGGCTTAAGGTTTAATGGGTCAAGGGATTAATGGGTTATGAATTGTGAATGTACGTGTTAAGGGATTATGGATTGGAGGTTAAGGGGATAGGGAATTTAGTGGCTATGGGTTAAGGGATTATGGGTTGTAATAATGGGCCCCCTAATCCCCTTATCACCCTTTTAAAGAAAATGCATGGAGGATATTTGGGGGAATTGTAATTGTCCATAAAATGTGGATCAAATTTGAGGACCTTGTGGCTCTTTTCCTTGAACCCTAGAAGTTCTTGGAGGTTGTATTTGAAGGGGTAAGTGAAAAAAAACTTAATATGACCAAGAATATTAGTGTTGGAGCACCTATGGTTTGGGAGAAAGGCTTAGGGGTTCTAAAAGTTAAGGGGTGTAAAAATTCCTTGAAATCCTGCAGTTGCTTGAATGAACAAATTTGAATCTAATTTTGGTACACCAAGGCACAAGATTTCTCTACGATAGATAAGCATCCGAACAGAAAAAAATATAATGAAAGAAAATCACACATAATAACACACTAATTTTCTAGGGAACTCAACTGGGAAAACCCTCTACTTGTTGTAGATTTTATTGGCAGAAATTGAGAAAATAGAATACTTTACAAGGAAAATTGTTCCAGTAGAGTATAAGGTTGTTCTCTCTACTAAAACTTAGCTCAAAACCTCCCTGCAAGAACTTGACCCAACCCGTATTTCTTTGCATTGAAGTATCTTATTTCCTAACGCTAGACAAGCCCCTATTATTTGGGAATTAACTCCTAATTTTTAGTGCAGTTCTAGAAAGAGAAATTTGTATGTGATCTGCATAGACTATCCTCCTTGATATGTTGCTCCTACAACAAGCTCTCTACATGGAACTTGTACATGTTCCTCGCCCTGACACTTATCTACTTCACTAATCTAGAAGCTAAGTGCTTAAGGTATGCCTTAACTCTATTTAAGATGACTTCATATCTCTTGTCCTCAAGGGTTGTTACTGAAACAAGGTTCTTCTTCAGTCTTGGAACATAAAGAACATCTCTAAGATGGAGAGAACTTATAGGCTCCCTATCAAAGATGACGACACCAAACCCCTTGGTTGTGTACTTTCCATTATCTCCTAGCTCAATATGAAACTCCATGTTCTTCTCCTCCAACTCGCGAAATACTCCTTGTTTTCATTCATGTGGAAGAAGGCTCCATAATAAATATACCATGTGTTTCTCCCTACTAAGCTTTCCATGCAAGCTATCAATGATAACTATTTCTCAAACTAAGAAGCAAACCCATCTACCTCAATTGATGCAACCGCATGATTCTTACTAGACCTCTTATTCTAATTACGACACTTAATAGCATAGTGTCCAAACTCATGAAAATGAAAGCACATGATCATGCTTAGATCTTTATTCTTTTTCTCTCCCTTCTGACTAGACTTAGTCTTCCCTTTTCCCATCTTTCCCTTGACCTTGTCTGTAACAAAAAAATTATTTTTATCCTTGGTCTTTGTTGATATTCCATATAGATTTCCCATCCAGATCTTATCTTGAACATATTAAATCCATTACCTTTCCCAACTACATCCTGGAAACCATACCAAGACCTGTCAATTCCTAGTAAAGCAAAAATCACAAGGTCCTACTCAGGTACAGTGACACCCACACCACCTAGCTCATATCTAACTCGAGTGAACTTCATAAACTATCTTATGATGGGCTATACTCGTCTCATATGGATACTCCTTAGCTTCTCCCTAAGAGAAAATGTCCTGAAATCATTGATATTCTGATATAGATCTAAAATAGTTTAACATCTCAAAATTTGTCTTCTTCTCATGGATATGAGTAAGTATATGACCTTTGGCCCCTTATAGTATTATATTCCTAGCCTTGATATCATTCTTATTACATTGGGTCAACTATTGGGGATATTGCGGTAGTAGTATAGCGTTCTTGAAAAACTACCCCTCCCCATTATCCTCCAATATACTATCATGATCCTCCCTTTCCAAGAGGTGAAGTTAGAGGCTCCCTCTAAATAGTGGTCGGATCTCAATCCTTGGAATTACATCCTACTTACCTAGATAGCTCTCCTTCACAATATAGCGCTAGTATTCTTGAGTGATATGTGTTGGTCGTGAATTGGTCTCAACGTTGGTCATTATACTAATCACTGCTCTTATATCACATAGAAATTCCTTGAAATACTACAACTGCTTGAATGAACAAATTCAAAACTAATTTCATTGCACCAGAACACAAGATTTCTCTACGATAGATAAGCAGTGGAATAGAAACATAGATAAATATACATATTCAGACATACCAACATGATGTTTTTCTAGGGAAACCAATTGGGAAAACTCTCTGCTTGTTGTATATTTTTTTGACATAAATTGAGAAAATAGAATTATTTACAAGGCCAACTATTTCAACAGAAAACAAGGTTGTTTTATCTATTAATACTTAGATCGAAACCTCCTAGAAAGAACTTGACCCAACCCATATTTCCTTTCACTGAAGTCTCTTATTTCCTAGCGCTAGAAAAGCCCCTATTATTTAGGAATTAACTCCTAAAGCTTAGCATACTTCTGTAAGGAAAATTGTTTTTGTTATATGAACACAGTCTTCTCCTTGATATATTATTCCTATGAAAATATCTCACAAAAACTCGTTCTCACAATTACGATACCATGATGTGCCTTTGTGTTCCTTTTAAGCCTTTCGACTCATGTTATAAATGGAAAGTTAAGCTTTAGAACTAAAACTTGTGATTGATTTGTTAACTAAGTCAAACTGAATCTTTTAACTCATCCTTGACTCAATTAGGCACTGAGTCTCCCACTCATATATTTCAAAATATAAACTCGCACTTGGAGAACAACAAAATTGAGCCCCTAATTTCTTCACATGAGTTAACTACTCCATGAACTCATCCTCCAACTCATGTGCACTAAAGAAGGATTGATCAAGGTCTTTCTTGACTAAGGCATAAGTCAAGAAGATCTTTCTCACTACTATTTTCAATAAGTGGATTAGGGGGTTAGGGGGTTGAGGTCTAGGGAGTTTATGGGTTATAGGTTAATGGTTTAGTGGTTAAGGGATTCAATGGTTAAGGGTTATGAACCAAGGGCTTAGGGGTCAAGAGATTTATGCAAGGACTTTATTGGGTTCCCAAGTCATCAAAAAATATAAGGATAGTTGTGAGGACATAAGTGCCAAGGCATGCGATGGAATTATAACATGTTCCAGATAGTGTGAAAGCATGTCAAACATACTAATATGTGCCAAGTGCTAAGGCATGCCAAGATATGCAAGGGTGTGACAATGAGTGCTAGGGACTATCAAGGAAAAAAAAGGGAGAAACAAGTTAAACTACAAGGAAATGAACACATAAGAGGGTTAATAAGTCATCAATTAACCTTTTCCAAGAGGATTGTTGGTGCTGAAATCGTTCCCACACGTAAGCGATTCAAGTCCACATTCACTGAGGACTAATGAGTCCTCCCACTCTAGGTGGAACTATTGACCTACAACACACCATAGGGGGTAACCCTGTAGTCTAAATTATTTTATTTTCAATAAACAAATAAAATAAGGCCAGATATAGATAATCAATCATTGTAATAGTTGGTGATATTTACATAAGGGAGAAACAAATTTAATGTTTCATAATTCCTTAATCATATTCCTTGCGAGCAAAACAATAGTGATAAAATCTAACAAGGATAACAACAATCATTAGAAAAGGACAAAAGAAATAAGAAAAAGAAATGCAAAACACCAGCTTAAGAACTATCCTCAAGTTAAACAGGAACATGTGCAACAAGTGCAGGCATATTCATTTTAATCTATACTTTAAATGAAAACAACTATAGTAAATATCATGACTGAGATTCATAAAAATATATTAAAACTTTATAATCTAGAGAACATAACACACCTTAAAATAAAATAGATATAGAAACACTGCAAGAGAAACATAGAGAATTGCAATCACTAATAAAACATGAATTATTGTTAAACAAAATATAGATATTCAGTTATCAATAATTCAAGACTAATCATTCAACAATTATGTTTATAATATAGATATTGGAACACAAAAACCAAATAAGTTATTACTTAAATGAGAGCGAGCCTCAGATTTAATTTGTTGTGACTACAAATCGAAATAGCAGGAAGAACATATAGAACTAATAAAAAAATTCTAGTTCAAAATTTCAGTATTGAAAATGAAAATTTTGTATCATGTATAGTCAGTTTCATTATTTCATATATTTTTTTCCACCTCTGCTAACAGCCCCCCATGACGAGAAACAAGGTTTTAAATAATAGTTTTCAAAATAACTATTTTAGTAATTGTTTCTCTTGTAACCAATTTAAATTGAAATTAAAATAAATAAAAGTAAATTAAATCTTGGAAATTAAATGATTAAGCATTGTGTCGCCTTTGCGGCTTTGATGACTTGGTACTTTTAGTCAGCCCCATTGGAGAGAGTGTGCACCCCACATATCCTAACAGTTAACGCCTGAGTTGTGATTAGGGGAATTTTGTTCTAGTCTTCAGGTTGATCTGTGACAGACGACATTGGTGGGACCGATTCAAAAACCCATGATGTATAAGCGAATTGTTGGATTGTTGCGTTGAGTTAAAATGATTTTTCAATTTGACTAACTTGTCCCATTCAGTAGCAGCTAACCAGGGCATGTTCTTGTATTTGGAAATTTCCACCCCCAAACATGATCTTATTTGATTCTTGGTGGCAGGGAGATTATGTATGATCTTGTTTACCCCGACCAAAATAGTAAATTCATTGTAAAGTGCATTGACAACTGTAGAAGAAGAAATTCATTCTTCCCCTAGCATGGCTAGACAACCCAGATCATGTTTCATTGCTTTGAATTGATCAGAGATCCTCTTCCAGGAAATTGCCCAATTTTCCTCATTCCAAAATGAAGGCACATTAAATCTTCATAAATAATTCCACTCAGTTATGTATTCATTTATATATTTGATAACTCTGTTGAATTCACCCCGCATTGCCTGCATAACGACTTGCTTCTCCTTTAACATACAAAGAGAGAAAACGCATTCATCTCTAAGGGGTAGCTCTAATTCTACTAAAGTGCCATCTTCCAATGTATTGAAAACATCTATGATGGCATCAAGGTCTTCCAACCTTTTATCCAAGGTATCAGATGTAGAATTTTCCTCCAGACTCGTGCCTTGTATTAGAGCCTTTTTGAACTACGAGAGAATTCTCACATATGACTCAACCGTAGTGATTTTTTGCCAAACCTCTCTCTAGATTTATCCTTTAGCCTGTATTAGTACCTCCTTTCCTATCACTATGATGTGAGAAACGTCTTCTAGATTTTTGAACTCATTATGTTTATCCTTTAGAGCATCTTGAATCTACTCAATTTTCGATTTTCTTTTTCCACACAACGACGTTGATTTTGTGGTCAACTCTTGCGATTTCTTCTTTGGCTAACTGCAAATCTTGTTCTAACTGAGAAATATTGATGCGTAATAACTTGGGATCTTCTCACTAAGTTGTCTGGACTAAACTAAGATCCTTTTCAATTGAAGTCTTATACTCTTCCAAGAGTTTTAGGTGTCGCCCCTCTTTTTCATGAGATTCCACTATGACTACCTCTAGCTGCTTGAGAGCACTATGTCGCTCTTCTTCCTTGATCCACATAGCAGATTCTATTTCCTAAAGATGAAGTTCGACCTCCTCTTTCTTATTGAAACCTTGTATCAGAATATGGGGGTCATGGTCCGAGATCTTCAAGAGTTATTGGAGCTTTTTAATCTCTTTTTATTTCTTCTCTAGTAATTTCTTCAGAGGAGCAATATCTTCAAGGTGTCCAAACTGGTGCACGACAATCTCCTGCAATTATTTGATCCGATTAGTCATGGTATGCAAGGCCATATGAGCTATGGTCAATTGCTCAGAGACCTTCTTGATCATGCTTTGCATCTTCTTGTTCCTTGTTATGGAGGTCAATAGCCTTCTTGCTACAATTTCACCCACTTGCCGATGTAAATTTATCACGCCCATGTCTAACACTCTGCCTAGGTTTTTGGCCAGGGAAGAGGTCCCAGATCCAACCATCTGTTGGTTTTCCCCTATCTTAGGCTGAATCACTGTAATATTTAAGACATTTGTCTCGAAGTCAGTCGTAGAGATAAAACAGGGTTTGCTTATGGGTAACACCTCTTTGAGTGTTGAGGTGTCCGCTGATTGGGATTTTTTTGGGACTATAGTCAGTTCTGAACTGGACATATTTATTTCCTTCTACCCTATAAATGAATGTTTAATTTTTATAGTTTGATTCCCAGAGTATCCGGGCTCAATTATCTTTAAGGTCTGTGTTGTGGAGGTAAATCCCCTCTACGGACAGAGGCGATCCCTACTAGCCCAGACCAAGTATAGCAACAATCGTTCATGCTATAGTGTAGGTTCCTAATTGCAAATAAACCAACCAGCGATGTAGGCTTACCTGGAATACAACGTTGTTGCTTGTAGAAGAGGTAGCGCTCCCGTTCCTTAGCTCTGGCAGATCACAATCCCCACGATCTTCGTGATAGGACACCTGCACACGCGAGAAAAAAAATAAACGCAAGCATAAAATCCAGTAGATGCAACTATATGTCAGTTAGAAAGGACATAACTCATCAGCATAAACAACAACAAGAGTGGAACCATAACCAATAGTCGTTTATTATTAATCAATCAAAGGAAGAATACAACCATAGTTCTGACGCTGAATTCTCCTTCGGCGGGTCACCAGCAGAACACATATCGAAAGCCTGTCAAGGATGGGACAAGCCTCTCTCTTCGGATCTTGACAATATTCTCCTTTCTTAGATTCGGCCTTAAGGGAATTATGGAGGCTCTTGCAGCATAAGGCTCTTGGGAATTTGGGAACTTGAAGACTAGCTTGCAATGGAGATGGGCAAGCTTTTATAGATGGAGGAAGGGGATTTGGGATCCCTATAATCATGGGATTGGCCCTATAGTCAAGGAAGCTTCCATGAGAGGTGGAAAACCACTTCCTCTCTATGGAGATCCGTAGCCAAACCTCTCAACTAAAGATAGATATCAGTTCATGAATTGGTTAGGATGACTTCCGCCATTTATTTTTAAAAAACATTCCTTAAATTGGCTGGCGCGAGTGCGACTCTGGGACAGAGCGCCAATTGGCATGACCTCTTTGAAGGATTTTCCCCATTGGTGCGGGTTCTAAACTATCTGCCTGCACCAATGCAAAAAGGGCCATTTTTAGGGTTTTTCACAAGGAGATGTCTTCAGGGCAATGAAAGCTCTTGTTCAGAGGGATGTCATGGAAGTGGTTTCAAGCCATGTTACTTCTCACAGATCACGAAATGAGCCCTCCAATGTGCGGGACGGGGATTGCAGGGATGGTGACAAATTACTGTGTAACATATGCCCCCTAAAGCATGAGGCTCGAGAGAGAGAGAGGGGTGAAATGCTTTACGAGAACGTATCCAACTGAAAACTCCAGCGTTGGAAAATGTGCGTGGAGAAGTACAACTGATATCTCAGATACATGATATATATGAGGTATGGGCGCAACCATCCATAGTAGAGTATACAATAATCCAGATCCAAGGCATGGGCGCAGCCATCCAGTGAGGATCGATAAATAGACTTAGGTATGGTCGCAGCCATCCAGTAAGTGAGTCATGTAATCAATCATAATAATCCACAAAATTGCAGCCTGGATTCCAACAGAAAAAATCCAGGGTCTTGCGCTCCATCTCGACCCGAACACAGTACAAGTCCAAGCATGTGAATAAATGGGCTGAAGTCGAACATGCGAGAACATCATCTGATTAACAGCCAATGATGAAAGCTGTTAACAAACGCGAGAGGTACCACCATTAATGCCAATGGTCCTTAAGGTACTACAGGTACAATATACGGCATGTGAATCAATGAGCTGGCGTGGAACACCCGTAGAATCACTCAATCGGAGGCTAATGATGAAAACCTCGCGTCGAATGTGAAGAACCTGCCATTGAGGCATGCAGGCTCCAAGGTACCAAAAGGGAGTCTCTAGATCAGCTTCCCGGATAATGAGCTGAAGTCGACAGGAAGTGACCTTGATCGAAGGTGGGCCATAATGTTTCCCACATCATCGACAGAAATGGAGAGGAACATAATGTTTTTGTGAATCGATCAGATGAGAATAATCAGGAGGAGGACTTGAGAGGTCAACTTCTCTTATTCTTGGTTGCTATCTCTCATTGTCACGAGTGAAGTTTGGCGACTGACATCAACGGATCAAAGGTCATGGTGACGATGCAAAGAGCAGATGAGAGGTCAAAAGGATCACCCAAACCCACGGAGGCAAGTCAAAACGAGATGAGATGTCCCCAGCCCAACACGAATGCAGACAAGTGCCATGTTCAAGAGTGACATACTACCGACACGACAATGATGTTGGTTCCATTTTTTCCCCGCCATTTCTGGCGAGTACCCCAATTATTTTTGATAACAAGCTTGAAGGGGATAGCATATGCTTGTGGTATAAGTCCATCCTAGTACGTTTAACGAGCCCTAGGAAGGAGGAACTCAAGCAGCGTCATTATGACTGAATCCAATGTCATCAGGGTTTAACGAGTCTGAAAAAGGAAGAACTCGGCGTCTTTTCATGTTTAGAGAGTTTGAAAAGACAGCTGAAAAGTAAAAGCCAATGGTCCCTTTTCGTAAACAGTTCCTCAGATCCGAAAAGGTAGAAAACTATGTCTGAGAAAACCTCCTATTCGTGATAGGCTAGGGTATTCCTTTTTCGTAAATAATCTATCCCAGCCCGGAAAAGGGGTAAACGTATACTGGGTAGATGTCGTTTCGCAGCCACTTTAACGAGATCGAAATGACAAGGGCCTCGGCAATCTTTTCATGTTTAGAGATTCAGAAAAGAGCTAAAAGATGACTCCAAAATGACTTTTTCGTGTTTTTACCAAGTCCGAAAAAGTATAAAATACAACTTGTTTCACCGTTTAAATTGCGTAAAAAACCTGTCGCTGCACACAAAGGCAAGTGTAAAATCCATTTTCGACAAAATATATTAAAATATTAATAGAAAAGGACTTTTAAAACCTAATGAGATTTCAAAAAGTTATAAATAAGTCTCAAATGGTAAAAACAAAATTACTTTTACTATTTACCTCACAGGAGAGCAACAGTGGTCTGTTTGTGTGCGAACTTCTGATGGCAATTGTGACTGATCTGGGCTACCATTCAAATTCCCGTTCGTTCCAGGTAAGAGGTGCTTCCCTGTACTCCATTTTAATCCATTTTTTATAGTTTTCCATAGCCTATTAGACTTCTTTGGAGAATTTTTAAAGTTTTAAGGCTTCGCCCATTGGCGCGGGTATTAGGAACGAACCCGCGCCAATGGCCTTTTGCATCCAAAGGGCCTGCGCCAATGGCGCAATTTAGTTTTCCGCTTTAAATTTCTGATTTGTGAGTGATTCAAATGGATTTCCAAGCATACCAGAGATCTAATGAAGGGTTTTTGACCATGTTGATGCAGGCAACCAAGCAAAATGGCTATCGAATGGAAAGAGAGAGAGCATGGAGAAGAGGATGAATAGGCTATGGAGAATGAGACTAGTATGAATGCCCTCAAGAATTGTGGGCTTAAAAATTTCTTCCTGACACCTTGCTTACGAGCTCAACCGGAGCTCCTGCAATACTTGATCAGCATATGGGACGAGAACGAACAAGTGTTCAAGCTGCGGGACCAAGTATTAGAACTTGAGGTTTCTGATGTATATTTCATAACCGGACTGTCGCGTAGAGGTCCGGTGCCCTTCCTAATAGGCAGCAGACCGTCTAGAGAGAAGATGGAGTAGGTGATGGCAAGAGTGTGCCGAGGGGCATGACTGGGATCGAGAAGTGGCAAGGTAGATATCCATACCATCCCTAATCTAGCACTTAGAGTGGAGCTACATACCATCACGTGGGCTACAGGGTCACAGGCACCGCATGAGGTGACCAAGGCCCAACTCCTCCTAGCTGCTGAGTGTATGAATCCAACACTATTTGATTGGGCTACTGCAGTGACAACAAATATGAAAAGACAGCTCACAAAGTGTAAGCAGGCCAAACTAAAACAGTTTGGCTACGATTCCATCCTGGTATCGTTCATCCTGGAACGATTACCTATCTTTCAGGGCCAAGGGGCCATAGTAGCTGAGCCGGTACCACGGGAGCCGAGGATGGCTCGCTGGGCAGCACTAATGCCCAGATCAGGGGGAGGCCAACAGATGTCCTGGAGGCCGGAGTTTTTTGGATGGTTGCGGCGTTAGTTGATTATGGTCGAGGATTGGCCATATGCAGGGACCGATTTCACTGGAGACCCAGACCTTCCACTCCCGGAAGGAGATGACTGGGACGAGGATTTGGGTATGATCTCTCTCTTTGATTTTTATGTTTTTTGATTTTTTTTTTTGGTAATACATGCTCGTCCTAACAACAGTTTTATGTGTATGCAGATGTCGGCCCAGAAAGGCCTGCTGGTATGTCTCCTATTTCATGGAGAACTCATCCCGCAGCTGACCCTCAGGCGGAGGGTGCCAAGGGAGGAGAGTTGGTCCAGAACCTCAAGGGGATTTCCCGGGGGATTCCAGACTACGCCCGGCTGGCAGATGTTCCACTAGCATACCAGAGACATACGGTGGGAGTGCCTAGTCACCTCCACCGTCTTCTGAGATGTTTAGTGTGTGCGGTGGCTTGTTATCATGAGCACCACACAGATTAGACACCTAGGGCTTTGTTTCATGCATATTTTTTGAGAGACATGTCGTCTTCGGATGTATTAAGATGAACATGTATATTTTTTGATTTTATGCGACGCACACTATGTAAACATTTCGATACATACATATATATATATATATACCTATTTTTGGATGGATATTTCTTTCACATGTGATGTTGTTTTGTTATATGCTATGCAAATGTCTAATACAATGTCATCTGGATGCATTAGTTTCATAACAAACAACCCACAGAAATATTTCACATAATGTATCTAATCACAAATTTTATTTTTATGCAAGCTTAAAAGCACACATGAAAACATACATCAAAACTATGCTTGAAAAGGACGGGCATGCCCCCAGCATGATGTCTCAATTCGAGGTACATGCCCCCCAAGCTTCAGTCCATAGGAAATGGAGCGAAGGTTGAAGAAAAAAGAGATTTGAACTAAATCTATCAAAACTCGAATTGAACATTCTCGTGTTTTATTATTTTAACGAGGTTGACAAATTTAAAAGAACTGTCCTAGTAGCCGCTTGTTTCATTGTTGTAAGAGCTTGACACAAGAAGAGGAACTATGCTCTGGTGAGCTTGACAGAGGAGGCTCAGGAGGGAGACGATCAGATACATTATGCTCTAGACAATCTGACATTGCCCCCAGGTAGGGCATAAAGGAGGAACAATGATGTCCATCACTCCAAGGCAGCTCCTCAAGAGACATTGTTTCAACAATGGCTTTGTCAGAAGGAAAAATCCCTTTGAGAGGATCAGGCGAATCGGCCTAACCGAGCCAGGGGGATTGAGAGTAGACATCTAAAGCCATGCTCAAAGGAGCATGCTGAGGTGGGGGAGGATCAGATGCGGCGATGATTTCACAGTAGCTAATCTCTACTGGAGTTAAGGCCATCGATTCTCCAAACTCAGTCACCTGCTCAGGCGTAGGGATGAACCATGGGTCGTCAGACCTACAGATAGTGTTAACTTGAGCGGTGTGCGGTGGTGGTGCGGGAAAAATACCCATGAGGACGGGGTCTTTCAAGAGACCGGGCCCTACACTGTCAGGGGGATTTGGGATTTGATCCACGTATGGAACGTTGTTCTCGGAGGTGGAGGTGAAGAAGGACAACTGATCCACCGTAACAATTTTTCCCTCGTGAGGGAACTTAATAAGTCGAAAGAGGGTGGACGACACGCATAACATGGCATGAGTCCAGCTGCGGCCAAGAAGTATATTGTAGTTAAGCTTTGTGTCAACCACTTCTACTTCTATGTTGACTGTCTTCCCCTGTAAAGTAATCACTAGACTCTCGAGAACACCCAGGGGTTTGGATTCCTGACCATCGGATGCCTCTAGGGCATTAGGAGATGATGAAAGGGCCAGAGAGCCAATGGTTTTCCAGCAATTAGACGACATGACACAGGTAGAAGCACCTTCATCCACGATGGCCCTATGGATGTTAAGACCGTTGATCCCGACTTGAATAACAAGAGCGATCTAATGTGGAAGTCAAGGGGTAAAATTTTCTAAGTCAAAGGTGAGAAGACTATAATCAGCGGGATCGATTCCACCGATTGCAGATAATAAAGCTTTCTGTTGCGAAGGAAAACTTTGAAGAACTTCCAATGCAGACATGGTAGAAGGCGCCTGTGCCAGATCCTTAACAATACTGTAATGCTGAGCGGCACGGGCATTCGGATTGTAGGAAGACTTTCGTAAAACACCCTTAGAAGGTGGCCTCACAACAGGTTCAGCAGTAGGCTTCTCAATTTCCAACGAACTGGAGATAGGTGGGGGAGGTGGACCATCCACAACTGCCTTCCCCGGTGCCTGACACGATTCATTGTAATCCTTCGAACGCGTAGCAATATAGATGGGTGCAGCACCATTCATCATAAAGACCTGGGACCCAAATGGTGCAGATGGTGAAGGCTGTTCAACCATCTAGGTCTGCTGGGGCGGGAACGGTTCTTTAAGAACTGTCGGAGTCCCTTTGGAGCCTTTTAGAAGTTGACTAACTTCAGATCGTCATGGAAAATCTTTTTTATAGTGATCTCCTTCAAAAATGAGGCAGGGGTACTTCGGTTTGCATTGGGAACCGTCCTCAGTACGAGGTTTGGACTCTGGCTTTGGGGTGTCGGATTTAGATTTTATTTTCCCCTTCTTTTTCCCTTTGGAGGCTTTCTCCATAGGATTGGCCTGAACGACATTAACCTCTGCGGTCTTGCCAGAATCGGTAGGGGCGGGAGAAGTAGAATTATGGGATGAGTTGGACTTCTGCTTCCCATTCGAAGATTTCTTCGAATTCTGAGACACGAAACAAATAACACCATCCACCGCTGGGGTAGGTGGAGCTTTAGAGGTTCCAGACTATGGGGCATCAGGAAAAATATCATATAGCGTGCTGGATTGTGAATATACCAAATCCAGATATTGAGCACGCACTATGGCTTGTTCTTTAGTCACACATGCTCCCATAGCAATATCTTGGGCGATTTTGTTAATGAAGGAGGTGGTGAACCAATGAGTTAGTATCTGATCAGGTATATGGAACTTGATCAGTCTACGACGATGTCGCCACACATGAATGTGATCAGAAATATGGGTGGCTTTGTCCTGCTTCAAAGAAGTCAGGAGGTGCGTCCCGGCTTCATAGCGAACTGGTAACTGAAAGTGAGTCAGAAAAGCCATGGCTAACGTATTGAAATATTGAAAGATGCCACGGGGTAATTCAATATACCACTTAGTTGCAGCGCCAGTCAAAGTGTGTTGGAAGAGGCGTAGACGAAATGAATCATCCACCCAAGAGTTGGACGAACACCAAAGATGGTAAGTCATCACATGAGCTTGGGGATCCCACAGGGGCTTCAATGGGGGAGCAATATCATACCACGTGGGTTCATATTGGGGGATATATATTGAGAAAAATATAACATAATATATTGGGGGATATATAGGGGGTAAAGGGTTTTTATATTGGAAGGTATAAAAAATTGATCTCAAAGTTGATGAAGAAATATAAAGGGGTATAAAAAATTTTAAGGAAAAAATGGATACCTAAAATATTTAGCGGAATTAGGGGTTTTTTTAATTAGGAAGGTGTATTGGGTTTGTATTGGTAGGGGGTTAAATAATGTTATTTTTAGCGGTCTTATCCAATATTTAGTCGAATTAAGTGTATTGTTTAATATGCCATGAACGCACGAGATAGGTCAGAGGTTCATTGAGTGAAGTCCCTGTGGGGGATCCTCTCCAGCTTTTCCCTCAAATTTAGGGCAATCACCGGGCACTTTGGTAGGAATCGGAGGCCAATAAGGATTATGCAGAATTGGATCATTCGTTAATTTCGAAACATCCGGTAACTCCAAGGTAGCCAGAAACGGCAATGGCGGATTGGACGGCATACCTGGCCCTAGATAAGGACCAGTCCCTGTACTCCACGCAGGTTGGGAATATCCTTGCCCCCATGGGTTCTGTCCAGCAGGATTCTAACCGTAGGGGGTATAGGTGGTGTAACCAGCCTGATTCGGTTGCTAGTAACCAGCATATGGGGGTTGATAACTAGAGTATGGACCCTGATTATGAGTCGGCCCTGTATAAGCAGCATTTGGATTCGGCTGCTGAGTATAGGTGTAGCCGGTTTGTTGAGGACGATAGTTAGAACCTTGGGGCTAGCTATAATTCGGTCGGTATTGACCATGAGAATAGTAGCCACCTTGAGGTCAAGTGGGCTGCTGATAGGTGGAACCCTGTTGAGCCTGATAATTAGGGTGCAGCGGTTGATTTGGCTGTGGCATGGAATAAGTCGGCTACTGGGCAGGGTTGATAGGATGTGCAGGCTGGCCTGGTTGAGCAGGCTGCCCTGGGTTAACAGGTTGACCTGGGTGAACAGGTTGTGCCAGTTGTGCAGGTTGACCTGGCTGTTGAGAAGCACTAGGTTGTACCGGATGAACCGGTTGGCCTGGGGGTGGAACACCATGTTGTGCCAGATAGACCGGTTGGCCCGGTGGAGGAATGGAGCCAGGTGGTGGCTGGTAACCAGTTTGACCTGCAGCAGGACCATAAGATGGTCCAGGATGGTGAGCAACGTTGGGATTAACAGGATACTAAGGTTGCATGGATTGGGAAGGTTGGACATGCCCCCCAGGATCATATACCGGCCCCAGTTGGTACCCCGACTGAGGCTGCACAGGTTGACCGGAGGGGTTGTAATACTGTCCTTGCGGACCGTATGATGGCCCTTGTTGGCCTGCAGGATAGCCTTGTAAAGGCTGCCCCTGCAGGTCATAAGGATAGCCAGGCTAGCCCGAAGGTTGGCCTTGGAAAGGTTGCCCTTGCGGGTTATAAGGATGTCCAGCCTGGTTATAGGGTAAACCTTGAGCATGAAGGTGAGCCTCAGGAGCGAGTAAATGTAAAATGTCCCCGTGCTCGTCATACTGATATGGAAAAGCATACACGGGCGTACCATCCTGTGCATAATGCGAGAAATACGGGTGGTTGGGGTCTTGAGAGGTTTGTCCAACCTCAGGGTTCGGCTGTTGTAGGGACAACTGATACTCCTCCGGAGAAATGTTCTCCGGCATATCAGTCACTCTGTAGACATCTTCAGGAGGTGGCACAGCCCTCGCAGAGTGTGCCGTGACAGCGGGTGCAGATGCGGCCACACAAATAGTGGGCATGGAGGGTACAGAAGTAACCTGAGGGGATGATGTAATAGGCGTCCGTGGAGACATCCCCAACGAAGGAACAACCGGCCTCGTAGAAGGAGTTGATACCCCCATAGAGGCAGCAGTGGCAATGATCTGACCCAAGGATCTATACCCGACTGGTAATGAGGGACCGGGTGATGACATAACAGCTGGTTCAGGGTTGTCTCCTGGAAATAATCTCCGAGGAAATAACTAGTAATCCTCACTGGACGTGGGGATTTCCTCACTGGATTCACTCATGTTTGAGCCTGCCGCTAGATCTCGTAACAGACGGCGAGGACTAGGAGGAAAAACAACAGCTATAAAAGGCAAACCCGATGTAAGAGAAAGGAACTCTGCCCCTACTCTTAATTCAGACCAAGGGTCGAAAAAGGGCCAATTGAACTCAACTGGTCCCCCAAAGGGTTGCTCAGCAAGAACTGGTCCCCCGTCAGGAAACTCGGAAAAAATGAGCTGCTGAGGTTCAACAGAGGGTTTGGAAGCCTCTGATGAATCGTCCGTATACGGACTACTAGCAGACGAAACAGAAGGTTTCGCCACTATGGTAGCAACGACAAGAGAAAAAGACCAAACACACACACGGGCTGAAAAAGAGTCAAGACACACAATCAAACGACCAACAAGAAGAATCTAATAAGGCGTGTGATCGTGGGTGTTTTGTTTTACCACATTGAAACTTTAGAAACTTTACCATTTCATGTTTTAAGAGTCGAGAAATGGCTGAAAGGTGACTCTATCTCTTTCAATTTTGAAGCAAGCGTGAAAGGAAAAGCGCTTGGTGATCTTTTCAAATTTAAAGAGTGAGAAAAGATCAAATGACTACTCAGGAATACTAGGCAAAGGGTGTACCAAATAACCGTGAACTGCAATATACACCTTGGTTTCGAAATGAAAGAGAAATCAACCAAGGACTTAACGTACGTGCAGGAAATCTCCCCGAATGCTGTGTCCGGTGTATCACGGGTATAGGGTGGCAGACTTGGCTTCCTATGGATAAAGGATAGAAACCTAGTGGGGTCTCCCTTTATAAACACGACGGTACGGGGAGCACAAGTCCATACTAGTGCTGTCTAAAGCCAAAAGGCGAACGATAGCTACTAGGTTTTAAGACGCCGGAACACGTCTCTTGCCTAGACCTCTAAATGTGTTTCGTTAGATTTCAATGCTGCCTTAGTGTAAATTGAGTAAATTTTAAAGTTTATCTTCAATTACGTTTCAGTTTTCAGGCCCTAGCGAATGTAATGTCTCAAAATCTCATAAATGCACTCTATATGCCACAGTATATCATTTCATTCGATGAAAGCTATTTATGAGAGAGTTGAGAGCTTTTCACACAATAACGAAATTAACAGAAAACAACCAATGATATCTCTAATGCAGCTAATGAAAACTAAAAAGCTTTTCGTTCAAAGTTACCAATCACTAATAACACTGAAAAGATCTAATTCACATTAACTAATGAAGAGCAAAAGAGATTTTTTTTTTTATATTTTCAATATTTCAGAGCAAAATGCGCTAAAAAATGAAAACTAATGCAAGAGCAATTTGAGAAATGATGACAAGAGAGCAAAAACAATCAAATTTCACTCAATGCAAACGTACAATCAGACCTCAAATCAACGGAAAGTCTCTCAAAACGAAAAGAATCCCAAAGACTCCAAATGAGCCGTGTAATCTAGGCCCAAAACTAGACAAGGCAGAATTCGAATGAAGAAGGAAACAATCACTCAAACAATGCAATGAGACAATAGAAAACCACCAAATGAATGCAAAGAAGCGATCACAAGGTTGACTGAACCGATAGAGATCGAAAAACTCCCAAGGGAGGCTCGACACAAAATAACACCTAGATGACCTAGGGCTAGAATGAAAAATCGATGGAAATGGGCAAACAACCAAGGGATGTAGGTAACAGTCAGTCAATAAAGGCTCCAAAACACTCAAACAGTGGAAAAATAAAGACCAAACACACAGATCAGGCTCAGGGAGCTCAGAACTGAGCAAACCCTAGTGCCTCACAGGATTGGCGCAACTGTGAGGCTGAAACTAGCGCCAGAGACGAATTGGCGTGGGTGATACACAAGCAACCTGCACCAATGGGCGCGACTGTCAAGCTAAAAAGCGCGCCAGTCAAGTTTCCCAGTAAAAAATAAAAAAGAGCAATCTAACAAGCAGACCAGTGATGACCAAGCTATCAAAAACCCAAATTCACAGAAAGAACCAATCCAAAAGAGCTGATCAAGCAAGGAGGATCGAGAATTGACCGAAAAGACAAGACAATGCTCCAAGTGTTCAGTTTATAAACTAAACTAGAGATTGACTGAAGCAGCTATGGTCTACTTCGCAATTGCAGAGAAAAAGTGTTTCGAAGGCTATCTGTCCAACTTCAGGCTCCGTCTATAGCTTATAGAACAAACAACAACAAGATAACGATCCCCAGCGGAGTCGCCAATTTGTTGTGGAGCTAAATCCCCTGATCCAGGTGGATATTGGTGGTCACCCGCCTATTCCACTTGGGGCTCCACCATTGTCTATTTCATTTTTTCAGTTTCGGCATAGTTTACTATTTTTAGCAGTTTTTCGGGTCCTAAACTTCCGGAGCCGTTTTGAGGCCCTAAACGACGTTTTTTGGGAAAACGGAGAGCAACATGGGTCCATGGATCGATGTTGCTCATTCCAAATTTGTAGTCCTCGGATAGATCTTTCTAACGAGGTATGGTACGCGTCAAATGGAGATCGTATGCCAAAGTTACGCCCCTGGGAAGTTGAAACACCAATTTACCCAAACGGGGCCCATAGTTTTGGCGCTTCATCTCCTAGGGTTAGGGTTTTGGCTGCTTAGGATTTCCCATTGTTTCTAAATGATAAATAGGCCCTCGAGCCTCATTGTAACACAGTTCAGAGGCCTGTAGCCGCCACATCTCTTCTCAGAGATAGCTACCAGCGCCCTAGCTAGCTTTATTTCCATTCTGTCTGTAAGCAAAATTCAGTTCGTTGATATTAATGAAATGAAGTGTTATTTCCGCTGCATCTCTGTATTTATGTTTATATGTTTATTCTGTTGCGTTCCTGCATAAATCCGGATCAGTGGTATCGGAGGGGTCTGCTTTTTCTCGATCCTTCTTTACATGTCCCCAACGAGGTCGGGGTATAAGGAGCTAGGGCTCGATCTGGTGGAACCTTTGCAAGATCAGCCTCGCAAACCTCGACGGACGCCCATGGGGGACAAAAAGAAAGATGAGGGAGCAGGAGATCCTATCAAAATATTGCTCGAGGAGGCCCTCGAAAGAAAAAGGAACGTGATGATGGATAACTTTGCTCAGATCCTTCAACGGCTACCCACCGGCGGTACATCTGCATCCAGCAGCCACTCTGGAGGCGCGACTCCTTTTAAGGTACAAGTAAATTTTGACATTCCCATATTTGAGGGTCAAATAGACGCAGATGCCATAGATAGATGGTTGAATCTGTTAGAAGGATATTTCTCGGTTCATGACTTTTCAGATCGGGAGAAGATTATTTTTGCACTCCTCAAAGCTACCCCCCATGTTAAGGATTGGTGGGAAACCTACTGTGAGAACAAGGACCAGACAGAACCCTCTCTGTTCTCGGCCGTACCAACTTGGAATTATTTCCGAGACGCCGTCAAGGAACAGTACTATCCCGTGGGGAGCTATGAGGACAAGTACATACAATGGACCACGCCGCGACAACAAAGGGATCAAGATGTGCATGAGCTGACGAATCTGTTCCATACCCTGCGCACAAAGTTGGGTATCAAAGATTCAGAGAAACATCTGGTGCTAAAGTATCACAGCTGTCTGCACAGATACATTCAGGAGGAAATGGAGTTCCTCGACATCTCCTCGCTTGGTACGGCATACCGGTATGCTGTCAAGATTGAGCAGAAATTCAAGCAGAAGAAGCGAGACTTTGGATCTGCGAATCAAAAGCAAGGGAAAGGTGCTTCCAAACCGCAGAACAAAGGACCGAGCCAAGGCATGGCGGCTAAAGACAACTCATCGAAGCCACAAGAAAAGAAAAGCACCGCAAAGCCAAAGAAGGACACGGGAAAGTGGTGTGAGTTCCATAAGAGCTCCACTCACAACACAAGTGAGTGTCGGGCCAAGCAGTCGCTAGTGGCCGAGATGAGGGCTTCTGAGTCAGATGCATGCTCGACTCTGAATTAGAACCTGAAAAGGCGAATGAAAAAGGGAAACAGATTATTGATGCGGAGCCCAACGCCACTGTTGCCACTGCAAAGATCCAAAAGGAGGAACCAAAAGATCCAGAGGAGGAGGAACGTCTCTTCCACTCCCAGATGTGGGTAAAGGGCTCCCCGGTACAGTTCATTGTCGACAATGGGAGCCAAAAGAACCTCATTTCAGCAGACGCCGTGAAGCGGTTGGGCTTGCCGACCACAGCTCACCCACATCCATACACCATCTGGTGGCTTCACCAAGGACGAGATCTCCGCGTCAGCCGGTAGTGTCGCCTTCCCTATAGCATCAAGCCCTTCACGGATGAGGTATTATGTGACGTTGCTCCTATTGATGTTTCTGATGTATTATTAGGACAACCATACTAGTGGAAGCGTCATGCTGTGTATGAGTCTCGACCTCGTGCTGTTATTAAGGCTGCAGCCGAAGTTGTACAGATACCGAGGGTACCACCTCCTCGCTATCTTCACATCGCAAAACAATGCGGTAAGCTCATTTCCCAAACCAAGAAATTGCCCCATGATCCGCCTGGCAAGAAGAAGACTGTGGCCACGACCTCCGTACGTGGCTCCTCTCTGCACGACAACAACAAATGGATAAGGTCGTGGAGGAGTATGGGGACATCTTCACCTCACCCACAGGGGTTCCTCTGCACTGCCAGGTCAAGCACCCGATTGATCCGACCCCAGGTGCGCCACTACCCAATGGACCGATCTATCGACGCTCTGTTCTGGAAAATGATGAAATCAAGAGGCAGATTCAGGAGCTGTTGCAGAAAGGTCACATCAGACCAAGTTCATCGCCCTGTGGGAGCCCGATCGTGTTGGTACCGAAGAAGGATGGGACGTGGAGACTCTGTATTGACTATCGGGCGCTGAACAAGATCACTGTCCGGAATAGGTACCCAATCCCACGGATTGATGACCTTCTGGATCAACTCAAAGGTGCAAAATATTTCAGCAAGATTGACCTGAAGTCTGGGTATCACCAGGTACCAATTGAACCCTCCGATGTGTGGAAGACGGCCTTCAAAGCCAAGGAAGGCCTTTTCGAATGGCCGGTCATGCCTTTTGGGTTGACGAATGCTCCCGCCACCTTCATGAGGATGATGGATGACATCTTGCGGCCATTCACCAACTCATTTGTAGTGGTGTACTTGGATGATATTCTGATCTTCAGCCAGACTTGGGAAGAGCACCTTCACCACATCCGACAAGTCCTCCAAACACCGCGGCAACACAAGTTGTGTGCCAATTTGGAGAAGTGCACTTTTGGCATGACCCAGGTTCAATATCTGGGATACATTATTGATGAAAGGGGGTGCATGTGGATCCAGCCAAGATCCAAGTCATTCGGGATTGGCCAGCCCCAACCACTATAACAGAGCTTCGCAGCTTTCTGGGTCTTGCTAATTTCTATCGGAGGTTCGTGTTGGGATTCTCTCATATCACTTGGCCCTTGAGTCAAGTCACCAAGGGAGGAGCGAGAGCAAAAAATTTTTGGTCGGAACCTCAATAGAAGGCATTCACAGAACTGAAAAACCGTCTCTGTTCTGCCCCAGTTCTCACTTTACCAGACTTGCAACAGCCATTTGAGATCGAGACAGATGCCTCTGACTATGCTATTGGGGCAGTTCTTACTCAACAGGGACATCCAGTGGCATTTCACAGTGAGACATTGTCTGACACAGTTCGCAAGTACCCCAAATATGACAAAGAAATTTACTCCATTGTGCAAGATTGTCGACAATGGAAGCATTACATTTTGGGGAAGGAAACAATCATCTACACAGACCACAGGCCCCTGCAGTTCATACAGACACAAGGGAAGTTGCAGAATGATCGCCATCAGAAGTGGTCCACATATCTGCAACAGTTTCATTTGAATATCAAGTACAAGAAGGGTAGCACCAATAATGTTGCAGATTGCCTCAGCCGACCACCGATCATGGCGCTCACCACCGTGCTCAACTCTTATGGGCATGAGACTTCTGATTGGCCGCTTCTCTATGAGAGTGACCTAGAATTCGGCCACACTTACAAGGCACTCTTGGGGGGTACGCAAGTTCCAAATTTTCACCTCCAAGATGCACTTTTATGTCACATGGGACACCTTTGTGTTCCTTCAAGCGAGCGTGCCAAGATGATATGGGAAGCACACTACAGTCGAGTCACTGGGCATTTCGGGGTCGAGAAAATAGTAGCAATCCTACAGAAGTATTTCTATTGGCCGAACCTTCGAAAGGATGTCAAGAAGCACATCAGATCCTGCACTGCTTGTGCCATTGCCAAACCGACCATCAAGAAGCAAGGCCTATATACTCCTCTACCTACCCCTAGTCGACCTTGGGAATCCATTTCCATGGATTACATGTCGGGCCTGCCTTCTACTAAGTAGGGAAATGACTGTGTTTTTGTGGTCATCGACAGATTCTCGAAGATGGCCATTATGGCGGCCTGCAAGAAGAATATCACAGCAGAAGCCACTGCTAAACTCTTCTTTGAACGAGTGTGGGTGCACTTTGGGATCCCACAGTCCATCATATCAGATCGGGATAGCAGGTTCCTCAGCACATTTTGGTCCAGCCTCTGGTCGATGTTGGATACCAAGCTCACCAAGTCCACAGCTTTCCATCCCCAAACAAATGGCCAAACAGAGGTCGTCAACAGAATGATTGTACACATTCTGCGCATGTACAATTCAAAGCATCCACGCACATGGGACGAGAGCCTCCCTTATGTACAACATAGTTATAATTGGGCTCTCCACAGTTCAATCGGCCATAGCCCCTTTCAGGTGGGCTTGGGATTCCAGCCACTATGTCCCATTGACGTAGCCATGCCATTTGCAACTGCTCAGGCCAATTCAGCTCATGTCCAGTCTGAAGTTGACAAAGCAAGTAGCTTCATCAAGCGCATTCAACACATCCGCCAACAGGTTCATGATATATTGGACAGAGCCAATGCCAAGTACAAGCAACGCCATGATCAACACCGGGTGCCACACAACTTCCATGTGGGTGACAAAGTATGGCTACATTTGCAGAAGGAGCGCCTCACTGGACCCCACCGCAAGCTTCGCCCGCTCCGATACGGGCCGTACACCATCACCAAGGCTGTAGGGAACAATGCATTCGAGTTCAGTATTCCACCATTCCTTGGTCTGCACCCAGTCTTCAATGTGGATCGCCTTCGTCCTTACTTCCCACCTCTACTGGACACCTCGGACATTGCATAACAACTCACACCAACTGAGTTAAATCCAGACTGCATGGAACAGGCCACCACAGATTGCATCATGGACATGCAAATCAAGAACACTCGCCAGCAGAAGATCCAACTATATCGGGTTGTCAAAGCTGGCCAACTCCTGCACCAAGGAAAGTGGTTCACTAGGGACCAAGTTCAACATAAATTTCCTCATCTCATGGAGGAACTTAACGCAATGGGGACCATTGCTTCCTAAGGGGGGAGGAATGATCCAGGTGGATATTGGTGGTCACCCGCCTATTCCACTTGGGGCTCCACCATTGTCTATTTCAGTTTTTCAGTTTCGGCACAATTTACTATTTTTAGCATTTTTTCGGGTCCTAAACTTCCGGAGCCGTTTTGAGGCCCTAAATGACGTTCTTTTGGGAAAACGGAGAGCAACCTGGGTCCATGGATCAATGTTTCTTGTTCCAAATTTGTAGTCCTCGGATAGATCTTTCTAACGAGGTATGGTACACGTCAAACGGAGATCGTATGCCAAAGTTACGCCCCTGGGAAGTTGAAACACCAATTTACCCAAACGGGGCCCATAGTTTTGGCGCTTCATCTCCTAGGGTTAGGGTTTTGGCTGTTTAGGATTTCCCATTGTTTCTAAATGATAATAAGGCCCTGGAGCCTCATTGTAACTCAGTTCAGAGGCCTGTAGCCGCCACATCTCTTCTCAGAGATAGCTACCAGCGCCCTAGCTAGTTTTATTTCCATTCTGTCTGTAAGCAAATTTCAGTTCTTTGATATTAATGAAATGAAGTGTTATTTCCGCTGCATCTCTGTATTTATGTTTATATGTTTATTATTAACCAATAGTCGTTTATTATTAATCAATCAAAGGAAGAATACAACCATAGTTCTGACGCTGAATTCTCCTTCGGCAGGTCGCCAGCAAAACACGTCTCGAAAGCCTGTCAAGGATGGGAAAAGCCTCTCTCTTCGGATCTTGACAATAGTCTCCTTGCTTAGATTCGGCCTTAAGGGAATTATGGAGGCTCTTGCAGCATAAGGCTCTTGGGAATTTGGGAACTTGAAGACTAGCTTGCAATGGAGATGGGCAAGCTTTTATAGATGGAGGAAGGGGATTTGGGATCCCTATAATCATGGGATTGGCCCTATCATCAAGGAAGCTTCCATGAGAGGTGGAAAACCACTTCCTCTCTATGGAGATCCATAGCCAAACCTCTCAACTCAAGATAGATACCAGTTCATGAATTGGTTAGGATGAAACTTCCGCAATTTATTTTTAAAAAACACTCCTTAAATTGGCTGGCGCGAGTGCGAATCTGGGACAAAGCGCCAATTGGCGCGACCTCTTTGAAGGATTTTCCCCATTGGCGCAGGTTCTAAACTGTCTGCCCGTGCCAATGCAAAAAGGGCCATTTTTAGGGTTTTTCACAAGGAGATGTCTTTAGGGCAATGAAAGCTCTTGTTCAGAGGGATGTCATGGAAGTGGTTTCAAGCCATGTTACTGCTCACAGGTCACGAAATGAGCCCTCCAATGTGTGGGACGGGGATTGCAGGGACGGTGACAAATTACTGTGTAACAGTCTGCCTAATCTCTGCATCCAATAAATCAATTTGTTGATCAAACACATCTGCATCTATATCAATTTATTTTGGTTTGACTCGCCAAATTACGTCAAGATGAGCCAAAATTTCATAATTCTATTTATTTGCAGCAATAGTAGAGCAAGAAATTACGGGTTTAGTCTCTCCTTCATGCACCTAAATTTGGGAGTGACTGGAGTCAACTCGGGTGATTGTTTCCGTCATCCCTGTAGATGGAGCCGATTGTAAGTCCTCTTCTACTAGAACTGGCGATCTTGTTCATTAGGGGAATTTTGAGGTCTAAAACGGGCCTCCTAAGGAAATTATAAAACAATAGTGGAAATAATAAAGTAAAATCATATTACATCATCAAAGTTTAGAGGGAAAAAATAATAAAAATAATAATAAAATAATAAAACTATTTTTTCAACTCATATTTTCAAGTTATCTCCCTAAGTTTTTACTCAAATTTTGAGCAGAAACACTTGTTGGATGAAAAATTTAATTTCTCATCCAAGGAGTACCCATGTTGCATACTTTTGATGGACTCTGCTACACAAAAAAATGAGAAATACATGAAATACGTGATTGCAATAACGTTTTTGTATGTATTTCTCATTTTTTGTGTAGCAGGGTCCATCGAAAGTATGCAACATGGGTAATCCTTGGATGAGAAATTAAAATTTTCATCCAACGAGTACTCCCACTCGAAATTTGAGTAAAAAATTAGGGAGATAAGTTCAAAATACGAGTTGAAAAAGTAGTTTTATTATTTTACTATTTTTCATTCTTTTAACTTTTTCACTCCAAAAATGGTGAATTATCCCCCATGGTTCACATCATCATCTTGAATCCTATTGGTTCTTATAAATTTAATTTTTGTTGTACATTTTTCTTAGGAGGCCCATTTTAGACCTCAAAATTCCCCTAATGTTTCCCTTCATCCTAAGGCCTCCTTAAATAGATTTTCCTAGACCTGATAGGAACCCTCTAGAACTTATGTGGGTTTTATCCACTTCAACCTTAGGAAATATTAATTTTCCTTTTTAATGTTCTTTTAGATTTTAAACCCCATGTTGGGTCCAAAATCCCTTTACTTGTCTTATTTTCCCACAAATATTTTTGTGACCAAACTCACACCAACCCATCTCAATAGGCTTGTGGAGTACCTCCCAAGCTACAAAATTCAACAGCATAGTCTAGTTATAGTAATCATAACTTGGTCAAGCTCTTGTAGCCAAGCGAGGGCTTGGTTGGGTTCCCAAGTTGCAAATTAAGTAATGGTAGTTGTGAGGGCATGATAACTAGGGAAGGTTAGGGCATGCAAAAGAATTAAAAGGCATGCTAACACATGCCAAACAATGTCAATGGATGTTGTGAGGGAGTGTCAGGGCATATCAAAGGATAACTAGGTCAAAATGCATGGAAAGTAACAAACAAGATTGTGTGCAAGGGAGTGTCAGCGAATTCAAGTGTCCTAGGAGAAGTTCAGAATAATTTACAGGAGGAAAGAATATGATCATTATACAGGGCTCGAAATAGAAGTTTTAGACAAAGGGAGATCACTTTGTTGTAGGCACAACATTTTTTTTCCTTTAGCTATTTTTTTATAGGACATGTGGCACACTTCGGCTACATGCTCATGTTTTATAATATTATAGATAATTGCATATTGTACATTGTTGTGTATAAGTTTTGGGACACTCGGCTTGTGTCGGCTTATATCTTGTATGACTTGTGCATCTCATGGTTCTTGCAATTTCTCAATTAATGTTCTAATATTTATATGAACTGAACATACAAATGAAATATTTCTTGTGTAAGCTATGTTGCATATTTGTTTTATGGAATGATCCTTGTCTTTCTTACTGGTGAAGTGGGCCAAGTTGAGCTTGGACATGCGTGGCATAAGATGAGTTATAGGAAGTTATTAGGTGAACAAGGCACAATCTACTTGTAGTAGGTGCAATTGGTCAGGTTTTTGCGGTTGAAGTAGGCCAATATTGTCACATGAAATGTAGTAGCCAAGGACTTGATTGGGTTCCCAAGTCATGAAAAAAAGTAAAGGCTAGCTGTGAGGAAATGAGTGCCAAGGCGTGCTAGGGAATGCTAAGATGTGCTAGATAGTGCGAAGGCGTGTCAAACATGCTAAGATGTGCCAAGTGATCAGGCATGCCAATATGTAAAAGGGTGTGTCAATGCATGCTAGGTATTGTCAAGACAACAAAAGGGAGACACAAGTTAAACTACATGGAAATTCATACATAAGAGGGTTAATAAGTCATCGATTTACCTTTTCCAAGAGGAGTATGCTAAGCACACCAACACTAGGAAACAATAGGTTCCAAGTGCAAGTCTAGTGCATTTTAAATGCCAAGTCTTCCTTTGTTGCTTCTCATATACTTTCCAACAATTGATCTCAAATAAATTTAATATTAAACCATGCCAAATCATATCAAGGCATCTCAATGTATTCCATACATGCTAAGACTTTCCAAGCGCCAACACATGCCAAGCGCCAATATGTGTCAAGGAGTGTTATGCATGTTATGAAGTGGAAGGGCATGTTGAAGAGTGCTAAGGTGTGCTAGAGAGTGCTAATGAATGTTGAGAAGTGTTAAGGAGTACTAGGACAAAACAATAAGGGAGCACTAGGTAAAAGTCCATGGAAGTTAATGAATATGAGGAACATGTGCCAAGGACTAGTGTGAATGAGTGCTATATGTCATGCTAAGGAGGGAGTGAGAAGGTATGTTAAGCATTGGTAAGGCATGCTAGGGAATATCAAGGCATGTCAAGAATTCCAAAAGTGTGCTAATTATATGTGCCAATTAATAGTTCCAAGATATGCCAATACATGCTAGGTGGTAAGGATGTGCAAGGTGCCAGGGTATGACAATATGTGTGAAGAAGTGTCAAGGAAACAAAAGGAAGAACTAATAAGAGGGTTAATCAGTCGGGAATTTATATTTTTTCAAAAGGGGCATTCTAAGCACACTAATAATAGGTCCCAATACATGCCAAGTGGAATTGTGTGCCAAGTGCTAATGAATGTCAATGCATTTAACCAAGGTGTTCTGGGGCATGCTAGGGACTACATGCATGCCACCACATGCTAGGAGAGTTCCATGTTGTTCTAGCGCATGCCACCATGTGCTTCGACATGAGTGTCATGAAAAAATGTTCCAAGATATGTGAGGTGCTAAGAAATTTTAGTGTGTACCAAAGCATTAATTCAATGTGTGTCCAGATTATTGAGGAGTGTTAGGTCTTTCTCATTAATAGAATTGTTAGAGCTTGATTATATATTAAATAATATATTTCTTGCACACACTAGAGGAAATTTATAAAGGGAATTTTCTAGGTAATAAACTTAATAGATATGAATCATCTGTTGGCTCGTAGGAAAAATATATTTGACTAGTCATTACATGAGGGAAATGATACACACTAATTACTTCTTAAAAAATTCACTGACTTGAACCACTATGGCCTTGGACATATTATAAAAAATACTCCACAATAATTGTCTTAAATCATTATCTTTTGACGAAAAATATATTAACAGGCACATAGCGTCATCAAAAACTCATTGGAATGATCAATGATGATGAACATTTTTTGACCGTCACCAAAAGTAACAAAAAGAGCATTGATGAGGGTCATTAAAAGTTTGTCACTAGAAGTGTCACCAAAGAGAGAATTAGTGATGGGCCTTTAACGACCCTCACCAAAAGTTTCATTGAAAATTTCCTTGGTTACGAAACTTAAAGGAACATCACTATATACACTTACAATGACGCTTTTTTAAGGACCGTCACCATATGTGACATTGGTGACAGACCTTAAAGGTCCATCACAAGCATGACCCTCACCAATGTCATTTTTTATTGTAGTGCATGGATGGCCTACCATTGGAGCTTGAGTGGATGTGATGGATTGAGTTTGAGTTGAAGAAGAGGTCGACTAAGTGCTAGGACTAGTTGAAGGGATAGTAGTTTGAGTACTAGAACTAGTTAAAGTAACACTGACTATTGGAATGGATGTTGTGGAAGTGAGCAGAGGTAATGGAAGTGAATGGGATAAGATCTTGCTGACGATTGACTCTGATTGAGTCCTCTTTAGTCTCTTTTGAGTACTATCAATGGGAAATTCAAAAGGAAGAATTCCTATCATTTTACTTTCTGATCGAGTTAATATTCTTTGAGGTTGTAAAGAAGACGAAATACTAATATCCGATATTTGAGAGGATTCATGCTTTTCAGAAGAAATGGATACTCTCTCTAACTTTTCTATCAAAGACTGAAATTCTGGGGAAGCTTGATGGGAATCAGGAGATAGTATGGGTTGAGTATCACTAGGAGACTTAGGAGAAGGATGATCAACTTCAGATTTTAAAGATGAGGATCTAGATAATTTTCTAGAAGTTGATGGGGATCTAGAGGGAGAGAGACTCTTAGATTGATCAGACATTTTTTCCATTCACAAGGCCCTCCTTCTAGCACCAGAATGTTGAGGCCTCAAAATTCCGTTGCCAAAACATGGGGGAGAACCACCCGGTCCAAACCTAAAAGCAGCTCCTTTTCCGTTTGGTGTAGCGGCTCCGACTGGGGTTAATGGGACCAGTTTCCCAATAAGGATTATTTTGAGGGTGTTTTTATTATACAACATGCAAATGGATAATGATTTTAATCTATCATATGCATCTATCTAAACTATTTATTCTACTATATACCCGGGGTGTTTCTTCCTTTATGCGATCTAAAGAGATATCCTTCAACTATTAGTAATATATATCATTTAACAATTGAAAGAGATGAAAAATATGTAAGATGATTTTTCTAATAAAGTAGTTTGACTAGAAGAATTGTGAAAAATATATCGCATTCATATGTGTGATTATATATTCAATAAGAAATCATAGACAAATATTAGAACAGAAGTGCATGTAACATTCATCTATAATAACATTTCAAATATATAATGCAATAAAAAGATGATTGTCAATCTATAAAGAAATACTTAATACAAGTGAATAGGAGTACCATATGTACGAATTTCTACTCATGTAAACTTACAGTAATTTATCTGCTCCTCTTCACTTTCAAGCAATTTAAAGAGTACAGTAGTGCAAGATTAGTTAAACAACTTTAATTGCCAAAATATAATATATGTGTTCCATTAATTCATCAAAGCATTCACAAATTTACAATATTGCATTATTTGCAAATGTTTTTGACAAATTTCTGCACCCTTCTTTAAATGCATGAGAAGGGTTTAATTACTAAACTAACTATGTTGTAAAATATATTATTACAAAAATATAGAGGATATTTCAAATAATCATCCTCGTAAGACTAAATTAAACTACAATGTAGGAAAATAAAGTAACAATATGATTTATGAATTTCGCCCTTTCTTTTGGATTTGGTCACGAAGTTGACAAATATCTACTATGGGCTTGAGCTGCGCTGGCTGCGAAATCCTTGATCTGACCTGTCCCTTGACTACTGGATTTGAGAGTACTGGTTGCGATCTTTTTGTTGAATCTATTAAAGACTGTAGGATATAGTATTGATGATAAGGTTTGATCATAAAATTCAAATTATTTTCTTGATCAAACTTATTTACCTTTTTAATTGTTCCATCCTGCATTTCTAAATTTGTCTACCACTGTGTTTCTAGGTGTTTGAATTATGAGAACACTTAAGACATGTACTCTTTGATAAGTTCTGCTTTCACTAGCTGTTCATATACATATTCAGTAATTTCCTTTTATAATCTTGATGTTTTCGTTGTTGCTTTCTCTGCCTGCTTTATTTGTGCTTCCCAATATTTGAATAAGATCTCCTTATGGAACTTATCTACCTGGGGTAGATTAGCTTCCTTTCCTAAGTTTGATGCTTGCCATTGAATGTGTTTGTTGATTTTCTTCTCGAGCTTCTCACATTCAAGTTTTTGGATAATTACTTGCCTGATCAGCATTTTATTTGAGTCACAATAAGAGTCAATAATAGAAGCTTGTTGGAAAAATACTTCCTTATTTTGCTTTAACTTAGAATTTATATCGAATTCTTCCATTATGAATTTCTCTAATTGTGTCTGGCTTTGTAACCTGGTCATTGTTGTTTCCAGTTGTGCTTGCTTCTGAATGATTTGTACCTAATGTTGTAAATTAATATTTTTAAAATCCTTTTGAAATTGGGCCATCTTCGATTTCATTTGCTCGCTGGAGTTAGAATTTTCTTGCTGTAACAGCCTCTCTAGTTCTTGTATTCTGTCTTTCTTCTGATTTAATAACATTTTAACCTGAATAGCTTTATCAATAGTGGCAGTAGCATATTCCCTTGAAAACTGTGATAGTTTTGTTAAATGTTCAGTAGGATCAGCTAGGGGATCCTTCCATAAAACTTCAATAGATTCATTTGTAATATCTAAGACTATTTCATCAATTCTTCTCCTTTTATTACTCTTTACTACAACATTATGACCAGGACTGTAGAAGATATCCAACGAAGGAATTTTCTCAACTTCTAAAACTATTTGTTCTGTAGGGTAAGCCAGAATGATCTCTTGATCATGCATTTCTAGAACTTGTTGTAGTAGAGTAACAGTTTTTTCTAACTTATAGGAATGTTCAGGTGTTTGAAAACTAGTAGCTTGATCAGTATTGGGAGTGGTTTTAGGAGTTTTTATTGTTTCAGAAAACTCATCCCATTCACTACTCAAATTCTTTGGTTGGGATTTTTCTAACTGATCCAGTGTATCTTGACTGTGCTAAAATTCTTGAGAAGTTGACTCTGTTCCATTACTTTCTCTTTTCTCCTACATCTCTATCTCTCAGATTACTTAATTATCTTTTTTGGGCTATCCTTTCTAGATTCGGATTTATTTTCAGAATGATCTGAATTGTGATATTGATGCTCTGATTTCCGCAACTCATCCTTAAACATGTCTTTTTCTTTGTTATCCAAGCTAATACTTGGAGTAGGTCTATTGACATCTTCAATAGTTAATAATTCAAGAGTAATTCTCTAGAGTCTCTTATTTCTGTATGCTTGGAAGGCTTCCAAATCATCTTCATTAATTTGACTCAATGCAAACTTAATTGTATCTGAAAACTTTTCCATGCCTTGAAAGAGGTCATCAAATCTCTCTATTTCTTTTACAAAAGGTTTCATTTTCATCTCTGTGATGTAGTTTTTAATTACATCATTTGGATCATACAACCTCTTTGGCATTATTTCCAAATTCAATAGATTAATATTTGGAACTTCCTTTTAGGCATGGCCAATATCAAAAAGTGAAAAAGTACCGCAAAATAAAGGAAAAAATTAGGCCAAATGGCCTTCTTAGCATCTTTCAGTTATTTAGAAATACCGTTAACAAGCTGGTAGTCTATCTCTCTTGCAAGTAACTTATTAGGAACATAATATGGTAGGATGTGGGGAGAAACATAACTCCCAAATGCTCTGACATATGTAAAATTATCCTTTGCAAACCATCTAGCCACAGAAAGAATATATGTACTACCTTCTTTGGAAACCCTAGGGGTTTTCTCATTGAATTTCATTTGGTGCATAGGCAACATGACTCCATGAAATTTTTTATAAAAACACAAATGGAAGTTTGAATCCCGAAGTGCTCTGTGCTAAATGTGGATTGGGGTAGGGTCTTGGGTGGTCCATTTCCATCCCATGGTAGGAAAACTAGAAGAAAAGCAGATTGTGTCCATGACATAAGAACTCATATAAAAGGGAGGTATTTCTCTAAATGAAAAACTCCTTTTATTCCTATACTCTATGATGTGTTTGGCTAAATTATTAGATAGGATATTTTTCCAATTCAGAATTAAAGAATTAACGATTGGGTCAAAAAATGGGCTAAAATCTTCTGATAACGTAGTGGTATCATGTTTTTCATATAATCTACACAAAATATTGGTAGCATAACAATAAGGGGAAGGAATTTGGGCAATTGGGTACATATCGAGTTTATCTCGTTTCAACTTTCCCTAGTCTTCCTTCCACTCCTTTATAAATTTCATGAGGTCTAGATTCTTTGCTCGAAAGCTTTGCAGAAAAGCCTTGTCATATTTTTGTTGCTAGGAGGGTAGACAGTAAATTGCTTGTAAATCTTCTACCCTAAATGATCTAATATTTTCTCCCTTCGAATCTTTGAATGTTCTATCTTCTATGTTTAAGTGATTAATTACCCACATAACCATGTTTGTATAAGGGATAATTTTTGGCCTTGCAACTACCTTGTGGACGAATGAACATGCAAGATCGAAGTAAGTCGTGTCTGAAGTAACTGATGTTCGTGTTGTAGCGACTTTGGTTATTACCCTTGGGTTTTCATCCTCGAAAAGTTTATACATTGCCTCCCATGATGAAATTCCGCAAACTTTGTTGCAGGTGGTGTCTGAAAATAGGGGAGACATATCTAATTCTTCGGTAGACGAAGTTTGAGCAATCTCTTTGACTTTCTTGTTCATTTCAATATTCCTCACTCCTTTAAGTGGTTTCCTGATTTCAGGTAAATAGAGGAAAAATTAAAAATACATGGAATAGAAAGGCAACTCCGTCATTTATATCAAACATGAATAAATAGATATGAATATATTAAAACCTTTATTTCTATTAAATACTATTAATCATCGATAATATTTATAAATCAGAGCTTTTACACCTTCACACAGAATAACCACGGGGGTGTCACTCAATTAACCTATGGCATAGCACGTGCGTTCGTGGCATACTAAACAATACCCTTAATTTGACTACATATTGGAAAATACCTCTAAAAATCACTTTATTTAACCCCCTACCAATACTAACCCATTGCATTTTCCCAATTTAAAAAACCCCTGCTTTCACTATATATTGTAAGTATCTGTTTTTTCATTAACATTTTTTACACCCCTTTATATTTACGCCGATAGGCGTTCTATTGTGGGGTTTTTGGTAGCAACACTGTAGAGATTTGTCGTTCTCTACAGCTGTCCCTCGCCAGATTTCCCTATGTCACCTGCCTATCCACCTGCCTATCTGCCTATCCACCTACCCTGTCATTAACACCACTGCGTGACTCATCAGCTATACTCCATCATCTTCGATGTTCTTCCAAAATCAGATCTAATTCAATTTTTTATGCGCTGTCTCTGTAATCTGTGAGTACTCTTCTATTTAGCCTATGATGCCTATTGTTTTTCAGAGAGATGGGGCAAAGAGGCCCATGATAGTTTGTTGGAGAAACAGCGCTGCGTTTGTGTGAATGGCCCTATAATTGTAGGGGCAGGCCCCTCCGAGCTTGCCACGGCAGCCTGCCTTCGAGAACAGGGCATTTCCTGCGTTATTCTGGAGAAAGCAGACTACCTTGTTTCCCTTTGGCAACAGAGAACCTATAACCGTTTGAAGCTTCACCTGCCCAAACAGTTCTGCGAGCTACCTTTAATGTCGTTCCCCGACCGGTTCCCCACGTATCCCACCAAGGAGCAGTTTATCGAATACATTGAATTACTTGAACATGATGATTTAGAAAGCTCTGGATTGAAGTCAGTTCCAGCTGGATTCAGTGGTGTATTCATGTAGAGAAATATTTAAATATCGTGCTGATCTCTTCATAGAACTTGTGGAAATTCGAAGGCTCTTATCCAAAAGAGTTTGTTTATTGGATTGGCGATTACCAGTTCATTCATGCTCTAGACAAATTGGGTGAATATATTATTGTTGCTTCCACGGCCTCTTGCTGAAAGTTAAATATGAGAATATCAGAATACCCTGACATATCGGGCACCTCTATTATTATCATTTGTATGTGCTTCAAAATGGTATATTTGTTCAGGTGCTATCCCTTGGGAAATAGCCTTGATAGTTATTCTGTTATTCCTACCGCAGCTCAATGCATATTGAAAATTTCAAAATGGCAATTATGATATGCCAAATATTTTAATAATTGATTGCTATCTAACAATGCTTGTTCAAATTCTGCATAAGGTGCTCAAGTGCCAACTTTTAATTACCATATAATTTTAAAATTTTAATTGGTTTAAAATGCATGCCATATCCTCTATAAAGGCATCGTTGTTCATGTATATATTACCAAGGTTGCGAGCAGAACAAACACACTAATTTTTCTGTTTTCAGTCAATCATCCATTGATATATTCCTGGAATAAGGAGGAACTGGGCTTGGAAATTAAGTGTTTTACTCACCTCGCCTTAGTGTTGTAACCATTAGGCTTGTGACAAACCCTTTTGTGTTAGGGGATATTTGCCTAAGTCGTAAACTTAGGGTGTGATATAGAGGAATGAAAGTAACAGCAGGACAACCTTTAGGTGCTACCAATGGTATTTTTTGCCAAGATTGCCACACGAGTGAAAAACCAATTTTTATTTTTATTTATTTTTAATTTTTAGGGTAGAATCCATGCTTTGTATTCCTGTAGTAAGGAGAAATATGGCTAGCCGATCAAATTTAGCATTTGCTCACCTCATCTCTGGCATGTAACATACCTCCTCATCTCTGTGCATGAAATTCATAAAACCATCGTGATGATTGTTATGATGGGAACACTTTGGTGCATTCACAGGAAGCAGCAAGTAATTCGGCCCAAGCCTATGCCTCTGTGTGTCAGAGTATGAGAAAACTCGAGTCTGGAACATTTTATCATCGGTGTAGTAGATACCGGGCACAATAACTCCAGGGAAAAATGCCAACTGTTCATTCTCATTGAAAAAGTTATCAATGTTTCTATTCAAAACCATCCTCCCAATAGGCTGCACAAGAAAAGGATCCAATTTTCAACCATGGTTCAATGCAAAAAGCTTGAAACTGAAGAGCATATAAAGTTGAATTACTACCAGAACTTGAAAATTGTGACGCAAGAAGAATTTATATTACAGATTATACTAGCATTTGCACCAGAAGGGTGCAAAGACACGCCGATAGAAATGCATATGAATTGAGTGCGATGTAGAGGTAGTGTTGCAGGAAACAAGGATGTGGAGATGGAAGGCACGAGGAAGTAGGAGGCAAGGGAAGGGGGGTGATTTTTGTTTTTGCTTCGTGAAACACATTAAACTTAAAACTGAGATCAAAGATTAGTAAACGATTGTTTACATGTGTAAAACATAATGCGTAGACAATTGAATTTGTCTTAAATAGAAGTTGAATTTTTGTTTGAATTGAAAACGAAGACAAAGAAATGGGCTCAAAGATGCGATGTACATTTCATAGGCACGTCAAGATGGCATTGAATAATAAAAACAATAAACATGATTGATTGTTAAAGTTTTGGTAGAAATATCAAAGAATATTTATTTTGATAAATTTTTCAATTTATTGTTAGTTACAGAAGAGAAAAAAAAAAGAAAAAAAAGAAAACGAAATGTTAAATAGTGTGTCAAGTGAATCCATGTACATGCTTTGTTTAATAATAAATATAAAAATGAATTTGGACTAAATAGAAAATCAAGAAATAAAATATGAAGAAATAAAGAAAATAAAATAACTCTGTTTTCCTGGGGTTGTTGAACTAATTCCTACTAATGCCCACTAATGCCTATTATTAATTGATTGATAATCATCACTACAGGATGGATAATCACTAATTCCTACTAATGCCTATTATTAATTGATTGATAATCATCACTAATGCCTACTAATGCCTATTATTAATTATTTTTGAGACGCTATGGATGGATAATCATCACTAATGGCTACTATTAATTGATTGAGAATCATCACTAATGCCTGTTATTAATTATTTTTGAGGCGCTATGGATATCGTTAAGATATCTTAACCTAACTGGATAAATTCAGTTTTCAATGTGACTTATCATAACTCAGTTCAATTGAGTTGCTAAACCATATGTGATGGATAGCCATCACTATTATATGCAATGCATTCATGCGTTCTCAGTTGCATATGCCAGAATGCAGACTTATTCATCACTTTTCTCATTACACCCTATTAAAATAAATAAATATATTTTGATAAACTTTGTTTTGATATTATAAATACTTTGATATAGTTTGTTTGGATATCATATTACAGAGGATAATGAAAATAAAAAATAGGCTCTAAAATGAAAATAAAAAATTGTCTGTAACATTTTTCCTTCTCCCAAATAAAAAAAAATCTCAACTGCTTCTTATATCAATATTTGCATTAAGTATAAAAACTTCTTGAATGTTGGAACGAGTGGATTTCTCATTGAATGTTATTAAAGGATTCGGATTAACATGGTTCGTCAGTGCAAATGTTCTGCTTCTTATTTCAACTGTTAGTGCTTCTTATTTGAATTGTCTTCTCCAGGTGTTGCAGAACTTCTAATAAATTCTTTTTAAATATGATTGAGATTTGCATTCTCTCTCTGGTTTGCCTTCTTTGTGTCAGAACATTCTTGAACTTGAGCTCCAGATTAGGCGTCACAGGGTTTACTAAACAGACCGAGAAATTTTTGACAAATATGCTTACAGATCAGCAATGATTCCTCCTTCCACAGTGAACAAGTTATCTCAGTCTTCTAACAACAGAAATAATCAAAATGCATATTACATTCAAGAGTTTTGCTCATATGTCACCTTAGTGTATATACTTGGCAAGTTGTAGGCTAGGATCATCTGTAAGAGTACATCAATCCCTTGTAAGTAACAATAATCTTTTTAGACCGAATGAGTTTTCCAAGGAATGAGTGAAATGCGAAGCTCAAAAATGCAATAATATGAAACCCTTACGAATTGCCTTTAAAATTAATAAAAATCACCAGCAAAATAACAAACGATAATGCTCCTATGAAAGATTAATGTATCAATAAGTTCAACTTCAAATGATCCTTTAGAATAGGCTTAGCAAAATTCAGATATATTTCAGAAGTTAGAACTCGAATGTCACAAAGTTCAGTCCACACAGCAGTTAAAGAATGGATATAATAGTTCTTACCAGAATTCTAACTTCTCAAAGAAATGTTTGCAAGGGGTTACAACCCATCGAAATCACATTCTCTGTTTTCATTTCTAGTGACAGTGATTTGTTCTTACTATTGTGAGCTCTTTTATCTCATTTTGGAAAAGCGCAGAGGACTAATGAAATCAGATTGAGGATGTTGAACATTGCTATGGATGGACTGTGCAAAAAAGGTAAGCTACCAAGTTCTCAAAGAAATGTTCGCAAGGGGTTACAACCCATCCAAATCACATTCTCTGTTTTCATTTCTAGTGACAGTGATTTCTTCTTACTATTGTAAGCTGTTTTATCTCATTTTGGAAAAGGGCAGAGCATTAATGAAATCACAGTGAGGATGTTGAACAACCCCATGGATGGACTGTGGAAAGAATAATGTTGAAAATGCTATGGATGGAATGTGTAAATAAGGTAAGTTTGAAGATTGTAAGGAAGTAGTATATAGGTTAAATCCTAATGTCATTGCAGAAAGTACTTTGATTGACGGTCTTTGCAACAAAGGCATGATCGATGAGGCTAAGCAGCTGTTGTATGAGATACGTAAGAAGAATACATGTTCTAATGTTGTCAGATACAAAGCCAAAAGTCATAAAGTTTGATTGATGGTCTTTGGAAGAAAGGCATGATGGATGAGGCTAAGGAGGTTTTGTATGAGATGGCTAACAGAAATATATGTTCTAATGTTGTTAGATATATGGCAAAAAGTCATACAACCAGACAGTGAAAAGGCATGGAGAACATGTTGGTGTAGATTGTCTTATTTTTAAGATTACTTTGGAAGGCATGCCAGGTTAATGTATTGCACTCTGAGCTTTTGGATTGCATACTATTCATGTTCCCTATGATAGGAATTAGAACATGAAGCAATCAATGCACAGCCCAAATAGATTTTATATTTAAAAAATTGGATCTTGTTAAACATGCCATTGTATCCACTCTAAAATTCTACATAACTAAGCAATGAGTTCATACAGAGGCATGACAATTTGAATATGATAAAGTCAGCGAGTTTGTGTTAGCGAAGGGAACATATAAAATGGATATAAATAACTATCAATGAAGTGGTAGCCTGAAATGTGGACAAGAAAACTACATTCAATTTCAACACATGAAGTTTCTTCTAGGGAAGCAAACATATATCAAAACTACATTCAATTTCAAGGCAGCAAGTTTCTGGTAGGGAAGCAAACATATATAATGGATGTAAATGATTGCCAACGAAGTTGCAGCGTTAAATCTGTTGAAATGTCGACAAATAGAACTACATATATTTGTTGAGTTGAGTTGACAAATGAGTAGTATTTTTCTAATTCAACAGGTAGTTCCCAGAACAGGAGAGAAAAGCTTGAAGAAGAATATTTACTTCCAATAGCAAAATTACATCATGAGCTTAATGAAAGGAATTTTCATTTTGCAACTTAATATATGTTTTCAATATTTGGTTGTAGACAATGATCTACATATCTCAAGAACTGAGGATAATGTTGATGTAATAACAGACATACTATCTACATTCAAATTTGAAATAACAGTTTTGTGAAACTAAATTCATAATAAGGATGTCATTTTCAAGGAAACCTGAGCTCAATACGAGAAATTAGATAAAGGGAGAACCCTTCATATTGGCAGTTTGCAAGCAAAGGTGGATCAGGACAGAACTATGAGTAATTCCTTGATAATATGAATAGAGAATTTGGAAGAAACAGTGCAAGAAGCAGTATTTCCTGTTCTGCACTTAATAGGTCTTGTGTGAATATGGATCAATGTTTAGTATGCTTCCAGTTGTGGTATACATCATAGGTGCTAAATAATTTTGTTACTGAATTGTTTGAATGAAACATATGGATTAGATGATTACAAACTAGGCCACTTGATGTTATGTCGGTTTGCTTGACAAGTCAAGCAGGAGGCTACAGAAGCAGTAAAAAGATGACTATAAGGCAGAAGGGTACAGAAGCAGTAAAAAGATGACTATAAGACATTGGTTACAATAAAACAAGATATATTGTTTGTAAATACCCATCTTGATTATATACATTACTCTGGGAACAACCATGCCCGAAGCCCTGGAATTTGGTTCCAGGGATTGGGATTTGAAGAAGAGAAAGAAGCATGACCTAATAAGCCCCGACCTGATTGCAAACAGCAATAATATGTCCACTGATGAATGGGAGTCAAGCTCTACAACACCACCTAAGCTTAAGAGGGCTAAATCCCAATCGGATTGGAGATCTGGTGGAAGTGAAGAAGTTGGGGATAGTGATGATCTTCAGCTTGTGGGCAGGGAGATTTTTGATCCTATAGGCATTGGACTGGACAATGGAGTTGTGGGGATTGGGCTTGATGGGCACAGGGAGGGAGCCATGGAAATCCATGGGAATAAGCCCAAGAATCCTCATGAAGTGTTAAAGGAGAGTGAGAAGGATAAGAATAATGCCAGAGAAGTGGTGGCAGAGGGAATAAAGGATGGCTGTGATGATAAGAGAATGCAGGAGGAGCCTCTGACCATGAGTGGAAATAGACTCTGTATGCAATCCATAATGATGGAATTGAAAAAGGCAAGAGAGGATATGCTTCTTTGGTTGAGGCAAGAAATGCACAACATCATCTATGAGGGAGCGGGTCCTGGCATGAGGACCGGTCTTGCAGGAGGGGGTCAAGGTGGGGGTGAAATGGAATATGAAAAGCAACAGACTTCGGGGCATAATGGAATTGGTGGTGGTGTGGGCTTGGGCAATGGAAGTGCGGGGATAGATTTTGGGGCTCAGGACAGTGGAAGTGGTGGGGCAGAGTTCTTTGCAGGGCAGAACAATAGCCCTGGTGGTGGAGGAGGTGGAGGTGGAATTGACTATAATGGACAGGATGATGGAGATGAAAATTTTGGAACTCAAAATGGTGTGAGTGGGAAAGAAGACATGAGCTTGGGAAAGCTGAATGAGTGTTCTGATGGAGTAGGTATGAGATTTGCAGGTGACAAGAGTGGTGGGCAGTCAGACGTGGGGTTTGAAGTGAGGGATAATGGTAATGGAAATGGAGGAATAAGTTTTGGGGTTCAAAATAGAGGTCATGGAGGAGGAGTTGCCATGAGCTTGCACAATGGGTCTGTGCAGGTACTGGGTTTTGATAGGCAAAATGGCAACGGAGATGGCATTATGAGCTTTAGGAATCAGAATGAGGTCCCAAGTGAAGTGACATTTGGTGCTGCACAACCAAGTGGATCAGGAGGAATGAATTGTACAAGCCAGAGTGGTAGAGAAACTGGAATGGCCTTTGGTGGCCAAAATATAGAAAATGCCACTGGGATTCAGGATCGAGGACGAAGTGGGGGAATAGTAAAAAGTAGGAATTCAACAGGTATAGGGAGGTTGAATGCTTCCACAAGCTCAGCAGGAAATCACAAGGTTAATTCTGCACATATTTCAGATGAAGAAAGGACGGTTGATCTAATTGGAATGCAAAGCCAGAATCTGCAAAATCCAGTCACTCTTAGTATGATGTGGAACAATGTTACACAGAGCCCAAGAGGCATCAACCAGAACATTTCACATTCAGCACTTCATGGCTTTAACTATGACATGCACACCAAGCTCGGAAATGGAACAACAGGCACATACCGAGGCTTGGTTCATAACAACGCAACATATGAAAATAACTTAGGAATGATGAATCAACCAGTATTGCAGTCTACAAATCCAACTATGGGTATGCAGCTTCCAATGGGCATGCAAAATGCTACTAGCAACAACTTGAATACTTCTGGCATGTCATCCTTGATGGGCATGCAGAATCAAGTGCCAGTGCAAAATTTCCCAGGAATGCAGAACTTCTTAGGATTGAGCACGAACGGGAACATGGGCCCAACACCTGTAGAAGGAATCCGCAGACAAGTTTTTCCTGGGTTGTACTTAAATGAACAACAACAACATGCATCCAATGCAAAATTGAATCCACTATCTGCTATAGCTGGGATGCAGCCAAGGTCACACAGAAGAGGCGGTACCCACCTTGAAGTAGACATGTTGGAGTTAAACTCATAGCAGCTTGATGGCTTTATGGGACTTAAAGTTACTAGGAATCATTTTGGTTTGATTGTAATTTGCAGTGCAGCACAAGCTTTGTTGGCTGTCTGCATGAATAAGTTCGATTTTGACTGCATATAGTGGTTATTTTTCTGTGTTCATTGCTGCATGTGTTTTTGCTTGGAGTGAAATTGTATGCTGACAATATTTTATAAGGGAGTATCCCTCTTTAATTAGGCATCTTGGTCACACCTTGCAGCCTAAAATAGAATGCCATATTCTACGCAACTCCACATCTAAATTGAGATGGCTTACCACTTTGGATGAACATGATGATAGTAGAAATGCCATGCTCTTCAGTTGATTCTTTTGACTAAATGCATTAGCCATTCTAGTAATCGCTCATCATTCACTTCAAAATGTTGGTTGAGCTGTATGGTATATATCACTTGGTATTTTATTTATCTATGAGACTCTGCAGAGGCTGAAATTTGGAGTTGTGTTTCCATTTTTTTTCTATTTTCTGTTGTCATTGGTCAAGATGCAAGCTTGTGCAGGGAAAAATGGCCAGTACATGTAGTCTTATAAACCATACTGACATTGAATATTATTGTTGGTTCTTGAAATCCAATTATGATGCCCCTGTTAATTCCCATTTTACAAATGAATCCAGCATTACTTGTAAAAGAACATTTGGCATCTGTTATTTGTCATTCTTTTCATTTTCTTATGGCCTAAAGTATTCATTTGAGCTTAAGTAGGAGTCTACCTATTTTATGCTAAGTTGCCGGAAACGCCTAGGCTGGCCCTCGGAAACTCGGATCCCCGTTTCGGAAATGGAAACCTGTACGAAACACCTCGGAAACACCTTGGATCCGTATCTTATCCGTTTCCGAAATTTTGGATACGTTTTTTCCCGAAAATTGCTGTTTCCGTCCCGTTTTAAAAGTTGGATACGTATTTGTTAAAAATTTGGAAACGTATTTGAAAATCTGAAACGTATTTCTCAAAATCTGAAACGTATTTGAAAAAATTTGAACCGTATCACGATTTTTAGAAACGTTTTTACCCTAATCGGTCTTTTTCGCCGGAAACATTATCGTTGAATTTGTAATTTGGAAAGGGAAGTTCGTTTTTAACTTATTAAGTTCTTATCTTCCGCCGCAAACTTGCAAAGAGAAACAACCGGCAAAGGGTTCCGACACCCGAGTGATATTGAGACGCGATTGTGAGAGATTAATTGAGACGCGACTGTGAGAGATTAATCCTCCGCGCAAAGAGCAACAACCCGCAAACTTCAAAGAGCAACAAAGTTCCAGTTCAGTCATCGGACGTCCGAGTAAGAGAGCAATAGAGTTCCGTGACCCGTCGTTCCGTCGTCCGAGCAAGAGGTCTGAGGAAGAGCAGCTGCCAGCCGCAAGTGCCTTCGTGCTCAGGTTCTAACTTCTTTTCATAAACGATAAAGTTTAAACTTTAAATTTAATAGTCTGAATACTCTGTCCAGCAATGTTTGGTCAATACTTCTATAAGATGGCAGGTTGACAGGCCTTAGGTTGCACTGCAGTCTGCCATTTGCCATCCCAATGCATAGGAAATGACTTCTGTTCTACACTTCCAATGTGAAAAATTCGACTGCCTCTAATTGGTGATGCTTGGCCTCCTTGTACAGGCTAGTGAACTCGCTCCTTTTAAATATAATCACAGCTTTATTGCACATAGCTTCTATCAAACACTTGGAATGCAAAGTGATAGTTAGCAAACAAGAATGCAAATTTTTCAAAACCAGGTTATGACTCCAGTAATCAACTTGATTATCAAACCTGGCCTTGTCTCAATCCCTTGAATTAACACTAGCGAATGGACCAACTCAGCCTATGATCAATTCACTTGTTCTCCTAGCAGAGAAGTGACTCGTCCCTCCAATAAAATCGAGACTGTAATAGAGGGGAACGCCCATGCTTTGGCAAGTTAGAATCTGATGAATGCTTTCGGCAAGAATTCGGTCTTCTCAGGAATGAACAAGCACAAAATGGTGAATGCGACCATAGATCTTGGCTTCCCAAATAGAATGATTTGATTCTAGATTATAAACTGGATTTTCTGAAGCAATATCTATCGCTAATGCTGAGAATGCTCTAGCAAATGTGGACGTGCTCTTGGCTTCTAAAGGAACAAATAATTTGGCCCTGAAACAAAATCACTGTTGTTGCAATACGATCTCCTTAAACAGTAAGCATTCGGCCTCCACTAAAGATTGAAGTTTAAACCTCTAGTCTTAATTTTCAGCATTCCTTGAGAGATCATCAATAAATGCTAGGAACTTGGAAGTACTTCAAAGTTTCAAACCTTCCAATGGTGAAGTTATAACACTTTGCTGTAGGTGAAATATCTCTATGGCACACATACACAGTGAAATTTCGTCAAAGAACTGACTTCAAATGGCCACTGATAATTTATTCAAGTTCAGATTTTCAATAAAATCATGGACAGAGGTATTCTGCGCAGTTAGTAATGTATTCAAATTTCACAGTTCTCACAGTTAAAGTCACAAGTTAGGTTCTCATAGTTATTAATATAATCTATACCAATATTAGACCATTACTGTGCATCTTTAGATTTCGAGAAGCAAACATCACTGATCTTAATGGCTTGTCCAGATTTTAGACTCTCACCATTAATGAAAATAGTAAATATACAACAGAAAGTTATATAATATTTTAATATTATCAATGATCATTTATGGCACCTGGTATGCTTGGCTGCTAGCAGAACTTTAAAGTTTAAACTTTCAGGCTTCAGGCCAAATATTTATTATTCAGTTTAGTAACTACTAACTAGTAACAACCTACAGGATTTTGTCATTTGAGGGCAGGTATACAGTTCACATTTTTATAAATTATTTATCTTCATTGTTTAGTTTAAAATTTAAACTTTATCCTTATTTTGCAGATTAATATCATCATCAATGGCATCTTCAACTTCAGTGATTCCTGATGTGCAGACAATGGAGAATGAAAGTGAATCTTCCCTTAAATTTGATCCAAAGTCACCACTTCGGAAATATGTAACCATTGTTGGGAAGATCCAAGGAGGTGGTTCAACTGTATGGGTTTGTAGTGAATGTAAAAAGGAGTTTAGGGGATCATACACACGGGTCAAAGCACATTTGCTTGGGTTAAAAGGCAATGGGATTCGACTCTGCAGCGGCCCACCTAAAGAGAATGGGACAGATGGAAGTGGTTTGAGCAAGGCAAAAATTGCAAAATATCATAAAGAACAAGACGAGGCATATGCTAAATCAAATGAGGCAATTTCTACAAGGTTGGGAGCATCTTCATCAAAGCCTCCACTTCATTTTCATGGAACAGGAATTGTTGGTTCAAACAAGCGGTCTAATTTGGGACCACTTGAAAAGAGTTTTAATAATGATGCTCGAGAGATTGCAAATGCAGCAATTGGTCAATGCATTTATGCAAATGGTCTTCCTTTTAACCTTGTGCGGTCTCCTTACTGGGCAAAGATGATAAAAGCAGTGAATGAAGCCCCAAAAGGGTTCAAGAGCCCTCGATATGAGAAGGTTCGCACTACGATGTTGAGTGCTGAAAAGTTGGATTTGGAGTCCAAATTAAGCCCCATTCGTAATTCATGGCGCATTTCAGGGGTGTCCATCATTTTTGATGGATGGAAAGATCAAAGGAATAGGCCTTTGATTAATGTGATTGCTCAGAGCCCAAAGGGGGCAATGTTTTTGAAGGCAGTGGATTGTGAAGGGCAGATGAAAGATTCTCAATTCATTGCTGACATCTTGATTGAAGCAATTGAATTGGTGGGGCCAGAAAATGTTGTCCAGGTAATAACTGACAATGCAACGGTGTGTAGAGCAGCAGGCCTAATTATTGAAGGCAAATATCAGCACATCTTTTGGACCCCTTGTGCTGTACATTCATTGAACCTCATGTTGACCAAGATGGGGAAGCAAATCGAGTGGATTCGTGTTATTTTTGAAGAGGCAAAAGAAATTCAAGCATTCATCACAAACCACCACATGTCCCAAGGCATCTACAAAGAATTTGCAAAGTTGGAGCTCCTTAAGGTACCTAAACATTAATCAAATAATAGTTTTCAATCAAGATTAATTTGATGATTTTATTTTTTTATTTACTGAAACATTGGAAATTTGGCACTTGCAGGTTGCCGAGACTCAATTTGCCTCTCACATCATAGTCTTAACAAGGCTTATGCAAGTGAAAGGTGCATTACAATCAATGGTATGCAGTTCTCTTTGGAATCAATGGAGGCAATCCCAATCTGATAGAGCACAAACAGTCAAAAAATTGATTGTTGATGATGAATGGTGGGATAAGGTTGAGTACCTTTTGGCATTTACTAAGCCAATAGTGGATTTGCTCCGTATGTTTGACACAGATATGCCTAATTTGGGAGAGGTGTATGAAGGCATTGATTCCATGATAGAGAAGATAATGATGGTTATAAATGCCAAGGAGAATGACCCAGATGAAATCTTTTACAGAGAAGTACAAGATATATTGACCAAAAGGTGGAACAAGATGACCACGCCATTGCACCTTTTGGCCTATGCAGTGAATCCAAAATATTATGCTGCAGAGTTGCTAAGTGATCCAGAAAGAACTGCACCAAGCAAAGACCCAAAAGTCTCACAAGGATTTAAAAAGGCTTTTAGAAAACTTTTTACAGATCCTGAAATTGGGCATCGGATTCGTTCAGAGTTTGCTCATTTCGTGGGATCAGAGGGTTGGGGCTCTGATATTGATTGTATGCGGGACAAGAGGGCAATGAGTCCAATTGACTGGTGGAGCTACTATGGTGGGGAACTTCCACATATACAAAATTTGGCCATCAGGATTTTGTCACAGGTTGCTAGTTCCTCTTCAGCAGAAAGGAACTGGAGTACATATGGCTTCATCCATTCAGTGAAGCGAAACAGATTGGCTTCAAAGAAGGCTGAGGAACTAGTGTATGTTCATTCAAACCTTCGCCTTCTGTCACACAAGAGAGATGAATACAAATTTGGGGCCGCCAATTTATGGGATGTGGAACCAGAGTTGCCTGACTTGGATATGACAGTGAATGCCAGGGCTCATATGACTTTGTTTGATGTGGATTCATCGATAGGTGGATCTTCAAGTGAACATGGCAGCAATGTTCCCACTTCTGGAAATGATGTGGAAGTTGATGACATATTTGATGATATGTAAATGATATTTATGTTGATGATTGAAATTAGAAACAAAAACTTGATGATATGTTGAACTTGAATCATGATTCATGAATCATCATTTATGAATCGTTGAATTTTCAATTTATAAATTATAACTTTATGTTGATTCCTGAATTGATGATGATAGATAGATGAATAACTTTATGGCATATGCTGAATTGATGATGATGATGGATGATAAATCATAAATCATAATTCATATATGATAATTGATGAATAGATGATAGATGATAGAATCTAGATGATATCATGATGATCATTGATGATAGATGATTAATCATTATGGCATTATGCATTTTTACTATTCAGATATAATCTAGATTCTCAAACTTCAAATATGAATCATGAATGGCAATGTAAATTATATATATATATATATATATATATATATATATATATATTTTTTAATATATATTATATATATGACGTGGCGTTTCCTGCCGTATCGTATCCAGATTTTTTGAAAATTTGCCGTATCCGTTTCAAACCCCGTATCCGTATCCATTCCCGTTTCCGTTTCAGTGCAACTTAGATTTTATGTGATTCTCCTTTTCTCTGACTGGTAAAATGGACATTGTTACCATTTGCTTCTTCCATGTTTTGCAGATGTGATGTAGGCAGGCACAATGAACTCTTCATGTTTGTTTGCGTGAAATTAATCATTATGGCAGAAGGCATATGCTTCTAACTTATTTTTGGATAACATGCCACCCTTTATGCACACATTCCTAAATTGGCCTACCTGCTTTTCATGTATTAGGAATGTAGTTGGTTTACATGGATGAATGTATCATTTGTTTGATAGATCACTCCCACAGTATAATATTGGTTTGTCAGTGACGCTCCCGTGGTGACCACTCAGTGACTCCTAGATATCACAATCTTCATATGCATTTTGTTGTTTAGAAAAGTTGTAACCTAGAAAGATCACTCTGTTCTGTAGACCGATGACTATCTTTGCTTTAGTTGAACTGGTTTGATTGAAAAGCTGCATGACTCTCTCAAACAAACTTTGTGCTATAGATTTGTGTAAGGGGACTCAAATCTTCAATACCCATACCAATAGCTATAATGTTTTAGTAATGCTTACCATCTTACTTTATAATGTTTGTGACTGAATTTTGGCAAGTTACTGATACTAGAGTGATTAGAAAAAAATAGTACTACAGTGATTCAAAATTTGTTTTCTTACTGGTTTTTGTGAGCATTCAAAAATTACAAAAGAAATGGAAGACTCTCCAGTGGAACACATATACGTTCAAACCCTAATTCACCACTTTGAATCAAAATTCTCATTCATGAAGCCTAAGCACACATCTAGAAATATAGTGTAAATAGTGGGTAAATATAATAATCATTAGAAAAGCATAAAAATGGGTGTATAGCTCAGTTGGTAGAGCCTTTGGTCGCAAGTTCGAGTCCTGCTATGCCCAAACACTGCAAAACAGCTGGTGAACTGGATTTACAAAAAACAATGACTATTTGCTTCCGCAAATCGCCCTGGTCAGGAATGGCTTTAAACTTCCTACAGCCTGGTTGCAGGAATGGCTCTAAACTTCCGACTACACCTTCTTTATGTGACCAGATGCATTTCAACTTTTCTCACTGTGCTGGCAGTCTTTCTAATTTATACCTTCTCAATGTGACCGAATGCTCCTAAGGCCTACTCACATGAAATGTTCATGATCACTAATGTTTTCAGATAGCTTCTAGTAACACTGAGATCATAAAGTGCTTTATAGCACGAATCCTGACTCACGTCACCTGATGTAATGAGTTAGGCCTCTTTCTCCTCTATTACAGGTTATATTTGTTTTCCATGCATGAGCTCGGTTGATGCATGCAACTTAGGATTTTCTGCACAACTGATGACTTCACAACCTATATTTTTGGAACACTTGACTTCCTATGAAGAAGACTATACTCCCGATATTCTTGGTGGCCGAATAAATACTATTGACAGCATACGTGGCAAGCTACTTGTTGACATAATGCCATAAGTAAGTGTGAATGGCATAGGACCATGGTCTGGAAATTTCTGTTGGTGTTTTTTTTCTTACATATGTGAAACTGGAGCGAGGTCTCACTGATTGCAACCAGTCATTATAACTAGTACCACACCTCTTCCAATAGTTAATACATATAACCAGCATTCCATAATTGGACCAGACGTAGGGTAGATGCTTCATATAAGTTGTTTTACAGAGAAATCAAGACAGAAGAGATCAGGCCCTTGGGAAGCTGAGAACCTTCTTGCATCACCAACACGGATCTGTTGTGGAAATGTGAATTTAACCGCGGCTCTCTGTGTTAATAAAGAATTTCTGTCTCTCAACAAAGGCTACAAGGCATATGCTCAGGACACAGTTTTTAGTGCAATTTCCTCTGCAATTGCTCTGGAGTAACCTGCACCCAAGAAATTGAATAACAATGCAGTGGCAATTGAATCTCTGTTCTTAATATCTCAGTTAACGTCGGTCCTCTAACTTTGTATGCTCAGGACACATTTTTTAGTGCAATTTTCTCTGAAATTGCTCTGGAGTAACCTGCACCCAAGAAATTGAATAACAATGCAGTGGCAATTGAATCTCTGTTCTTAATATCTCAGTTAACGTCAGTCCTCTAACTTTGTATGATACCAGGTTATTTTCCTTCTAAAGCGATTTCAAGGACTCTGATCTAGACTACAACACTGGGTGCAAGGGTGCAAAGGAAAAAAAAAAGGAGATTCTCTAAGAGTTTCCTTGCTCACTATTACTTAGCGGATCTGTAAGGATGGAGTTGTTTTTTGGGGTAGTGATGCCAATACAGATGTGACTAGTGGGAAGCCATTACACACTCCCCATCTAAAAGAAAAAAATCCATGGTCTGCAAACTCATTACAACCTAGTGAACGTACATTTGAGACAAGCATCAATTCATTCCTTGTGATGGACTATTGATCAAATAGGTTGTATGTGGTAACTGGTTGTGTCAATTTTTCAATTAACTGCCAAGATTTTGATAGGCACTTTCATGTTTGTTTCTGGGGTCTCTTGATTGAAGGCAACATAATGAAGAGATGGATGAGTTCTGGTGTGGAAACTGCAGAAGTTAAATGCCCCAGAGATCAAGCATCCTTTACTAACCCAGTTATCAAGATTCAAAACACTACATGACCAGTCATGAAGATGTAACGGGTTCATAGATGCACTTCTCTCTTGATAACTCATTAAAAGAGGAAATATCACCTTGACTCCTTCGGAGGGATCTTAGTGCAAATTTCACATGCTCAGAGAATCACTCTCAAGACCGATGAATGGTGCACTAACTAGAAAATTTTCCATTCATTCTATATGCCTGTAGATGATAGCCATTTTCTGGTTCTGTACCTGGCAGAATTAATTTTGTTGTAGCGGCTGGCCTAGAAAATGGAATAATTATTCTAATTTAACATGAAATGTGTATATGTTCCAGCCTGTATTAGGGTCTGCAGTCTTCTATAGGAAAAATGGCAGTCCATAGACCTAACTGAATCCAAATAACCAGGGGCAGTTTCCAAAAATTTATACCACACAGATGGGGTTGGGCGCAGAACAAGAATGAATCAACTCACAGATTTAGGTTGCTCGACAAAAGCCATGCTTCAAAATCGCATTTTCTTCCTCTCTAAACCTGCAACAGTCGAACACGGTCCTTGCTCTGCTCTAAACCTGCAACAGTCGAACGCCCACGACCCTCCTTGTTCTACCTGCAACAGTCGAACGCCCGCTCTAAACCTGCAATGGTCATGCTCTTTGCCTTCCCACGACCGTGCCACTCTTAACTGCGCTTGGCCATAGAAATTAAAAAAAATTACCCCAAATTATAAATATTTTATATAATAAATAAAAAAACCCCTCCCCCCTAGTTATACCTGCAATATAATGTTTTTTGATTTTTTAATTTTTTTTACCCCAATATGAACGCACGTGATAATATATTGGTTTGTCAGTGATGCCCCCGTGAGAATAACTAGCAATCAATTTAAGACGTTTGATCTTAGATTTTGGTTTGATATGACATAAGTCATTTTGCACGCTTGAGTAATTAAATGCCATTCATTCGCATATCACAACTTAACTTTTACCATTCACGATGTTACTCATCAATTCTACGAAATTTGATCTGCACAAGTCACACATCGTAACTTTTATGTGGTAAATGAATTTTCTTTTGGTTAAGTCCTGCGAAATGAGAAGTGTGCATTCAAGAAGTCAAGAGGCTGTGCTTTATGGGACTTTAGAGCTTTATGTTTATTACGTTTTTAGCTTTCCGGATCAGTGTAATCGCAACTTATACCAAGTTTCATTATAAGTTTGATCATTTAAATGAGGTTCGATGCGATAAAAAAATTATAACGATGATTGAAGCGTTTGCAAGTTTTTTAATATAACTTCAGAAAAAGGCTTAGCACATTTCGTAGTCCGCGTGACTTAATGGATTTCAAGTCTTTTTGGTTGTAAGTTACGCGGTTTGCGATGCGCACTAAGGAATAAAGAAGAAAAGAAAAAAGGAAAATATATTTCTGAAATCTTTTTGTTTTAAAGATAAAAATAAATGAAAATGAATTTCCTAATTATTTCTAAAGGGTCCCCATTTATTAAAATAAATGGGGGGTGTTGTATAGCACAACATTTTCAAGTTGTGGAAGATCACATCGATCATCAAAAACAAGTTCTCCAACTCTTATAGGATAACCTCACTCTAGTGCAAAATGGAATGAAACAATAGGTAGATCAACATCAAAGTGAAAGAAGTTTTTATGTAGGCATCTGGTTATTTTTACGGATAGAACAATACAAAAAAATGTCCCTCAAGAAAGCTAAGAATGATAATAAATGATCACCCAAGTACTACAGTACTTACAAGGTGTTGCAGAATGTTAGTACTATGGCATACAATTTGGAGCTACCTGCATCTTCATGTGTACACCTAGTTTTCCATTTTTCATGCTTAAAGAAGGTTATCGGTGACAAGATTCCAATTCAAACAGTGTTGTCAGAACTTGATGAATAAGGAGAAATCATATTTGAGCCTAAAGTAGTCACGCAAATAAGAACCCGACGGCTACAAAATTTATCAATCTGAATATCTCATTAAGTGGAAGAACATACCTGCTGAAGATTCCACATGTGAGAATGAGAATTTTATACAGATGCATCTATAACTACTCAAGTGTTGAGGACAACACTTTTTTGAAGGAGAGGGGCATGTTAGGTCTCTATAATACTAGTTGAGCCCCCTTATTGTTATTGTCAGTGCAATCCCCTTAGCGTTATTGTTAGTGTAGCCCCCTTATTGTTATTATTGTGCCCATGTGGACCCCATGTTATTTTTGTGCCCCATAGAAACCCACTATTGTTATTTGTGTGCCCTTACATTATTATTGTTTTGTAGAATCTTATTATATTATGATCTCTTAGACTCATATATATTCAAAGGAGGTATTGTCATTTGTATCATCTTATAATTGTTCATTTATGTAATGTAAAGGAGGTTTCCCCTTAGAAGAGGCTACTTTTTAAGTCGTTGATCTATCTTTTCTTCAATTTTTTTGAGTTGGTTTCATAACACTTTCTAATTAAAATCTAAGTTGTTTCTTACTTTAAAATTCCAAGAAAAATATATTTTTCATCACAAGTTATTATGATATCTTATCACAACTTACCTTCCTTGAGCTTATTTTTAAACAAGAAAAAATTCTCAATTATTTGATTTTGTAAAACCTCCATGTTCATGATCTATTTTGGTGACTCTCTTAATGAAATTACTTTGAGGGGGGATGGTTCAATATTTTACAATTTTCCTAGCAGTCTTGAAATCCATGCTTACTCGTTTCAGCTAGATATTACTGGTTTGGACTTTCTTTTATATATGAATTATATTGTTTACATATAGATTTTAATAACTATAATAATTTATTGTTACCTTATGGGTACCATGTTGTGTACTCCATATAATGTATATAGCACTCTCAATACCCATCATTTCACTTACCAGTAATTAATTGGTAAAAAGGATCCTAACCATTCCTACTAATCACTCAATATAACCTTAATTGACTCCTATGTATACATTATGTTGTGATTATTAATGTTATGTATCTCCATTCAATATTTGAAAAAATTATCTTTAATTATGCACAATCGACCTCCTTTGGTATACTTATACACTGTATATTTTCTTTATGTAATACAGGGTCCTCGACCCCCTTTTATTCATTTTTTTAATTTCTATATACACTTAATTCTGTTTGTGTACGTGTTTATATATATAAACAAATTTTTTTATCATTGTGAATTCTTCATAATGTTGTTGCATTTCCATCGAAGATCTGAAAAAATTTATTTTACAGCCCTTGAATTCCTTTGCTCATTCTCTTGACAAGGTTCTTCGTTAACATACAATATAGGTGCAAGGAATTAGTTTATACCATTAAGTAGTTACTTTCCTGATATACTTGTTTTTACAATTAAATATTACATGATGCTAGTAGTACCTTTAACCCCTTTTCATACATGTCTCCTTTCTTAACAAAATCCTTATGAATATCAACCTTGTAAATTATGTATTGAAATAATCTTTTGTGCAAAGTAATCAAAGAGTATCACAACTATAATCAAGAAATCATCATACAAATTAACTCAACATTGGTGATTTTAGATACAACATCTCCACTTTTCTTCTTTTCAAACATATCTATAGTATAGGAAATGTCAATTTACTAATCTACTCTTGTACACATCTTCTAATTCGTCTGTGCATATGCTTTCTCATCATTCGAGATCATGAAGTACTCTCATTATACAATAGTGATGGGATATAATTTGCTAATTATTGTACATGTTATTAAATAAATATTCTAAAAAGTCATTTTTTCTTATAAGTTCCAAATATATTAGTTATTGTAGGTAAGGATGGTCTCAACAATAATTTGATTAGTATTTGGATAACTTATCTCACGTAATGAAATTACATCCATGTGTCCATGAGATTATTTTTCACTTCTTTTTGTCTTGGCTTGATAATATAGAAATTTGTTTCATTTATTGTTCATTTCTATTTCTTAATTAGTGATTTTTGTCTTCTATTCTACATTGTTTTAAACTATGCAAGGTACAAAAATTAGTTCTACAAATGAGGTTTCTATATTTTCATATTTTTTATTAAAACTAAAAATAAATTTATTGTTATTTTCCCTTAAACATGTCATATTTATTAATTTTAGCTCTCATACCACTTGTAATATCCTTCTATTCTCATGTAAAAAAACATTGAGTTAGAACTTTTTTACCTAATGTACCAACATATAACTTTATGAATTGCTATTACATATTGATCATTGAATAAATCATTAACTGTGTAGTATTTATTTACATGATGGGACTTTCTCGTTAGAGTCAACACTATATATATATATATATATATATATATATATATATATATATATATATATATATATATATATATTAAGTTTAGTCTTGGTAAAAATTTCAGTAATGTTTACCACTGTGTCGGCCTACCACAATATCTTGCTTGGAATTAACTTGAAAATTTGTCTTGTAATAGAGTTTAAACCAAAGAGTCTATAGATAGTATTTGTTTTTCATAGTGAATTAGAAAGACCAGCTTCCTATTTCTTTTGATCAGGTGTAATCTTATTTTACTTAAAATGGCCTACGACCAAGCCTTTTAATGGGATTTTTTCATACCAGTTTTGTAAAATTACTGGATAGACTCCTGTTGAATTTTCATTGTACTTAAAGGTTAATTATAGTCCTAACACTATTAAGTTATGATTTAAATCAACATTACTATTTTCCTTACCTCACGAGGAATATGGAACTCGTTTTGTTGAATTCTACATGTATTTGTGTATACTGCACCATTGGCATTATGGTGCATATTTCGTTATTTCTGGGAATTCTACATGTATTTGTGTATACTGCACCATTGGCATTAGTGCATATTTTAACTCATTTCCGTTTATAGTTTTTTCCTCTCCGCTCTTGGTTTCAATGTCTGACTACGCGAGATGTATCTTAATTGTACGAGGAATTTCTACTTGTAATGCTGTTTTAAATTTGGCTATCATGCTAAAGAACTGTTTTTACATTTTTTTTATAAAGTGTGGTAATGCTTTCTATTTACATTATGTATACTCCTCAACATTTTCTTTCGTTTTTATAAATATTGTATTTCGGTTTATTAACAACATATATAAAACTCATAACAGGTTCTGCCTTGTACAATTTCCACTCGTGGTAGATAATCTAGAGAGTTCTACAATAATTCCTATACAGACTTTCTTTCTTTAACTTGGAATAAAGCAATAATTATTTACAAGGAAAAATTAATCACTGCTGGTCTATAATTTATTATAAGTATTGTTATAGTCTTTACTCATTGGAAATAGGGATTGTTCTTATGCTGCTAATGACTTTAGCTTATCTTAATTTCTTAAGAGAGTATTTTTTGTCATTTATTTCTATTATCCTTATTTTTCAAAGTTAATTTTGTTTTTGTTTGGGGTTCTTTGCATGTTGTACCATATTTTCATTCTATAAAGCATATTTTAGATAAAAATATAGTAGTTTCACCATTCCTTTTAGCATATGTTATATTTATTTTCAAAACAATATAATAATAAATTCAAACATACATCACACTTTGCAGTGCTTACAAATAAACAACACAGTTCATTTATAAAATAAATTAATAATATAGAAAATAGGTTTCCTTAGTGTTTATATGTTCCTTATTCTAGCCAAACACTAAGCCATGTGGGAAAGGAATGATCCTCCCAACTTATTAGAATTAATACCTTACTAAAACTACCCTAGCACTAGCTTCATATCTAGAACAATTTTAGATTAAGAACCTTCACACGTTCACCTAAGACCACATGGTCCCAACTAGCTACAGTCTTGGGCCTTTAGTTTGAGCACATAGAATTCAAATACAATTCCATTGACCAACCAACTCAACAACTTTGTGTCTTGGTAGCATCTTGCCTTCATCTACAGTGTCCTGCCACAAGGTTTACTCTTACAATCTCTTCTCCTTAAGGATGCCTAAGGTAATTCTCTCCCCACTTGGCTTCCTTTTCCCATCTGAGATACTTTATATCTAGGGAGAGGAGTTTGGGCAAGAAACTTCCTCTGCCTGTAATTTTCATTAACTATTCTTTAATATGAAACTCACTACGACATTACTTTCCCTATAATTTTATGAATGACTATTAAATTCCTTTTATTAATAGAATTAAAACATTCATGTTCACATATGACCTTTTAGCGTGGTCCATAGTCTTCCATGTAACTATATAGAGTAACTCAAGTGTTTACACAATTATCAATAAATATTATAATAATTAGTAGTAAATAGCTGCAAATTTATGGCCATAGTATCATCCCATGTCACATTGATATCATTGTAAGAATTTACATAAAATCTGGTAGATATATTATACAGATAATGGAAATCAACATGAAATGGATTTCACTTAGTAAACTAAAAGCACTACAAACCTCCATGGCAATAAAATATGGCAGATAATGGTGAAGGGTCTAATTGAATCCCTCTTTGTTTTAGAACATATCTTTGAGATATAAACCTTTAGTTTTTCCTGTTTTATCTTCTTCACCAAATGTGTCTCTTGGCTTTGATACCTCTAGGAATTGAAGCAAATATGATGTAGGTACAAACCAATTCTATCAACTTAAAATCATTTTTGTGTAGTTTTTTATGATTTCTTTGGCTTTAAATGTTAGTAAAGCTATTGTGTTCAAAAAGCTAGGAAAAGTAAGGTAATTAAGAAAAAACTGAGCAAAAAAAATGTGTCTATCTTACATTTTGGGAAAAAACATTTCAACTCTCTCCAACAATGAAATGAGAGAGAAATCAAATTTAATAATTGAAAAATATAAATAATTTATTTCTAAAATTTAATTAATGTAAATTCAACTATAAAACTATTGGTATAATACTAATCTTCAATAAAAACTAATATCCTCCAATAAAAATAAATATTAAAAATATTAAAAAAAACAAAACACATCTCGAATATAAATAAATATAATAAGTTTTATTATATAAAAAATGAGAAATAGACATAACCCCTCCATCTAATCAATTCCAATATAAAGAATCTTTGAAAAATGCAGGGATGGAAGTCTCTAGTATTCGGTCTGCTTGTAAAGTTTTATTTTAGATAATATTAAGTTATTAATATTTATAATGAACATTTTTAGTCCATATGAATATATGAGATATGTGATATTGACCTGCAATCCGATACAATGTGACCATCGGGACAAATAAAGACGGGAGAAAAACTTTTACATAGAAAACTCATAGCCATAGTTTTCTTCACTCATAGCTACTGCCTTTAATAGAAAACTCATAGCCATAGTTTAATTCACTCACACTTTAAAGGATCTCAAATACAGTCTCTAACAGAATGAGGCAGGTCACAATCTGCTTGACTTCTATATGCAGGCTCTAATGGTGCAGCGCATTGTATCTGTACTCCATATCTTCACTACCTTGCAGATAATGCGGGTTGAAATTTAGGACATTCATGGAAGCACTACAACCACCAGCTGTACATTCATTATCCCTTGTGGTAAAACATCCTGTTGTAAATGTGCAGTAGATATTGTCATTAATGCAATCGATGGTTTCCAACGCTTCACTAATTATGCTACAATTTAACGTCGATTCAAAGTCAATTTCTGTGTTACAGGATCACAATCGAGAGCATAATCGTGTTGATACTTGTAATATTAAATGGTAGGCATTCATTTATCGATTCTGTTAGGAATCGTTAGTCAAAGGATAAGGTTGAATAACCAGCCTAATGGTAGGTGGATTTATGCTAACGATTTTATAAGAGCCCCCATTGACCAATTTGAATTCCAGGTCATTGGCTATAGTACAGTAGATTATGTAATCAATACATCAGATCCATCTTTGATGTCAAAAGAGTATGGAACAGAAGTGTTACAATAGGTGGAATAGCTAGGTATAATTTTTACAACACTCGAGATGTCATAAGATGATAGGTGATGGGTGGGAGAAACAAAATTTATTAAATTTGAAGTTTACCCAAATTTTATTCATTTGTATTCGAGGTCTACATATTTGTAATAAATTTTTTAATAAAAAAAAATAAAAATAATAATAAAACCTTAAAAGCTAAAACTTATTTGGTATAAAAATAATTCCACATTGCCTTACATTTAAAAGGAATATTGCCTTATATTTAAAGGAATATTGTTTCTCAATGTCAAACTTGACAACAAATACCAATAGCTTTAAGATGATGAAGTTAGGTTGTTAATTTATATAGAAGAGGATTTTTTTTAATAATACTTTTCATTTATATCTCTTTACATTTATCTTCACAATTATCATATTTTAATTTTTTATTTATATTATACATAGTTAAATTATACAAATTTATATATTAACAATTATAATGATGATGATGATAATTAATTTCCACTAAGACCAATGCAGTCTATCAGGCCTTAAGAAAATAAGTATCTAATATGATTATTCAAAATCTTATTTCTATGATAAAAAATAAGGGAAAGAAGCGCTCCAAGATCACTATAGTTGTCTGGGCCCTATATTACTAGTGTAGTCCCTTATTATGTTAGTGTAGCCCCGCTTATTGTTATTGTTGTACCCCTGTAACCCCCATATTGTTATTATTGTGCCCTTACATTAATAATGTTATGTCGGCTAGGATTATATTGTGACCTCATAGACTCCTATATATAGAAAGGAAGTTTTCTCATTTGTATCATCCAAAAATTGTTCATTTATGTAATGTAAAGGAGTTTTCCCCCTCGAAGTGGCTTATTCCTAAGGCGTCGATCTCTCATTTATTCTATTTTTGGAGCTGGTTTCAAAACATTTGGTATCAGAGCTTTGGATTCTAGGGTTTCATTGCTACAAACAGTTCATAGTGGAATTTTCGTTATAACATTTTTCTACGAAGGTTCAGAAGCTGAAATTTTTATAGAGCGAAGGTAAAATCCTGAGGAACGTTGTGTAACAATTTCAGATCTTTGTTCGCAATATTTTCAAAGATATGATCTGTGGAAGTTAAAGTTTTTTTAGGCTCCCTAATTTAACCTAAACAGGTCATTGTGGCATTTTCACAATAATTTTTTTTATACGACGGTTCAGGAGTGGAAATATTTACAGACCGAAGCCGAAATCCTAAGGAACTCCATGTAAAAATTTTAGATCTTGGTCCACAATATTTTCGGATAAATGATCTGTGGAAGTTTGGGTTTTTCAAGCTCCCGGAATTCATCTAAAAGAGGTGACCGTGGGAAAATCATCATAACTCTCTCTCTCTAAATCGAATTTCAATTCTGTAAAAGTGATGCAAGTACACTGACTGTAGATTTCTGTGTATCAATTTCAGATAAAAATGATGAAATAGTGTCACGTGGCACACTGTACAAGTTTTCTCTACTCAATCAGTCCATAATTAGGTCATTGTGGGAGATTGGACACAAATTTATCTTGAAGAATAAAAAACAGGTCAGACCTATGGCATTCAAAATAATATTTATAGGGCTACTACAGCACTGAATTTCAGATATTGAAGATCTGAAATAACATAGATAGTTCAGTTTCAATATCGAGCTCCTCAAAAGAAAGAAAAAATTGTGTATTTGATTTTTAAAATTGCATAATGTTTGTTTGAGAAAGCAATTTAGAGTGATTCCAAGGGTATATTGAAGAATTTATATCAGTATTGGGTTCTATAATGCCTCCAAAAAATAATTCTATACCCATTAAGCCCTTAGAAAGCTATACTATGACACATGAAGAAGAAGAATTGCAGTATGAGATATCAAAATTATGGTACCAAGTGCAACAAATTTCGATCTTACAAAGAGTAATCAAAGATGACATAGATGGTTTAAAAGAAAAATGAAGGCTAAGTTGGATGGTTTGAAGGATCAAGTGAAATATATTATGGATAATGAAGTAGTGGAAGACCACATCGAGCATCAACAACAAGTTCTCCAACTATCAAAGGATAACCTAACTTTGGCACAGAATTAAATGAAACAACAGGAAGATCAACATCACATCGAAAGAAGTTTTGAAGCAGTCACAGAACCAAGAACTCGATAATTATGATCAATTTTAGAGTATCTCAGCAAGTGGAAGAACTTTTCTGTAGAATATTCTACATGGGAGGATGAGAATTTTATATAGAAGCATCAAGAAATAATCAAGCATTGAAGACAACAATTTTTTGAAGAAGAGGGGCATGTTAGGTCCCTATATTACTAGTGTAGTCCCTTATTATTTTAGTGTAGCCTCCCTTAATTCTATTGTTGTACCCCTGGAACCCCCATATTGTTCTTATTGTGCCCTTACATTAATATTGTTAGGTCGGCTAGAATTATATTGTGACCCCATGGACTCATATATATAGAAAGAAGGTTTTGTCATTTCTATCATCCAAGAATTGTTCATTTATTTAATGTAAAGGAGGTTTCCCCCTCGAAGGGGCTTATTTCTAAGGCGTTGATCTCTCTTTTCTTCTAGTTTTGGAGCTGGTTTCATAGCATATCTTTAAGATTATGTTGGAAATTATGTTGCGAATTTATATAGAAGAGGATTTGTTTTAATAATATTTTTCATTTATATCTTTTTACATTTATGTTCACAATTCTCATATTTTAATTTTTTTATTTATATGATACACAATTAAATTATACAAATTTATATATTAACAATTATAATGATGATGATGATGATTATTTTCCACTAATACCAATACAGTCTATCGGGCCTTAAGAAAATAAGTATCTAATTATGATTATTCAAAATCTTATTTCTATGATCAAAAAGAAGGGAAAGAAGCACTCCAAGATCATTATAGTTGGGTTGACTTAACAAGTCAAGAAGATTGGAAGTGTGGAAGATGTTAGGGAAATGAGAGTGAATGTGAGTAAGAGATGTGAATCTAAGAGGTTGTTTTTTCATCTTCCACCTTCTTAGTATTGAAAAGTTGGCAGATTCTATCATCCCATAATGTTGTGGAGGCTAACCACTACCCAGATTTAGTTTTAATCTCATGAGAGTTAATTATTATCGTAGCGATATTCATGTTTTTCTTAGAGTTGGTAAAAACAGAGAGATAATTGTGGTTACCAAGGGTGGGGTTGATCACCTCCTTATAATATCTTAGTTTCCATTTTCCATCCATCTCCTTATCATTTCACAATTTATCCTTAAATTTGGAGTTAATAGTATCTTTGACACTATTCTTGTTTAGCATGATGATTTCCTCCTTTATCCCCAAGTGGTTGGGCCAGTAATGGGAATCCTTATGTCGTTTACTCTTGAGGTGAAGGTGGAGGTTTTGAATAGAGTTAGAAGCGATTTTCGGAAGCCTCTTGGATCACATGTTCTAAATTTCTTCTTATCCATTGGATATGTAATATTCCTAAAACTAGCATGCAGCTAATAGGAATATTAGATTTTTATTTTTTCACCTAATAGATGAATAAATGGGGAAAAGGACCCATACTTAACTTGCATTGACATAAAATCCCTCTTGGTGTGAAAAGGGGATAACTTGGTGGCTAGATTTTGCACTTCCCATGTGTGAACATGAAGAGAATCATGTTGATTCAGTCAAGTTGACCAAGTCAACAACGCAGCATGGAGGAGCAATATTAAAAGAGCTACAACTCAGTTTTGGAGGGAAAGGATTCACATGGTGTTGGAAACCATAATAGGTGGGATCCAAGGTGAGGAGGCTCACAAACATTATAAGGAGGAAGATATCAGACTTTTGGGGTTAGCTTATGGATTATTATTTTTGGTCTGCTTAGACTATTGAGAGTTCTTCAGCTGTTGAGCTGAGTATGCAATGCTATTCAGCACAAGGCATTCCTGCTTAGGGATTCCTTCTCCTCCATTGAGTGATCTCTTGGAGGGTTTTGTTCTTCATTTCCCACATCCGGACTTAAGGCCAAGCATCCTCCTTCAGCCACATCGTTATTTCTGCAGAGAATAGTGTTTTGTTGCAAGGTGTTGCAGTGGGAGACTTACAACACCAGCTCTCGAGCTTATCTTTCAGAGGAGGGAGCTCCCCTTTCTTTGCAAGATATGTATAGGAGGTTCTGGAGCACATTTCACATATTGGCATAAGGAAAACTCAGTTCCCATATAATACAGTGCAGTTTACTGAAGAAACTGTGTCATTTTCCAGAGTGCTATAGTAGCAGGGTTTGAACCCTTGCTTGTGAGCTTGTTCCTTGGAGAAAGGGCCAACCCTTCTCCTGGAAGGCTCTGTACTTCATTCTTCTTTTGTCACTAGTACATTTCAACCATATTTATTCATTGTTGCAGTCTCACTACGTTTTTCAGATCCATATCTCCAGATCTGCATTTTTATACATTGTATTCTCATGAACCCCTTGCCGGGTTACTCTTGTTTTGTATAAAAAGGAAGGAATCTCCATTTTCTCAGCCATTGATGCATTGTATACTCTAGATCTATTTTGTCTCTTCATTTTCTGCATAAACCCTCATAAAAATAACGCTATTCTTGCTTCAATACTTTCTGCATGAGATAGACTATGGGGTTTGGGCTTATTTGAGGCATATTCACTTGGGGAGATCTGTTTATATTGGTTAGAGTGATTTTTTTCACCTATAAATCTTCATGTGAGTTTTATATGATGTATTCTAAGGGATTCAAGTCCCATTCCTCACAATTATAGCGTTATTTTCTGAAGACAGTTGTTTTATGCCCTATATTGCTGCATTTCCCCACTTGGGAAGGAATACATAGGCCATATTCTTGCTGAGGTTCCCTAATATACTGGTGAGATGTTATTTTACATCTAATGAGCTAATTTACATTACCATTCCCATGAGTTTCTAAAGCTCCAACTTTGGAATATCTTAAGATATTATTTTTGCTGTAGAAAATCCCTATTTTGGGATATTACAGTGGTATCAAAGCTGCCATCTTGGCTCAGCCTATGGATTTAAGATCCAATCAGAAGATAAGAAGAGGAGGAGAACAAAATTATGGAGAGGATGAGATTACTCTCATCCATTTTCAGATCTAAGAAGAGCCTCTCCAAGGTGGTTCAACTAATGGAAGAAGAAAGATGTAATGAAACTCCAAGAGGATTTCAAGAAGGTGAAAGTTGCAGTGAGACCTCTAGAAGGTTTCAAGAGGAATAAGAAGATCCATGCACTTCCTTTTCTCATAGAGGAGGTGGAGAGCAAGAAGACCAGTTAGAACATGAGATCCTGAGTGGATATTTAGCAGAATACAAGTGCCAACCTAGGGCTTTCAAAGAGACCCTAGATTTTCCTCAGTTTATTCAACTGAGAGAAGAAAGAAGACCATGCAGTAGGAGGATGATAAGAGGCAATAGATTCCTATTGTCTACATTTGATGGATCACTCAAGTGTGCAACAGAGACTTGGGTGATGAAGCTAGAAGTGTTTTTCCTACTACACCCAGTAGTGGAAAAAGAGGCTATGGAGATCTCAGCGCTGCACTTGAAGGGAAAGGCAAGCTCTTGGTGGTTCAGCCATGGAAGTCATGCAAGAATACCTACTTTTGCTGATTTCACCCATCAGATAATCAGGATATTTGGCAGCAGAATATCATAGGAGGAAGAGTTCTCTTCTCCACTTGAGGAGCATTGTACCAACGCTGTCACAATCATGGAGGGGCATCCATCCATATCAGCAGTTGGATCAGCCAACACACTGAAGAAAGGAACTCTTGCAGCCATACAAGATGCTCCCAAGACTCACCGAGGTATGCATGTATTTCCATTTCCTATCATTTCAGAAAATCTTATGGAAAACCTTGGGAATTTGTGCTCATGTGGTCAAGGATCAAAACACATTGTTGTGGTAGAGCAGCAAGCTTGCACTGCACTATTGACCCTAGAGGGATGAACATTCATTCCATTGCACCCCTATTGAGTTGCATGTAGCATGATGAGTTAGGGTGCAAGATTGTGGAAGGCATGATGAATGTTGTGCCACTTTCTGTTGGTGTTTGGCCTTTAGCACACTTGGATTCTTTTGGATTCAAGAGATTGATTGATGAGAGTTATTTTATTAAAGATCTCCAAGGAGTTACATCTCAAATTTCCATGAGGTGTAAGGAGGAATATCTGCTTTGGGTGATTGGTGGTCTTCATTGGGAAGGTACCAAGGGGAAGAATAAATGCAGACATCCACACTTGGATGAATGGAGGTGGATGGAGAGCAAGAGGTGTGAGCCACTTACAGATCTATGACACAGGGCAGCAAGAAACAAAGTTGTGCTGGCTACTTTTGAGAGAGTTTGGCCATCTTGGGTCACACTCTTTGTTAAGAAGTAGGGAGGCATGGCATGGCACCCATATGATAGAATAGTAGAAAACTTGTTTGTATGGGGCATCATACAAGACAACCATCATGATCTTACTATATGGCCTGTATGAGGGAGAGATGAGGGAGAAGCAGGAGTTTTTTTTGCTGTGGTTACACTTGGGAGAGTATGGGAAAAAATTTTCTCATACTCTCCATGAAGTTTTCAGAGAGAAGGAAGGCACATTCAAGGTGCAAGGAGGCTACCCTTCAGCATTGGAGGATTATGAGAGGCTTCCATGTCAGAAGAAGATCTTCTCACATAGCAGCATGAGGGTGGATGGCTTTGGAATGTGGAATGTCAAAAGGAGAAGTCGTGAAGTGACAAGAGCCTTGTTACTAAGGCCTACATCGTTGTCACTAGAGAGCATGTTTCTATTGATGGAGTGTTCCAAAGGGAGTATGCACCCTCTCTTCTTGCAGATTCTTATGAGAAGATTCTCATGGGAGGACTCACTCATGGACCTCACCTTCGGCTCACACATGATGCATGGTAAGAAATACATTTATGTGCTTGTTGGTTACTCTATTGAGTATTTGTATTTTCTCATCATATGTAAACAGTGCATTGCTCCGCAAGAGAGCAAGATTATTTATGGGCTTCATGGTCACTTTAGGGCCAAATTTTGTGATGATGATAACCCATCTCTACATGAATTTGGGCAAGTGTTTTATTGTTTTGATTGTATACAACAGATATATATTTCTGCTTACTAATTCATAGTAGATGATCTAACATGCATAGCTGAAAATTCCTTGGAGGACAACCTGCCATTTGATGCTTTGAATTAGTAGTTGAAAAGACTGTGCTGTATCCACCAAAGAGACAAGGTGTATCATCCAAACTTACACATAACCTTCAGCCATTTTCTGATTTGGATGCCATATGGTGATGATGTGCCATTCATATTGTATAGAATGGTTTGGGTTGGCATGGCTCATTATTTTGGAGGAAGGGTCCTTGGAGACAATCTTCTTCTTTCCATTGGAGGGAAATCATGTTGCAGCCCAAGATAAGCATGCCCTCTACACTTATCATAAGTGGAGAGGAGGACAGCATGGGATAGGCCCTCTTGCCTATCATGTTTATTTATTCAGCCCACCTACACTTCAGGAGCCAAAGGTGGAGGAGATTCTTCATGAGTTGCCATGTTGGAGGGTGACTCATTTCATATGGATGATATCTTGGGGGTGGAGGTTTCACTTGGGAATGAGGATTTTCCATGCATTTCATACTCAATGCCTTGAGAGGACCTCCAGACAGCACATAGTTGTCTCCTTCAGTATGCTAATTCTGCATGATGATAGCCATTTGGGGTGTACACCAAATGCTAATTTGTTTTCTTGGGAGAGGCACTATGAGGATTCATTGTTGAGACAACATCTTATTCTTTGAGAGAGATCATCATATGGGGATGCTATCGAAGCAGGAAGGAAGAATTCCCAGTTTTGTCCTTGCAGTTGCTTGAGGACAAGCAAAATTTGGGAGGGGAGGACTGTAATATTCCTAAAATTAGCATGCAGCTAATAGGAATATTAGATTTTGATTTTTGCACCTAGTAGATGAATAAGTGAGGAAAAGGACCCATACTTAACCTTCATTGAAATAAAATCCCTCTTGGTGTGAAAAGGGGATAACTTGGTGGCTGGATTTTTCACTTCCCGTGTGTGAACAGGAAGAGAATCATGTTGATTCAGTCAAGTTGACCAAGTCAACAGTGCAGCATGGAGGAGCAATCTTGAAAGAGCTACAACGCAGTTTTGGAGGGAAAGGATTCACATGGTGTTGGAAACCCTAATAGGTGGGACCCAAGGTGAGGAGGCTCACAAAAATTATAAGGAGGAAGATATTAGACTTTTGGGGTTAGCTTATGGATTATTATTTTTGGTCTGCTTAGACTATTGAGAATTCTTCAAATGTTGAGCTGAGTATGCAGTGTTGTTTAGCACAAGGCATTCCTGCTTAGGGATTCCTTCTCCTTCATTGGGTGATATCTTGGAGGGGTTCTGTTCTTCATTTACCACATCCGAGCTTGAGGCCAAGCATCCTCCTTCAGCCACATCATTATTTCTACAGAGAATAGTGATGTGTTGCAAGGTGTTGCAGTGGGAGACTTACAACACCAACTCTTGAGCTTATCTTTCATAGGAGGGAGCTCCCCTTTCTTTGCAAGATCTATACAGGAGGTTACGGAGCACATTTCACATCTTGGCACAAGACCAACTCAGTTCCCATCCACTACAGTGCAGTTTACTAAAGAAATTGCATCATTTTCCAGAGTGTTGTAGTAGCAAGGTTTGAACCCTTGCTTGTGAGCTTGTTCCTTGGAGAAAGGGCCAACCCTTCTCTCGGAAGGCTCTGTACTTCATTATTCTTCTATCACTGGTACATTTCAGCCATATTTATTCAGTGTTGCAGTCTCATTGTGTTTTTCAGATCCAGATCTACAGATCTGGATTTTTATACATTGTATTCTCATGAACCCCTTGCAGAGTTACTCTTGTTTTGTATAAAAAGGAAGGAATCTCCATTTTCTCAGCCATTGATGCATTGTATACTCCAGATCTATTTTGTCTCTTCATTTTTTTCATAAAACCTCATAAAAATAATGTTTTTCTTGCTTCAGTACTTTCTGCATGAGATAGGCTATGGGGTTTGGGCTTATTTGAGGCATATTGACTTGGGGAGATTTGTTTATATTGGCTAGAGTGATTTGTTTCACCTCTAAATATGCATGTGAGTTGTATATTATGTATTCTAAGGGATCCAAGTCCCATTCCTCACAGGTATAGCGTTATTTTCTAAAGACAACTATTTTATGCCCTATATTGCTGCATTTCCCCACTTGTGAAGGAGGATATAGGCCATATTCTTGTTGAGTTTCCTTCATCTACCAGTGAGATGTTATTTTACATCTAATGAGCTGATTTACATTACCATTCCCATGAGTTGCTAAAGCTCCAACTTTGGAATATCTTAAGATATTCTATTTGTTGTAGAAAATCCCTATTTTGGGATATTACAGGATACCTAGACATAGCCATGATTTGAATGGGGTAAAGACCAACTTTGATTAGGAGGATATGATGGGAAACATTTTTCTTGATATTGAGGTTATAGTTTATGAATTTCTTTTGAATCATCTCAATATTTCTCCACGAGTCTCTAGATTTACTACAACCCCAAGCTTCACATCTGTATAATATAAGAGGGGTGACGAGAGGATACAAAAGGAACATTTTTTTTACACAAAATACAAACATCAATTTCCTTACAATTTATTTCCATCTAAAAATAAGCTTTCCATCCTCCAATAATCCTTTTCTAAATGTTATAATTCTAATTGAGCTGATGACTAATGCCAATACCTAAATATTTATAAGAAGAAACTTGTTCTAGGTAATTTCTAGGTTAGAAAAATTTACCATGGGTGATATTTTTGGATTAAATTATCATAACTTTAGTCTTTTTGGTATTAATTGTGATACCCATGTTGGAGCAGTAATCATGAAGAGTCTTAATTTTCTTTTCTAGGTTATCATGGCTTCTCGAAATAAGAACAATATCATCAACATAAAGGATAAAATTAATGATTTTACTCGCAAGCATGATGCCCTTGCAACCCACAATTTCCAAACACTCCTGAAGCTTATCGATGTAAATGCCAGAAAGGGTATGGGTTAGGGGACACCATTTATTAACCCTGATATTGCATTTAATATCTTTAGACCACCCTTTGTTTCTCTTAAGCTTGGAAACAACAGTCGCGTAAAGCCAAATCACAAAAATCATCAACTTAGGAGGACCATTATCTCTTCAGGCCTTTCCCAATGCTTATCTCAATGAATTGTTTTGAAAGCTTTTCTAAAGTCCACAAAATAACAAAATAGATCAATTTTACTATTGTGACATTTCTCGACAATGATCCTGAGAGTGGAAATATGGTCGATAATTGAGTGATGTCTCATAAAAAAAACTTTCTCTTCATCTCTTTTACCATGGATTTCAAGCCAAAGGCTAATCTTCTATTCTAAAATGAGCCCATATAGATTGGGTAATATTTGGCCAATCATAATGGTCCTGTAGTTAGAGGGAATGTTTTTGTCCCCACTTTTAAAGATAGGCACAATAAGGCTTTGTGTTCAAGGTTTATTGAAGCAATTCTTTACCATATAATTGAGAATCTTGTGGAGATGAGGAATGAAGATAGACATTCCCATTGTAAATATTTCAACTTGGTATCCTTCAAAATCTTCATATTTCCCATTAGTGACCTCATTAATCCCATAATCAATGTCTTTTGGAAAAAATATATCCTCCTTAATATGAGTATTTAATATGGTTTCCATGGTATCCAGAGAGTCATACAACTTCTTACTTTGATACATGTCTCAATTCTCTAAGGAGATCGAATGATTATATTTTGTTTGAAGAACAAGCACATTGTGCAAGAAATTTTTGGGTGAAACTTTAGAGAGGTGAAGAAGATGCTCTTGCGTCTTATTAATTTAGGACATCTTCTTCCTTTTGATAAGATATTTGTATACACTTATATTTTAGAGCTTTATAGTTTCGTCGGGAGCATCCCTAATCACTTTCCCGACAATTTTACAGTCCTTTTCATATGAAGGGTTGGAAGTTATGTTATAATTTTTATATGAAACCTCATTACAGAAGTTGTTAATGGTAGTGGAAAGGGTAGTAGTAAAATTATAATAAATTTGATCAATGTTGTTATTATAAGTCAGAAAGCCTAGATCCCTTTTTAAATCCTTTAAGGAAAGGTAAACATTACTTCTATCGAAATGAGTGTGTCTTTAACTTTCGTCAGTATCCTACATGTGGCTGGTATGCATAACAAGATTGAGGGTTAAAGGTAAACGCATGTGGTGAGATTCAGGTGCGTAATCATTAAGTAGCTCAAATATTTCAATACGACTGAGGACATGGGTGTCAGAAATCACATAATACACTACACTACTACCTATCCCATGCATACATGTCATCTAGACAGAGGTAGGCTAGTTTTAATACCATTACAAATAATCAAGTCTTGGGAACTACAAAGCATGGGAAGCTTGGTGTTGAATAAGTTTTTGGTTATTTATTGAGAGTTTTTTTTTAATCTATTAGCTAAGTCAACATATTCATCAAGCCCCAAGGGATCAGGGTTAGAGTTGTTAGTTAACATAATAGTTGAGTTTGTAGCAGTTCTAGCATTGGAACGAGTATGGCTTCTTTATGTGTTATTGGGCTAAGAGGCTCATTATGGTTTCTTCATGTGTTATTGAGCTAAGAGGCTCATTCTACAGTCGATTGTCAATGTGATGTGTATGTGTGTATGTCCTCAAATTAGAGTTGACAAGTGTCCCTCTTCAAATAAAAATAAAATATTCTCTAAATAGAAAATGAATGTTCGCTATAAAAAATAAATATAAATAAATAAATAAAATAATAAATAAAAATAATAAAAAATATTATGCATGTTTTCTTAATAGACCATATGACCTAATATAATTTCATATAAAGTAATTAAAAGTAAAAAAATATGTGAATAATATACATTTAAACATTTTACTTTTCAAAAACATTTAACAATTGATATCAATTTCATATATATATATATATATATATATATATAATTTTTAAAAGAAAATATTGTATATTGTATAGAACATATTCAATGTGAGTTATTAATAAAATATTTTGATATGAATTAATATTTATCTATACTTAAAAATATAATAATAACAAAAAATATGTGGGAAGATGACTCAATGCACTTGTTATGCAATATCCATAGTATTCAAAAATATAATTTAATCAATGAAAAATTACACATTGTTTTTTGGACTCTAAAATAAGTTTCCACTTAAAGAAATTTGATCCTTCTAGGCCCATGTTATATTTGTGCTTAAGATGAATCTATATTGGTGCATTGACTGAAAATATTCACTATCGAACTCTCTATCCACTATCACTGCCACATGCAAGGCATCATGAGAGTTTGGTTTTCGTGTCTTGGTGGTCCTACTACCCATGTATGCCCTAAGCTAACCAACATTATTTGATGGTGTGGATTTATTGTCAAATGATCAACGATGGGGATAATTTAGGCCACAGTTAGGGTAACTACCTCACCAAATACCACCACCATTAATTCATCGTGCTACAGAGTCAATGCTAAAAGCAAGCTCTACAACTATTCCTTCAAACCCAACTCCCTCAAGAGGATTTTTATCTTTTTTTTTATGGATTTATCATCAAAACATTTATTGGATAAACTTGGATAACTACCTGGGTCTAGATATGATCTCCTGTGTGGTGTTTTTATTTTTGTATTTTTATTTTTAATGAGCTCTACTTCATCATCTGTTTTTCTTTATTTATATTTGACAATAAATGAAAACTGAAAATAAGTGGGGTAGAGGATTTCTCTCCTCAATATTACAAATCAATTAAATAAGATTACATTGGAGACATCAACATTAAATAACTGCAGCGAGACTCAACTGAAACTGGACTAAGTGAAACTAAACTAGGACACTTGGATGGACAGTTTCAACACCTAGCAGGTGGTTGGAATTAGATTCTACAACACTACACCTTAATTACAACCACATAAAAATTCAGTTAAGATACCTTCTAGTCTATGTCTCAACGAGGCTTACGATTTAAAAAACTTGACTTAAACTAGATTTAGTTTTCTTCTTCTCTTCTTTCAAATCCTGTAGCCTCTAAATTGTTTCATCCTTTCCTCTTTGTTGTATCCTTAAAACCTTTGTTTCTTCATTTGTTGATGTAGGTCTTCTATTTTTCTGGATTGTCTAAGCATGTCCTCGAATTCTTCAAGAAATGACTTGTATGTGGGCTGCTTCCACATATTGTCTTTTGTAGTGTGCTTTTCATCATCAATCAGTTGCAACATAAGATGAAAATAATATTTTATCTCTTAAAAACTTCAATACCTAAAAATTTCATTTATGTGTTCATCATGAATTTTGTCTTCAACATTCATATCTACAGCTTCTGTGTAGACCTCATCTAGACATGGTGTTGCAAGCCATGTTTCAATAAAATTTAACTTTTATTCATAATATGTAACTTGTTTACCTAGACATTGGAAACCAATGGTAAGTACAAAAACATATTCAAACAACATTAGTTTTGTCTCTTCTTCTCTGCAATGGAAACTTTCTCCTGTGGTGCTTCCTTCTCTACTTTTGCCTCTATCTCTATTTATATTTTCTCTTTGGATACTTCTTTCTTTGCATATGCCTTTATCTCTATTTTTGTCTTTTTATATTCATCACTAACCTATGATGCTACAAACGGGTTGTATTCCACTAACTCAAGTAGGATTATCTCACCAAAATATCATCATGTCGATATCATGTTTTTGTTGCATCATCTTCAACTAATCCTCATTAGCCAAAAATTATCTATCAAAGTTTACATCAACAATATTAATCACTGGATTTACCATTGTAGTTTTACTCTCATCAGCAAGCTCAGTTTCTTGATTCACCAAATATTCATCAGCATGCTCTATTGCTAGTATCACCAAATCGTGATCAGCAAGCTCTGTTGTTGGATTCACCAAATTTTTGTCAGCAAGCTCTGTTGTTGAATTCATCAAATTTTCATTAGCAAGTTGTGTTGCTAGATTCATCAAATTTTTTTCCACTTGTGGCTGTGCACAGTGGGGTTCACGATAATCTTCGTGCTTTCTCTCTATTGCTTCTACAAATTCTTCACAGATAACATCCACTTGCGGCTGAGTCTTTTCATCTTGTTTTATATCTGCTGCTATAGATCCAACTTCATATTCAACGTCGATGCTCCTCCATGCACCAAAAAATCTCTCAAGGGTATCCCATGCCTCCTTGGTAGTCTTGGCATTTGAAATCAGAGGAAGAATGTTATCATCCACCGATTGTTTTATGCATTTTAATGCAAAGGCATATTTTTGCCTCTTCAATTACAGAGCTAAAAAGATCTCAAATATCTCCTTTTGTCACTTTAGCCTCTTGGGTTTTCCCATTTGTTGAGTGTTGGCTCACTACGCCTCAACAAGTTACACAAATTGTAGACATAATGTCACTGCTTGGCTTACACAAGAAACAAAAAAAATTCTTGCAAAAATTCCTTTTTTTTAAATAGTACAATGACCATAATCAATTTTAAACTTTTAAAACCATACCTTGAAGCCTTCCATCACTCTTCTCCAAAGAGCTCACACTAGCGTGGCTCCGTAACACTGCTTCTGCGCTATTACACCGGAAAAACAATTGCTATAAAGCTCTACGTGATTGACGCGGGTATTTGGCTCAAAAGTGCGCTGATCGACCCTAGTATCTGGCTCAAAATAGTGTTGATCAACCCTAGTATCTGCCTCAAAATAGCATTGATGGCATATCAGCTCGAATTTTCCTTCAAAAAGAGCGTTGATTGAAAAAAAAATTAAATTAAAAAAAAAACCTCACTCAACTATGAGGGGCTTCTTCTTCTTCTACTGGTTCTTTGTTCTTATTTTTCTTTTGGATCTCTACACCTCAACAATATTCCTTTTTATCTCGCACTCACGTTGTTTCTCTAGAGTCTTACACAACATAGCTTCGATTTTTGTTTCTCTCAAGGAGTCTTACACAGGCTAAGCTCTTTCTTCAATCCATTTCGACTGTGCCTTCATCGTCTTAGCAATAGCTAGCTTCTTCGTTATTGTGTTGGTTCTTCACAGAAGGTGTCTTCAAACTTCTTCAAACTTATATTTCTCTCTCAAATAGTCTTATATAGGCTCGCCTCTTCACTCTGTTGCTCCAACTTCACTCATGTTGTTGCTCTCTCAGGAAGTCTTATGAAAACTAGCTTTGATACCATGAGACGAATTGAAAACTAAAAATAAGTGGACCAGAGGATTTCTCTTCTCAATATTATAAATCAGTTAAATAATATTACATTGGAGACATCAAAATTTAATTACTGCAGCGAGACTCAACTAAAACTTGACTAAGTGAAACTGAACTGGGACACTTGGATGGACAATTTTGACACCTAGCAATAGGTTGGAATTAGATTCTCCAATACTCTTGCGGGGGTTTAATGCAACACAATTCTCCACTAAAAATTTAAACACTCTTTTCTTATGTTTGCAAGTGTCATGTTTCCGTGCTTGATGCAGACAAGCTATAGAATTCTCAGAGTTTGCACGGAACTGTATAGTTTATGGGTTCATACAATTCTTTATTCGTAGCGGATTTCACTCTTTTTCAGATTCAAAAACATACATACGTGAAGAAACCAACAACTTATTTTAAAATGACACACATAAACCTAAACAAACCATAAATGCAGAACTTATTACTGGCGGTCCCACAACACTCCCGACCAATCATCGTCGATCAAACTTAACCGCATTTACAATTTAAGTTTAAAGATAAAACTTATTTGTTGCGGTTTGTGATGTTGCGCTGTGGTGATGCGTGGCTCCCTCCATTTCGCATCGCAAATGATATCGCTTACTATTCGATGACCTTAAGACTAACTTCTATATATTTCGATTTGCAAAATCGATTTGTAGGTGCTGTAATATCCGTTGTTGGTTTGTTTCTTGATACGAGGATCCTTGTGATATCACCGCCGATTCACTTCGCATCGAAAGTGCAATAGTTTAATTTATGAAATTCCTAACTATAAACATTGTTTTTTGCGATGTGCGAAGTCCTACAACTGTGATGTGATCTCTCATCGTTGATCGGTGTCAGATCTACTATCTTCATCGTGCCTGAAATTCGATTTATATTTGACTCTGTGATTAATATATATATGCAATTCAACAAATATTTAAAACAATGGTTTCAAACAGAGAGCCTGATAAATCACAAAACACTTGGAATTTAATAAGAATTAAAATACAAATCCAAGCCCTTGGTCGACTGGTTATTATAATTATTTATGTTCCCTCTTCTCTCTCCTCTTGCACACCTATTTCACACTTATTCCATTCTTTCTCACACTCTGCTATCTATTTCCCTCACACCCATTCGTACATATATATCTCACTCAAGCGATCCTTCTCGTCTCTAAATAGATTTCTGTTTAAACCACTCTTTAAAAACAAATGCTACCCTATTTCTAAGCTCCTATCGTACTTGCCTCAACCTCCTCGGAGGGAGAAACCAATTGCTATTTTATTCCTAATTAATTTTAGCAAAACCAAACAGACTAACTCCTCTCATTTAAACTAATAAAATATTAATAACCAATGTTAATCCACCTCATGTTAGCCACAACATGTGAACATACAATCACATTGTTGGCTAAGACTAGATGCTCCTGCATCAGACTCCCGAGGAAGAAAATATTGATCCATTAATGCTTTAGGATCTGTACTAAACTTCTGCAACTCTGTGTTGTCATCCAACTCACATCTTCCATTGGGTTTCCTTTCCATTTTACTAGATACTGATAGTAGGTTTGTCCTCTGGTCTTATTTGTTGCTCTTTTCTCCAGAATAGATTCCATTTCTTTCCTTGGTGTCCTTGGCATATGTTCCTTCCAATTCAAAGGCTGGTCCTCCTCTTCTGTAGATTCGTCTTGTAGTTCTTCCTCTGTTCCTTTGTATAGGTGCAAATCTGCAACATTAAAGATGGGTGATATTCCAATTCCTCCTGGTAATTCAATCTCATATGCATTTGAAGAAACTTCCTCAAAATTCTACATGGCCCTATATTTTTCATTTTTAGTTTATTATAAGTCCCAAATGGAAACCTTTCCTTCCTTAGATAAACCATGTCTAAGTCATCTACTTGAAACCCCCTTTCAGTACTTTTTATATCATCTTTTTCTTTATAGTTTTGGGTTTTTTTTTGTAAGCTCTGCTTGACACCTTCCTCTAACTTTTGTATATGTTCTGCAAATTCTTCAACTTTTGTGTTAGGTCCCTATATTAATAGTATAGTCCCTTATTATTGTTAGTGTAACCCCCTTATTGTTATTATTGTACCCTTGTAACCCCCATTTTGTTATTATTGTGCCCTTAAATTATTATTGTTAGGTCGGCTAGGATTACATTGTGGCCCACTAGGATTACATTATGGCCCCATGGACTCCCATATATAGAAAGGAGGTTTTGTAAATTGTATCATCCAAGAATTGTTCATTTATGTAATGTATTGGAGGTTTCCCCCTCGAAGTGGCTTATTTCTAAGGCGTTAATATCTCTTTTCTTCTATTTTTGGAGCTGGTTACACAACATTTGGTATCAGAGCTTTGGATTCTAGGGTTTCGCTGCTCCAAACAGGTCATCGTGGAATTTTCGCTATAACTTGTTTTCTACAAAGTTTCAGAAGATGAATTTTTTAGGGTACGAAGCTGAAATCTTGAGAAAGATTTTCTAAAAATTTCAGAGCTTGGTGCGCAATATTTTCAGAGAGATCATCTTTGGAAGTTAGGTATTTTTTCAAGCTCCTAAACAGGTCATCGTGAAATTTTCGCTATAAAGTTTTTTCTACGAAGCTTCAGATTCTGAAATTCGTATGGTGCGAAGCTGAAATCCTGAGGAAATTCATCAAAAAATTTCAGATCTTGGTTCGAAACATTTTTGGAGATATGATTTGTGGAAGGTAGTGCTTTTTCAGGCTCCTGAATTTCATCTCAAAGAGGTGATCGTGGGAAAAGTTCAATAACTCTCTCTCTGGGCAGTGGATTTGAGTGCCGTAAAAAGTGGTCACAGTTACACAGACTGTAGTTTCTTGGCTATCAATTTTAGAGACAAAGGACGAAACAGTGACACATGGAAAGTCATACAAGTTTTCTCTACTGAACTAGTCCAAAATTAGGTCATTGTGGGAGATTGGACACAACTTTGTCCTGGGGAATCCAAATTAGATCAGACCTGCGGAATTTGAAAGAAGCTTCAGAGGGATACTACAGGGCTGAATTTTAGATATTGAAGATTTTCAATTACAGAGATAATTCAATTTCAATATCGAGCTCCTCAAAGCAAGTAAAAGGTATCAATATTGGATTCTAAAATGGCGCCTAAAAAGAATTCAACACCCATTAAGCCTTCAGAAAGCTCTACCATGACTCATGAAGATGAAGAATTGCAACATGATCTATCAAAATTACAAGAGCAAGTGCAACAAATTTCACTCTCGCAAAGAGCAACAAAAAATGAAATGGAAGTTTTGAAGAAAGGCGTGGAAGTGAATATGGATGGTTTGAAGAAAGGCATGGAAGCTAAGATGGATGGCGTGGAAGTGAATATGGACGGTTTGAAGAAAGGCATGGAAGCTAAGATGGATGGCGTGGAAGTGAAGATGGACGGTTTGAAGAAAGGCATGGAAGCTAAGATGGATGGCGTGGAAGCTAAGATGGATGGAATGGAAGCTGGCATGGAAGCTAAGATGGATGATCTAAAATCAAACATCGAATATTTGACAAAGTTGATACAAGAAATGTTTCCTAATGGTGAAAAGATAGTAGAAGAACCTCATGATGAGAACAAAATAAATGTTAATCGTGATTTCGTAAACTCTAATGTTGGCGGGAAGAACCACCATATTCCAAAAATGGATATGAGGAAGTTTGATGGAAAGGATCTTGTAACATGGATATTACAGATGGAGCAATATTTTGATCTCCATAATGTGCAAAACACACAAAAGGTACGCATTGCAACTTTGCATTTAGAACAAAATACATTTGTATGGTATCGATGGCTTTGCTCCCGTAAAAAAATTGTCACTTGGTCAATTTTTACGGAGGAAGTGATAGCACATTATGAGGATACAAAGAGCAACACCTTCTTTAGCCAATTGATAAATCTCAAACAAAAGGGTTTAGTGGGGCAGCACATTGAGGACTTCCAAAAATTGAATATAAGGGTAACTGATATTCGAGAGGAACACAAGATTGATGTCTTCATAAGAACTTTAAAGGATAACATCCAACATGAAGTTCACATTTTGGAATCAGATTCATTGGAGAAGGCATTCAGGTTGGCAAGAAAAGTTGAATGTAAAATATTGGCGACAAGGAAGCCTACCACTCAATTCTATAAAGAAGGAAGTGTTGCTACGCCTAGATTTCCACAACCTACAAGGTTGACACCACAACAATTGGAAGAAAAAAGAGCAAAAGGGCTTTGCTACGGTTGTGATAGAAAATACACTAAAGGTCATAAGTGTGCTGAGAAGAAATTATTTTACATAGATTGTGAAGAGGAAGAAGAAAATGAACAAGAAGAGGATATACACCAGGAACCAGCTCTAGAAGAGGAAGAAATGAATCCGACCATATCTTGTAATGCACTAGCAGGAATTACCACTCCTCAAACTCTCAAGATAGAAGGAAATATCAAGAAGAAAAAGGTAATAGTGTTGATTGATTCGGGTAGCACCCATAATTTTATTCATTGTAAGGTAGCCAAGGAATTAAATTGTTTCCTATACCCAGCACCAGAATGTCAAGTGATGGTTGCAAATGGAGGAACTATAAATTGCTCTAGAAAATGCCATAATATCAAGCTAACCATGGGGGAATATGAGTTGACTAGTCCAATGCTTTCCATTCCTATGGGAGGTGTTGATGTTGTATTCAAGGAAAATTTTAAGGATGGAAAATTATTTTGAAGTTTAAAAAATTGGTGAATCTCACTAGTCCCTAATGTGAAAAATATAAAATATTTATTGATGTATTTTTTAAATTATTCAAATTTATAATGATATTATATATATTTTCTATATGATGTTGGCGATTTTTAAGGTAAAATAATTTTATATTGTAAAATTTGGGTGAATCACTTTTATAAAAAATGGAAATTGGTGAATATTTTTTTTGGAAAAACCATGGAAAATTAGCCCATCTGAGAATATTAGCCCCTAAAATTTTCCATGGTGGTATTAGGAGTACAATGGTTACAATCTTTGGGGATGGTAGCTTTTAATTTTCAAGAACTTTTCTTGAAATTTTTTTCAGAAGGAAAGGAAGTCGAATTACGGGGTATTGAAGGGAATCCGGGAAGGATAATAAGCTCTAATGTCATGAAAAAGCTTCTAAAGAAAGAACAACGAGGTTTAATTGCACAATTATGCTCACTAGAAGTTCCGACATCAAAATCATCTATTTCTGCAGATCTCCAACAAGTCTTGGACAATCATTCCAAGGTGTTTGAAACTCCCAAAGGACTCCCACCTATTCGTGATCATGATCATGCTATTCATTTGATTCTAGGAAGTGTTCCTCAAAACATCAGGCCTTATAGATATCCTTACTTCCAAAAGAGCGAAATTGAACGTATGATTGCAGAAATGTTAGAGGCGGGTATAATTCAACCTAGTCAAAGTTCTTTCTCTGCTCCTGTAGTATTGGTACACAAGAAGGATGGATCATGGCGAATGTGTCCAGATTATAGGGAGCTCAATAAGCTCACCATTAAAAATAAATTTCCCATTCCTGTGATTGATGAATTATTGGATGAATTACATGGAGCAATTTATTTTACCAAGTTGGATCTTCGTTCAGGATATCATCAAATTAGAATGAAGACTGAAGATATTCCAAAAATAGCATTTCAAACTCATGAGGGTCATTATGAATTTTGGTCATGCCTTTTGGCCTTACCAATGCACCTTCTACATTTCAAGGGTTGATGAATTCCATTTTCAAACCCTTCCTTAGAAAATTTGTGCTAGTTTTTTTCGATGATGTATTAATCTACAACAGGTCTTGGAAGGATCATGTTCAACATGTTGACAGGGTGCTCAAACTATTGCGGGAGAAACAATTATATGCAAAAACATCCAAATGTTTCTTTGGAGTACAAGAGGTGGAATATCTGGGTCATATTGTATCTCACGAGGGTGTTAAGGTAGACCCTAAAAAAATTAAAGCCATTAGAGAATGGAAAGTCCCCACAACCATAAAGAAGTTGCGAGGATTTCTCAGGTTAACAGGGTATTATCAAAAGTTTGTTAAGAATTATGGGAGAATAGCAGCACCTCTAACAACATTATTGAAGAAATATGCATTTTCATGGACTCCTGAAGCAACTAAGGCCTTTGAACATCTTAAAGAGGCAATGTGCCTAGCACCAGTCTTAGCTACGCCGGACTTCACAAAAACCTTTATTGTGGAATGTGATGCCTCAGGAAATGGAATTGGTGCGGTTTTAATGCAGGAAGGAAGACCCATTGCTTTTGAAAGTCGTCCAATCAAAGGAAAGTATTTACAGAAACCTATTTATGAGAAGGAAATGTTAGCAATACTGCATGCACTAAAGAAATGGCGAACTTACCTAATGGGAAGACACGTCAAGGAAAAAACTGATCATGATAGTCTTAAACACTTTTTGGAACAAAGACTATCTTCAGAAGATCATCAAAAATGGGTCACAAAGATGTTGGGTTGTGACTTTGAAATAATCTACAAAAAAGGAAAGCTTAATGTTGTTGCAGATGCACTCTCAAGAAAGAATGAAGAGGTGGAAGCATTGCTTTGTGCCATTTCTATTATCAAACCAGATTGGATAACCGAAGCAAGAGATGAATGGAAGAAGGACAAAGATGTATGGACACTCATTCAAAAGTTGCAGCAAGATCCTAGTACATCCGATACATTTAGTTGGAAAAATGATTCCTTATGGTACAAAGATCGCTTATATCTTTGTAAGAATTCCCAACTAAAACAAAAGATTCTTCTGGAATTGCACACTTCTCCTTTAGGAGGACACACAGGATTTTTAAAAACTTACCACAGGGTGAAGAAAGAATTTTTTTGGGATGGCCTTAAATCTGATATTCAAAAGTTTGTGGCGGAATGTTTGGTTTGCCAGCAGAATAAAGTGGAGACAATTAAGACCCGGGACTTCTACAACCTTTATCCATTCCAAGTCAGCGTTGGGAGGAGATTTCAATGGATTTTATCACAGGTTTACCTAAGTCTGAAGGAAAGAATGTCATCATGGTGGTAGTTGATAGACTTACCAAGTATGCACACTTTTGTGAATTATCTCATCCATTTAAAGCAAGTACAGTTGCTACTACATTTGTGGACAAAATTCAAAAGCTACATGGAAGCCCAAGGGTTATTGTGAGCGACAGAGATCCCATTTTTACGGGAAATTTTTGGACAGAGTTATTTTCTTCTTTGGGTACTAAGTTAGCTCATAGCTCATCTTATCATCCTCAATCTGATGGTCAAACTGAGATAGTAAATAAATGTTTGGAAGGATATCTTCGTTGTTTTGTATCTGATAAACAAACACAATGGGTCAAGTGGTTACCTCTCGCTGAATGGTGGTATAACACTTGCTTCCATACTGCAGCAAAAATGACCCCATTTATGGCACTTTATGGATATCATCCACCATCCATCACATCATCTTTAAGGGAAAATTCGAAGGTTCAAACAGTGGAAGATCACATCGAGCATCAGCAAGAAGTTCTCCAACTCTTAAAGGATAACCTGAATTTGGCACAAAATCGAATGAAACAACAGGCAGATCAACATCGCGGCGAGAGAAGTTTTGATGTAGGAGATTGGGTATTTTTACGGCTACAACCATACAAACAAATGTCCCTCAAGCAAGCTAAGAAGGATAATAAATTATCGCCAAAGTACTATGGTCCTTACAAGGTGTTGCAAAAGAATGGTACTATGGCATACAAATTGGAGCTTCCTGCTTCTTCGCGAGTACATCCAGTTTTCCATGTTTCATGCTTAAAGAAGGTTATAGGTGAAAATATTCCAGTTCAAACAATATTGCCAGAACTTGATTAGGAAGGAAAAATCATATTGGAACCTGAAGCGGTCACGGAAACAAGAACTCGACAACTACGAAATCGATCAATTTCAGAGTATCTCATCAAGTGGAAGAACTTACCCACTGAAGATTCTACATGGGAGGATGAGAATTTTATACAGAAGCACCCAGAGCTACTCAAGTGTTGAGGACAACACTTTTTTGAAGGAGAGAGGCATGTTAGGTCCCTATATTACTAGTATAGTCCCTTATTGTTGTTAGTGTAACCCCCTTATTGTTATTATTGTACCCTTGTAACCCCCATTTTATTATTATTGTGCCCTTAAATTATTATTTTTAGGTCGGCTAGGATTACATTGTGGCCCACTAGGATTACATTATGGCTCCATGGACTCCTATATATAGAAATGAGGTTTTGTAAATTGTATCATCCAAGAATTGTTCATTTATGTAATGTATTGGTGGTTTTCCCCTCGAAGTGGCTTATTTCTAAGGCGTTGATATCTTTTTTCTTCTATTTTTGGAGTTGGTTACACAACATTTTGCACTCCTTGTCTCTTGTTTTCTCAAATATCTAAGTTCATACACCCCTCTTGGATGCATCCCAAAAACATTCTGAAATGGACTCATTCCAGTACTCTGATTAGGAGTATCATTATAAGAAAATTCAGCTTGAGCAAGGGCTAAGTCCCATTGCTTTGGATTTTTGTAAACCAAACTCCTTAATAAGTTTCCCAAGCTCCTGTTCACCACTTCAGTTTTTCCATCAATCTGAGGATGATAGGTTGAACTGAAATTGAGATTTGTACCCAGCTTCTTCCATAGAGTCATCCAAAAGTGTCCTATGAACTTTGTATCCCTGTCTGAAATAATACTCACATGCAATCCATGCAATATTATTACTTCAGAGAAAAACAAATTAGCAATGTGAGTTTCATCACTAGTTTTCTTACAAACAATAAAATGTGCCATTTTAGAAAATCTATATACAACAGCATAGATATAATCATGTCCTCTTTGATTCCTTGGCAATCCTAAAACAAAATCCATGCTGACAGCATCTCAAGATCTACTGGGTATTGGAAATGGCTGATATAACCTAGAATTTTGGCTTCTTCCTTTGGCATGTTGACAAATCCTACACTTCTCAACAAACTTTTCGATATCAGTTTTCATTTTTCGCATATAATAAAAATCACTTACTTGAGAAAATGTTTTATTCTATCCAAAATGTCCAGACAGTCCTCCACTATGTTTTTCCTTTTTTGTCAATTTAATTTCTTATTAATTTAAAAAATCAAGTGCTACATAAATTGTCAACCCATGGAAGTCTGTTTATTTCAAAGGAAATCACACACTGTATATGCTCAAACTCAAAAGCAATGAAAAGTTGTAGTAAAAATTACACTAATCACACCTTGCTTCAAACAAACTGAAGTTCTACTTTGAGTTATAGCAAAAGAAATATTTTTATTTTAGAAAATTATTAGAAGAATCCTGGATTACATTAAGAAAACAACAATCTAGGGAAAGAAACCAATCTGCAGAAGAAAATACCAATTATGCTATAACAGAGAACATGACCCTATTCCCCAAGCAGGAATCTTCAGCACCTGTCTCTGACTACCACGCTTTCACAAACTCATTTTGTAGACAAGATTACCAATTGAATTAATCAGCTATTACCTAGGAATGAATTACATGAAAACAATGTGACAATTAATGGAAACAGAGTTTCAACAATAGATAACATAGTTTCAATAACGCATAAATGATTTTAGCAAAACAGAGTTTTAACAAGGCATAAAGGAAAATAACAATTAACACACTACAGAAATCGATGGGTGAATCTTGTGAGGAAGGTAGGCCCTTTCCTTCTCACAAGATTCCCCAGAAAAAGGAATTAAGAAGAAGTGCTCAAAATAATCTTTTATTCATCTGTCAAATGTAACATATTACAAAAATGATCCATGTTCCTTCTCTGTAACTCCCTTTCAGCTAAAATTCCTATAATTTGTAATGTTCTCTAATGCTGATGTCTCCTCTATTTAAAGATGAGACATCTATTACACAATTGATTACATCATACAAATCCTATTCTTAACCTGATCTGATCTTCTATGCTGGAATAGGATATTCTATTCTTCCATAGCAGAGATGTTGTTACGATGGTTATGATGGTGCTAGATTTAAGGTGCAATTGTTACGGCCAGTGTAAAAACTCCCTTAATTATCCTTTTTTGTTGCTGTTGTGCCTGAAATACTTCCTCAGAATCGCAAATCATGAGTTGTTTCAGCAACGGGATTTGCGTACTATTTTGACTGTTTCAGCAACGCGGTCTTTAGACATTAACAATGAATAATCTGCAGTCTTCAAACTATTTCAACAGCTATACATTTTCGATTCATGGCTAAATATGAAAGTAATGTAAAATTACATGTAAAACAAGTTAAACATATAGTAAAGAGAAGAAACGGTATATACCTTTGGAAGAATAAATGGAAGTGATAATATAGGCTTTAAATATGGACTGGAAAAGAGTGGAATGATAGCAAAATGTATGATAAAAAAGGTACATTATAGGGTCCTAACATCCCCCCCAACTAAAAAGGTTGCATGTCCTCAGGCAACTTCAATCTGAATCAGAATCTGGACACTTGCTTTTGGCGTGCAAGTTACTTATGCAGTAGCTATAGAAGGTACTGTCTGTTGAAGCTCTAAACCCTTGCACATTTTTCAACTTTTGCCAAGCTGCTGCTTCATCCTTTTTGGCCAACCTATGATTAGCATGATATTCCTCTGTTGGCATCCACAGAATAGGAAAATGAAAGTGATACCCTATCCATTTTTCAGCACATTGTTGAACACACTTGATGTAGTCTGGTACCCTGGATATTGTTGTTTCAAGATTAGTAGGACTGAAAGGATTGTAATACTTCTTTTCCTTAGAATATTGTTGCCAAAAAATGTTACTTGCTCTTAAGGCAGCAGTTTCTTTGGCCCTAATAAAGTGTTGACAGTCCTGGAGTATTGTTGCCCATAGTTGTCGCATATGTTGAGTCATTCCTGGTTTCTGCAGAAATTGAGGATATTCTACAACAAAGGTGGCAGGATTTTGTGGTTCTGGACGTATCCAGAGGAGACGATTATCTTCATTGTGCCTAGCCACTAGAAAAGCAGTCTGCCATGTAATCTGGTTGGAAAGGAAAGAGGCAAATGCCAGAATGTGGATATCGCCAACAAGAGGGTTAAGATTAAGATTTCTGTTTACAGGAATGGCTTCATTATGAAGATATAATTCACACAGTAAATGTTGATCACTAGTAGAGGCCTCTGCAAAATTTTGCACAAAATCTTCCGATTTAAACACCTTATAGGGCCTTCCATCTTTGATTGCTTTTATCTGAAAGAATGCAAGGCATTCTGCAATGAAAAGAGAGTAATTTAAAGATGGTTTTCTGGCAGCCAATAGTTTTTGTACCAAATCAAACATTAGGAGAAATTTTCTTTTTAACTCTTTATTCTACTTCTTGTGAGCGCGAGATTGTTGGAGTGTTTTCTCCAAAGCCTCCCAGTTTGAGTATATGTGGTTCTTCCAAAGTGATTTATGCTCCTGCAATATTTTGCCTTATGAAATGGCATACTCTTTCCTCCACTTGTTCATTATTTCCATCTCATCCCATGGTTCATTTTTTGTTTCAGCATTGCAAGTGGTAGGCTGAGGTACAGTAGGGCAGGGTACTTGTAAATCAGCTTCTTCTTCTGAAATTTTTGAAGGTCCTACTGGTTCTTGTGTAATAGTAGGGAATTCCTCTTTGACTGCAGAAGACATAGATGCTCCCAGCATTGGGATTTGAACTACTTTATATCCTACCTAATGATAAATATTCCCACATTTGCTGCACATGTATTCCTTATACTGATCATTTTCTTTGTCTTTTTTTGCCATAGATGCTGCGTGAGCTAAGGTATACAAATTAGGTTCATTGTCATAGGATTCCCTTGCCATTACAAATTATTTCTTGTAGGCTTCCAGTTCTGATCTTAGAAACTCATTTTCTTGTAAGAGGGAAGCCAGGGTGACTGGCTTTTGTGTAACAGTCACAGTCTCAGTAACTGGTTATTGTTAGCAGCTACTGAATGAGTAGCTGGTTCTTGTGTAATAGCTATGTGATCTGCAGCATCCTGGGCATCTAGTTTCTGTATGTCAGCAGTTGGTTCTTGTGTTTCAGCTGTAGCTGGTTCTTGTGTGGCAGCTATAGTTGGTTCTTGTGTAACAGCTACTGAATGAGTAGCTGGTTCTTGTGTGACAGCTACTTCTTCTGAAGAAACTGATGTCATAGTACCTTGGGCATCTGGTTCTTATGTTTCAGTGCCCCTGGGTGAGACAGGTAAATATTCCAGGATTTGGGGTTGTGGTGGTGCATGTGTTTTTAAAATAATAGGTAGAGAGTCTAGGATAGTGGCACTGGTGGCTGCTTCAGTTAATGCCCTCATTCGTCTTCTAGGTAAAAAGGAAAAAAAAGTAGTAGTTTGCTTTCTTTTATGAGTGGGTTTTTCTTGAGGGGGAGGGCTATCAGAAGTAGTGGTTGCTTTGGTTGAGGCCCTTCTTCGTCTTTTTGATAGAAAGGCGGTCGTCGTTCACCTTTTCCTTTTGGAAGCAGAGGAGGAGGGGTTATCTGTTTGAGAATCATCACTAGAGATATGAACGGTAGGATCATATGATTCTGCCAAATTGTGGGATGGAGTTGGTATGATAGGAGGGGGAATTGGATTAATTGGTTCTGTGGGTGGAATTTTTGGAGGGTCAGGGGTGTTCTGTGGTTGCTATTCTTGGGAATTTTCAGCAACTTGCTGAGGGTCTAAGGGTAGATTGTTTAAGGGAAGGTTTTGTTGAGAAAAACCTTTTCAGATTAGTAATTGGATGAGACGTGATGGGTGAGGGAAAGGAGGGGGAATTTTACCCATCTACAATAATACGACATATTTCTAAGACATCCCAGTAAATAATAAGGAATATTCAAAAGTCTACCATGTCGTAAATGATTTAACAAGACAAAATCATGCTGGTAAACTAACCGGTAGTGGCCTTCACAGGTGAGGTAATGTTTAACAAACTCTGCAACTTTTGGCCAAGGAGGCGGCAACAAGTTGAGTCGGACACCTGGGCCTTAAGGCTCAACTTGTTCTCCTGGGAGGAGAAAATCCTGCTGTGCATTAAGAATGATATGTTTCCGGCTGAACCATCGAATGCTTGTGATAGGGAGGCTCGAAACCTGTGCTATGTCACCCTGTGAGACTAGAATCCGAACACCTTGAACTATAGAATGATCTTCTTGAAGATTTCGTGCAAATTCAAGAACTTTTTGTGGATCAAATTCTTGAAGCCTCTGAAAATATTCTACCCAGCCTGCTGTTGAGTCCCAAACTTGCATCTTTCCTATACACCTTTCTAGACTTTTTCCATTTACCTGGACCTCCTAAGTCATCAACATCATTGCATATTAATCATAAAAGAGCATTTAAAGTGGTTTTTAACTATGTTTTGTGTTTTCTGTTTGAATTAGATTTTTGCTCATTGAGCTGCGGAATCTTGTCACTTTCCGCAGCTGCTTCAACTTTCCACAGCCATTTTGTTAAAGTCTATATTGCAGGTGTCTTCAGGAAAATCAAGCCACATGGGCAAGTTGGAAATGACATGGATATGGACCGAGTCCTATTGGCTCAGTCGAATTCACCAAAGAAGGCCGTGGTCAAAGGTAGTCAAGCGGTGGCCAACCTAAGAGTCCTACGGTGACAGAACTTCGTTTTTCACCACATGAAGACTTGCGTGGCCATTCCTAAATCTCATGGGACATATCAACACCTGTGAACTACTCCATAAGCCGAATCCAACAGCCACCCTCCATAGATTTAATCTTCACGGCAGCCATAATGCTAGATTTCTGGACGTGGTTGTTCACGTGTCTTTTATCAGCGCAGATTGTAGGAAAGTAGTTATGTCATCCTCTATTATAAATAATGTGTTCTCATACGCATAGTAGCTAGCTTCTGTAATGTAATTTTGCTGAAAAGAAAGCCCACTGTGCCGTGACATTATTTCCTTGTTATGACTGCGTTTTGAATACATGAGAAGACTCTGTTCATAAGCATAATTTGTGGTTGATAGCTGTTGCCCGAGGATTGTGCAGAGGGCCCTTGCACACGCCGAGGTTTTTTTTATTGTTGTATAGTTTCATGCTTTATTTCCTTACGTTCATTATGCCATAGTTATTCACGTGTATATATTACATCTCTTATGGTATTAACGTTTTATTTTTGTCCATAATTTTTCATGCTTTATACTGCTGTTAACTGACCAGTGTCTTTGTTCCAGATTACAGTAGGCAGCTCGGGCATTTGCACATATTTTTACAATGACTAATGATATGGAATCAGTCTTGTCCTTCTGCTGATTTATTTTTCTTAGCTTTTAATTCCAGCACTTTTTTATTTATTTCAGTTTTGTACATTTTCTTTATTAGTTAGATTAGATATTAAATTACTCATGTCATTATCAATTACCTCTGAAAGCCATAGCAAGACTAATGGTGAGGGATTGAATTATGAGTGTGTAGTTTGATATTAGTTTATTTTTCTGCAAGTTAGATATTGAATTACTCATGTCATTATCAGTTACCTCCGAAAGCCATAGCGAGACTAATGGTGAGGGATTGAAGTATGAGTGTGTAGTTTGATATTAGTTTATTTTTCTACAAGTTAGATATTAAATTTCTCATGTCATTATCAGTTACCTCCGAAAGCCATAGCGAGACTAATGGTGAGGGGTCAGAATATGAGTTGATGTAATTTGATTTTAGCTTTACTTTTCTTGAAATTCTTGGATTTCTTTGAGCACAGTTTCTTTTGTATTTAGACAGCAGCAAGGGTAATGGGTTTCATGATCAATAGTTCACTATTTTTTTGACTAGTATAGTGGCACATTTTCATTTTCTTTTAGGAATTAATTTTTTTATTGCATGTTTAAAACCCTTTTGAAGTTTGAAGTTTGGGAAATAATTATAAAGGACATCATTTCCTTGAAAATTTATATCCATACTTTCCTTTTAGAATTTCCATCTCACATTAGGAAACCAACCAAGATAAAAACCCCCAAGATAAATAAAAAATACAAAAACGACAAAAAAGTAAGAGATAGGTTATCTTGCACATATAGTGCGCCACACTTCGTCAGCTTACGAATCCCGGATTGAAAAATTAATGTAGCAATTTAGGACACACTAAATTGACCAAACACCTGCCTACTGAAAAATCTGGTATACCTTTGGGTATAATTCGAGCGGGGTTATCGTGCCAGGTTCATGTCAAATAACAGGTCCTCCCATAGCTAATCAGCTTTGGTAAAATGCACAGTCAAAGAGCCAAGTTACCGCACTCGAATAGACTAAGTTTTATGAATGATAACATGGAATGATGGTGAAGAGACGAGGTAATAAGTAAGAAAAATTACAGTAATCGACTTGTTGTGAAATGATGGCGTAAAGTTTCAATATTCCCCCCCAACTACGTCTGAAATGATGTCTTTAAATGTGTGGGGATTGTGGTGATAATAAACAAAATCTTCTCATTAACCATAGTTTAATTGTACTTACATATAAAATTTACATACCTCATGTTTACCTTTAATTCATACTTCGAAAAATATAGTGCTTACTCATAATAGATCGGCAATAGTTATGGAAGAAAATTTGGAAGCTTTTTGAAACATGAGGGAGATTATATTGGAGGTCTGTTTAATCATAGGAGAAGGCAGTGAAAGCATAGGATTAGCATGAGAAATAAGAGAAGTGAGAATGAAAGAACTGAAGAAGATAATTTCATGACAGGAAATGCTGCATGGTCATGTCTTTGAAGAAAAATGGTGTTTCAGCAACAGGAAAAGTGGGTGAAGTGTTGCTAAAGAGTGGTGTTTAAGCAATGGAAAAAATAGGGAAAATGTTGCTGAAGAGTGTTATTTTGATAATGGGAAATATAGGGAAAATGTTGTTGAAGAGTGTTGTTTCAACAATCGGAAAGATAGGGAAAATGTTGCCGAAGAGTGTTGTTTCAACAATGGGAAAAAGGGAAAAATGATATGAAAAGGGGAAAAGAAATGAGAGGGGATGAATGATGGAATGTTGAAAGAAAACTGTAAGATGGGGAATGAAATATGAATGGATTGAAGTAAGAGGAGAAATGCTTCACAAAATGAAGCTTGGATCTGCTTGTAGTGAGATTTTCCTTTCTTAGTAAGCCCTTCCTGAATGGAGAATCTGCAAAATAACCAAATGTAACATGCCAACCCTTGATAGAGATTATTAGTTAAGAAATATAATTCTAATGCTAAAAATACAATTCAGAAAAATTAAATGCAATGAGGGGCAGGAGACTCCCCTAAAAAGAGATAATGTGAATATGCCATGCAAGTAGCCTTAAAATATTCTTTGGAAATGGGGCGCTGGTATAGATGGAGCCGATGACCATTTACTAATAACAATGTTTTAGAGTCATCAATTTTTAAGAGCCTTACTGTTCTATTGGGAAAAACAGTATCTATTTCGTATAGTCCTTTCCATATTGTACGTAGCTTCCCTTGAAAGTTTTCAAACCGAGAGTCATACAATAAAGCCCAATTACCTTTTTGGGATTGCTTGTTCTTGATGATTTTATCATGCCATTTTGTTCTCTGTTGTTGGATGAAAGTTGTCTGATGAATGGAATCTAATATTTTTTCATCCAATTCATGAAGCTGCTGCAACCTGGTTGTCTGTGCATCAGTCAAATCAAGGTTAACAGCTAAAGCAGTCCTTAAGGTTTTAATTTCAAATTCCATAGGAAAAACAACACTTTTACCATAAACCAATTCATAGGGGGAAAATCCTGTAGTATTTCTCCAGGTAGTTCTGTAAGCCCATAATTCTTCAGGGAGCCTTTGAGACCAATCCTTCCAGTTTTTCTTCACTGTTTTTGTTAGAATGGCTTCTATTACTTTGTTTTTACCTTCCACTTTCCCATTGGCTTGGGGGTGGTATGGTGTAGTCATTCTATGATGAATATTATATTTATGAAGGGTGGCTTTAAAGCCATGAGAAGTGAAAGGAGGTCCACCATCTGTAACTAGCTCTCTAGGCACTCCAAATATAACAAAGATCTCATCAAATAGGAAAGCTAGGATAGCTTCTTCATTAGCTCTAGGGAGTGCATTAGCCTCCACCCATTTAGTCATAGAATCTGTGCAAACCAATATATAAACTCTTTGGTTGGATGGAGGATTAATGGGTCCTACAAAGTCTAAGGTCCATCTTTCAAATGGTTTAAGTATTACCTGGGGGTTTAATGGAATTTCATCTCTATGATTAGGTTGACCAATTCTCTGACAGCTATCACAGGCCCGTATGTATTTCTTTGCATATTTAAAGAGTGAGGGCCAATAATAACCCATCCTAAGAATTTTATGTGTCATTCTCTTATCAGCAAAATTCCCTCCACAAGGGCCATCATGAAAATCTTTTAGTACATCATAAGCCTCATCTTCTCTAATGCATCTTCGGATCTCATGATCAAGTCCTGTGTAGAAAAGACACCCACTTATCCAACTATACCGAGCACTTTGTTGAATGATTTTTCTTTTCTCTCAATGGGATAGGTGTGATGGTAACTTCCCTGCAACCAAATAATTGGCAATGTCTACATACCATGGTGAGTGAATAGATACTGCAAATAGATATTCATTAGGAAAGGAATCATCTACTGGAGTATTATCATCAGCTTTTAAACGAGAAAGGAAATCAACAACTAAATTTTCTTTTCCTAGTCGATCTACAATTGTAATATCAAATTCTTATAATAACAATGACCATCTGGTGACTCAAGCATTTGTGACAGATTTTTTCATTAAATACTTAATAGCCGAGTGGTTAGTATGGACAAAAATAGAGTAACCAGTAATGTAATGTCGAAATTTATTAATAGCATAAATTACTGCTAAAAATTCCTTTTCAGTAACTGTGTAATTAAGCTTAGCGAGAGTCATATTCTTACTAATGAAGTAGATAGCATAAGGAAGATGGTTTTCCTCTTGTCCCAAGACAGCTCCAATTGCAGTATCCGAAGAATCAAAAGATATATGAAAGGGAAGTGCCCAATCAGGTCCCCTTAGAATAGGAGTTGTAGATAACTGATGCTTGAGTTCAACAAATGCTTCCTAGCAAAGATTAGTCCACTTGAATTAAGCATTGTTCATAAGTAACACAAACAAAGGAGAAGATGTTTTGGAAAAAGATTTAATAAATCTCCTGTAATATCCTGCATGTCCTAAAAAACTTCTCACATCTGTTTGTGTTCTAGGAATAGGAAGGTTTTGAATGACTTGTATTTTGGATGGATCTACCTGAATTCCTTGAGATGAAATAAAATGTCCAAGTACTACTCCTTCACTCATCATCATATGACATTTTTCAGTGCTTAAGGATAGGTGGGCTTGTACACATCGTTTAAGTACTTTCTCAAGATTCTGTAATTCATCCTCAAAAGACACACCATAAGGGGTAAAGTCATCCATAAATATTTACATAGAGTCATTAATCATATCAGAAAAAATTCCTATAACTGCTCTTTGAAAGGTTGTTGCTGCATTACATAGTCCAAATGGGAGAACTCTATAAGAAAAAGTTCCCCAAGGACTAGTAAAAGTGGTCTTATCTTGGTCTTCGGGTGCAATTTTGATCTGATTATACCCACTAAACCCATCTAAAAAGAAGAATAATTTATTCCCTGACAAACTATCTAATACCTGATCAATGAATGGTAAAGGAAAGTGATCTTTTTGGGTGGTTTTATTTAAGGCTCTATAATCTACACACACTCCATTTTCCATTTTTCTTAGGAACTATTACCAACGGGGAAACCCATTCACTATCAGATATAGGATATATAAACCCTGCATTAAGCAATTTTTGAAGTTCCTCTTTAACAATTTCCTGTAAATTAGGGTTCATTCGTCGTTGAGGTTGACAGATTGGTCGGCAACCTTCCTTGATATAGATATGATGAGTACATAATTCAAGAGAGATTCCCTTCATATCTGTATAGTCCCATGTGAATGCTTCCTTATTTTCAAGAAGTAACTTCATTAATTGATGTGTTTCAGCAACTGTCAAGTTGGGGTTTATGTTTAATTTTTTGCCGGGTTCAATTTCTACTGGTATACTTTTAGAAGAGATGGTGGTTGATGTTTGAGGTAGATCTTCAAATTTAAGCTTTTCCTGAGTATCTAATTTCAAAAGTGTAGCCAGCTGATTATGTGTTTCTGGAGTCACAGAGGAGGGTTCACAAATAAAATTATTAATTACCTCATCCTCAATGGTATCTTCAAGACTTAAAGCTTGTCCGATAGTCAAAATAGGTTGAGTAGCATGATCATCATAGTCCATCCATACAGAATTATCATTATTAATCATGGGTGTAGCATGAGGGTAAAGAGTAAGCTGCTTAGTTTCATATCCATTGGAAATTGTCATTGAACCCGATCTACAGCTAATAAAGGCATCGGCTGTGGCTAACCAGGGCCTTCCCAAAATTAGAGGATGTCCCCCCAACTTTGTTTTAGTCTGTAACACCACAAAGTCGGCTGGGTAATTCCAGGATTCAACTAAGATGATTAGGTCTTCAATAACTCCTTCCGGTTTGATTGTAGAATGGTCAGCTAACTCTAGAATGGTTGGTGTATCTTTGATTATGTTCTTTAGCTGTAACAATTGTGAAGTTTCAAGGGTCATAATATTTATAGCAGCACCTAAATCTACCAGAACTCAAGGAATTATTGTTTTCCCAATTTGCACTGTGACAGTAGGATGGCCAGGATCGCCATATTTAACTGGGGGAGCTTTACTGGACATTAATGTAGATAGATCACCCATAACATGAACTGTAAGGGGATCTTTAGCTTTCCTACTGGGTTTCTTAACACAAATATCTCTCATAGTTCTGACATAAATTGGTACATCTCTCAGTGCTTGTAAGAGTGGAATTTTAACATAAAGGTTCTATAACTCCCCTAGAAGATTGAAAGCAGGTGGCTCAAGCATTTTAGTTAAGGCTAAATGCTCAGGGAATGGTGGTTCTGCTGTTCTAGTACCCTTATTAGAGGGTGGTGGTACCTCTTCATGTGAGTCACGTTTTTCTATCTCTTCCTTATCAGAATCAGAAGAGGTAACGTCATCAATAATGGGTTCAACTATTTTCCCAGATCATAAATGAATATCATTGCATTGTGCAGGGAAAACAGGAAGTATAGGCTGGTTTTGAATATCAATAACTTGCACAGCTTTATTATTGGGGTTAGGGTTTGGTTGTACAGGTAGTTGGGGTCTCATTATTTGATTATTCGGTGGAGCACTAGATGGTAGAGGGAGTGGTTTCTAAAATTGAGGAAATTGATTTGGAAATGGGAGTTGTTGACCCCTCCAATTTGGATTCCATTGGTTAAAGTAAGATTGTTGTTGTGGAGGCCAAGGAGTCCACATTGCTGGGTCTACAAAGGGAGGGTTTGTTTGTTGCATGGGTGCGTAGTTCATTTGATTGAAGGGAGGGTATTGCATTTGATTAAAGGGAGGGTAATTTTCTTGACTAAAAGAAGGATAATTTTTCCAATGATTAGAAGATGTAAATGGAATTTTAGAGTCCATACCTTGTCCTCGCGGTTGCCATTGCCTTCTCTGTGTCAACAGATAGACCGCTTCAACTTCTTCTTCGGTTGGTTACAATGCTGCTTTTATTCCTAGTAAAGAAGGGCATTGTTGCGTTTCATGATCCTTCTCACAAAGGGTTCAAATTGGCACCTTGTCCAATGGGCATTCCCTTAGTGGGTGTTTATCTCTACATTTGGGGAAAAAGACAGACAGAGTTGCTTCTGCTTCGGCTTGTTTCTTCTTAACCTGCAAGGTGTTAATCTGTGAAGCAAAAGAACTTAACATTTCAGTTTTAAATTCCTCAGGTAAATTACCTATTTCATCTCTTGTTGCTCCTCCACTGGCTAATTTTTGAACTCTTGAATATGTGGTATCCCTACTGTTTGACCTGTTCCTTGTAGCTCCTCTTGAACATCTTTTACAGAGGTTAACAATTTCATCATATGATTCTTTAGATATGTCTCCTTTACCAAGCATATTTAGCCTGTCTAGACAGTCATCCCCTACTCCTTTTAATAATGTTGTTTTGAGAATATCTTTACTTACATCAGGATGATTAGATCTCTGCAAATTATATTGTAGTATTTCCACGAAGTCTTCCAGATTTTCGTCCTCCTTCTGTACCATCTTAAATAGTTCTTATCTTTTTTCTCTCGTCCGACAATAGTCTTGATATTTGAGCAGAAATTTCTGTTTCATCTGATCCCATGTTGTGATTACATGGCCTCCAAGACTCATGAACCATCTTAATGTGTTTTATTTTAACGTTGTTGTAAATAGATTCAGTTTTTGGGCATTGGTAATGTAATCGTAACTTCTGCATAATATATCAAACTCGAAAATAAATTCATCAAGATCTTCAAAAGATAAACCATGAAAGTTAGGTAAAGCTGAAAGTGGGATATTCTTCATGGGGGTTGCTCCTCTAGGGATATCACCAATAGGGAACCCCAAGGTAGAGAGATAATTCTCATCTTTTCCCTCTCCTTCAAGATCTACTTGTCCTCTGCCGAAGAATCCATCATTGTTCCCCTCCATTGCTTGGTCTCCTACTGCACTTGATCGATCCTCAATTTTTTCTACTGGCTCCTCAATTTTTTCTGTTGGCTCTTCAACGTTTTCTGTTGGCTCTTTAATGCTTTCTGCTGGCTCCTCAATGTTTTCAGGGCTCACAATTTCTTCTGTTTCGTATTTCGATTGAGGGGAATGTTGAGGCTTTTGCCTTCGAGAGCTTAGCCTATGAGAAGATTCAGATTTTGATATGATCTCGTCGATAAAGGTCTTTCTTCCTCCCCTTCCTTTTCCCTTTCCACCTGTAGGGTTAGTTTTATTATGGGTTCTGCGTCCTCTCATGAAATCTGTTCATCTAAAAGAAAAACATCAATGCTTTTGAAAATTATAATTTCCTTCCCTGGAAACGACGCCAAAATGTTGGTCACTTTAATTACTTATTAATTTAAACAATCAAGTGCTACATAAATTGTCAACCCAGGGAAGTCTGTTTATTTCAAAGGCAATCACACACTATATATGCTCAATCTCAAAAGCAATGAAAAGTTGTAGTAAAAATTACACTAATCACACTTTGCTTCAAACAAACTGAAGTTCTACTTTGAGTTACAGCAAAAGAAATATTTCTATTGTAGACAATTATCAGAAGAATCCTGGATTACATTAAGAAAACAACAATCTAGGGAAAGAAACCAATCAGCAGAAGAAAAGACCAATTATTCTATAACAGAGAACAAAACCCTATTCCCCAAGTAGGAATCTTCAGCACCTGTCTTTGACTACCACGCTTTCACAAACTCATTCCGTAGACAAGATTACCAATTGAATTAATCAACGATTACCTAGGAATGAATTACATGAAAACAATGTGACAATCAATGGAAACAAAGTTTCAGCAATAGATAACAAATTTTCAATAACGCATAAATGATTTCAGCAAAACAGATTTTTAACAAGGAATAAAGGAAAATAAAAATTTACACACTACAGAAATTGATGGGTGAATCTTGTGAGGAAGGTGGGCCCTTTCCTTCTCAAAATATTCCCCAGAAAAAGGAATCAAGAAGAAGTGCTCAGAATAATATTTTATTCATCTATCAAACGTAACATATTACAAAAATGATCCACGTTCCTTCTCTGTAATTCCCTTTCAGCTAAAATTCCTGTAATCTATAATTTTCTCTAATGCTGATGTCTCCTCTATTTAAGGAGGAGACATCTATTACACAATTGATTACATCATACAAATCCTATTCTTAACATGATCTGATCATCTATGCTGGAATAGGATATTCTGTTCTTCCATAGCAGAGATGTTGTTATGATGGTTATGATGGTGCTAGCTTTAAGGTGCAGTTTTTATGGCTAGTGTAACAACTCCCTTAATTATCCTTTCTTGTTGCTGCCGTGCCTGAAATACTGCTTCAGAATCACAAATCACGGGTTGTTTTAGAAATTGGATTTGCGTACTATTTTGATTGTTTCAGCAACGCGGTCTTCAGATAGCAACGATGAATAATCTGCAGTCTTCAAACTGTTTCAGAAACTATATATTTTCGATTCATGGCTAAATATGGAATGAATGTAAAATTACATGAAAATCAAGTTAAACATATAGTAAAGAGAAGAAACGTTATATACCTTTGGAAGAATAAATGAAAGTGATAATATAGGCTTTAAATATGGACTGGAAAAGAGTGGAATGATAGCAAAATGTATGATAAAAAAGGTACATTATAGGGTCCTAACATTCCTTAATCAGATTCTCCATCATGGAACACTTAGGTATACACAATTATTATCTTTGAACAACAATCCTCCTTGAATCAAGTAATATAACCACTGACTTCTATTATGAATCACTGGATCCTGAATAGCTGCATATATTTCTTTGAAATTTGTGTCTTCCTGATACATGCCAATCATTTCTTCAAACTCCAAAATACCAATTTTCAATTCTTGCATAATCAGATTTACTCTACTCAAAGATCAGCAACTTTGTTTGACTTACCACTTTTATGATTGATTACAAAGGTAAAAATCTGTAAAAACTCCACCCACTTTGCATGCTTTTGGTTCAACTTCGACTAATTGTTTATGAACTGCAGTGCATGATTATCTGAATACAACACAAATTTCTTGGGAAACAAATAGTGCCTCTACTTCTTCAAAGGCTGCACAATAGCATAGAACTCCCTATCATAGGATGAATACTTCTTCTTAGCCTGATTTAACTTTTCACTAAAATATGTTATCGGTCTCTGCTTTTGACTCAAGACATCTCCAATTGCTATCCCAATGTCATTAGTCTCAACTTGAAATATTTTATCAAAATTTGGCAAGGCCAAAACAAGTCTTTCAGTGATCTTCTTCTTCAACAACTTAAAATTTTTATCTTATGCTTCTATCAATTTAAATGGTTGTTTTCTCTCCTTTATTATTTCAATTATTGGTGCACAGATCTAAATAAAATCTCTTATAAAATTCCTATAAAAACTTGCAAGACCATGAAAACTCCTTACCTTAAATATACTTCTCGAAGTTGGCCAATCCGGTATTACCTGAATATTTTCTGGGTCCATCTTCAAGCCTTCTTCTGAGACTATAAATCCCATGTAAATGAGCTCCTTTGTCATGAAGCTACACTTCTTCAAATTTATGGGCAACTTCTACTTTTGCAATGTACTTAACACCAGCTTCACATGCTCAAAATGTTCCTCCTTACTATGACTAAAAATCAGAATGTCATCAAGATAGACTATCACAAAATTTCCTGCATACTCTTTCAAAACCTCATTCATTAGTCTCATAAATGTGCTTGGTGCATTAGTGAGCCCAACAGGCATCACTAACCACTCATACAATCCATTGTTGGTATTAAAGGCAGTGTGCCATTCATCACCTTCTCTAATCCTTATTTGATGGTATCCACTCTTCAGATCTATTTTAGTAAAATATTTTGACCCACTTAAACAATCTGTCAAACAATCTATGCGTGGAAATGGAAATCTATACCTGATAGTGATCTTGTTTATGGCTCTGGAATCAGTGCACATGCGCCACTCACCTCCTTTATTTGGACTAAGTACGGATGGTACTGCACATGGACTAAGAATTTCTTTGATTAGTCCTTTATCTAACATATCCTGTACCTGTCATCCAACTTATTCATTCTCCTGAGGGATCATTCTATATGTTGCCTTGTTTTGTAAACTTGCACAAGGTATTAAATCTATGTGATGACTGATACTTCTGATTGGTGGAAATTTACTTTGTAATTCATCAAAAACTATATCAGGATAATCATCTAAGAAATATTTAATTTCCATAGGCAGATTGTCTAAATTAGTAGAAGTCATAATTACCTTGGGCACCCACAACAGAAAAATGCCTTTCTTTCTCATTTTTGACTTCTTGTAGAAAATCCTTTCCACTGGTCAGCATAACACTATTCTCAACTCTTCCTTTATCTGCTTCACCCTTCAGGTAGTAATGTGTGCTTCTTCCTATTCTTCTATATGTTGTGGGTATTCATTTTGCCATCATGAATGACTTTTCTTTCAAATTGCCCAGGTCTTCACAACAATACATGTCACACATTCATTGGCATCACGTCAAAAAATATGACATCCTTATATGTACCAATCTATATCTCTAATTTGCATTGTTCTGTCACCAAAATATGATGTCCCTTTTGTAGCCACGACATTCTGTAAGGAGTAGGGTGTACCACCTTACTCAACCCCAATTTCTCAACCATCTCTATGGAAACAAGGTTATCAGTGCTTCCACTGTCAATCACAACTTTGCAGCACTTTTCTTTACACTTGCATACAGTCTTGAATAGAATTTTCCTCTGCACTGGCTCATTTTCTTCCTTCTCTGCTTTAAGAAATACTCTTTTGATTAATAAAGACTCTCCTGCCTTAGGTGGTTATTCTTTCCCCATGACCTGAGGGTTTTCTTCCTTTGCTTCAGCTACACTCACATTCCATTGATTTTTTGGTTTGTTATGAGGACAGTCCCATGATCTGTGCCCCCATTCTCCACATGTGTAGCACCAAATCTCTCTTCCTCAGCCTTTTCCTCTAGGTGAAAATATTGCTCTACGAAAGTATCCTCTTTTTGGCAGTCTGCTACTCGAACCTCCTGTTTCATTCTGAGAGTGATGAAATATTTCTCTGAAATTTCCTCATCCCCTTGCTGGACTTTTCCTCTATTCCTTTGACTTTGCTTCCTCAACATTTTCTCCTCTACCTTCAAAGCTTCTTGATAGGTCTTCAGACTCAATAAACTGATTTCATCCTGTATGTCATACCTTAAGACATTGATGTATTTGGATACTTTCTCCATATCATCTTCAGCATGTCCTGCTCTAATTCTTAACTTGTAGAACTCCTATGTATACTCCTTGACCATCACTCCCTTCTACCTCAAATTCTGCAATTAATTGAAAAGATTCAATTGATATTCCTTTGGCATAAAATTACTCTTGAACTTCTTTATCATTTTATCCCAATTCTTGATCTTAGGCTTTCCCTTTCTAACTCTGGATGTCTGTATTTCATCCCACAAGATAGATGCATGGCCCTTCAACCTTGTAGAATCATACTAGACCTTCTTCTTATCTTTGATCTCTTCCAAATCAAAATACTTATCCATTTCATTGTTCCAATCCATCAACTCATCCACATTAAGGTTCCCCTCATATGAAGGAATATCCATTCTCAATTTTCCACTAACCTTTACCAATATCTTGAAAACTTTAGCTTCCTTGTCTTCTGCCACTTCTTCTTCCTCAGAAGCTTCCTCTAAAGTGCTAACATCTCCTTCTTCAGGTGATCTCCTCTTACCAACCTCTACTGTCTCCATTCTTGAACGAAAATGTTGAATTTCATCCAGGAAAATTGCATTTTCTTCCGACCTTCCATGAACTATGCCAGCTCCTCTCCTGGGTGGCATATTTGATCCAACCTTCAAGAACAAAACTCAAGTATTCTTTGATACCAATTAATGCAGAGAAGCTGCAAAATTCTCATAGTACGCGCGAAACTGTATAGTTTATGGGTTCATATGATTCTTTATTCGCAACGGATTTCACTCTTTTGTAGATTCACAAACATAAATACATGAAGCAACCAGAAACCTTTTTTAAATAGACACACATAAATCCAAACAAACCATAAACATAGAAATTCTTACCCGTGGTCCCACACCACTCCCGACCAATCACCGTTGATCGCACTTCGCCGCATTTACAATTTAACTTTAATGCTAAAACTTATTTCCTACGATTTGCGATGTTGCGCTGTGTTGACGCATGGCTCCCTCCAATTCGCATTGAAAATGATATCTCTTACCGTGCGAAGACCTTAAGAATAACTTCTAAATACTGTGATTTACGAAATCACTTTCCAAGCATTGTAATCTCCGTCGTTGGTTTGTTTCTCCATCCGACGATCCACGTGATATCACCATCGATTCACTTCGCATCGCAAGTGAAATAGTTTAAATTGTGAAATTCCTAACTGTAAACATTATTTTGTGCAATTTCCATAGTCCTCCAACTATGATGTGATCGCTCATCGTTGATCGGTGTCAGATATACAGTCTTTGTTGCACTTTAAATTCAATTTATCTCCGACTGTGTGATTAGTATATATGTGATTGAACAAAGATTTAAAAAAATGGTTTGGAACAGAGAGAATGATCAATCACACAACACTTGGCATTTAATAAGAATGAAAATACAGACCTAATCCCTTGGTCGGCTGGTTATTACAATTATTTCTTCTCTCTCTACTCTCTCCTCTCGTACACCTATTTCACACTTATTTCATTCTTTTTTCACACTTTGCTATCTATTTTCCTCACACATATTCATACATATATATCTCATTGAAGCGTTCCTTCTCGTCTCTAAATATCTTTGTGTTTGAACCACTCTTAAAAAACAAATGCTACCCTATTTCTAAGCTCTCATCCTACTTGGCTCAATCTCCTCGCAGGGAGAAATCAATTGCTATTTTATTCCTAATTAATTTTAGCAAACCCAAAACAGACTAACTCCTCTCATTTAAACTAAATAAAATATTAATAACCAATGTTTATCCACCTCATGTTAGCCACAACATGTGAACATACAGTCACATTTTTGGCTATGTCTAGATGCTCCTGCATCAATGCTCAAGCTCCTCTCAACATGTATCAAATATCCAACAGATATTTTGGTTTGACTTCTTTAATTCCACATGGATATTATGGAAATTATTATTCATGGTAAGTTTTTTAACCCTAAGTTTAATTTTATTACCGCCAAGGGTTACGCTTAATTCCTTGAATTCCTTGATAATGAGTATTACTAACTCTTCTTTCCTGTAGAATTACAATGGCTTTGCTCCAATTCTAGAGGTATACTTCGAACCCTAGGTTCTAAACTCTCTCTCTCTTTTTGATAAATTACTTTAAAAATTGAAAAAATATTTAACCATCTCATTGTTGGGGATACTGCTTAATCTGGCCATGTAATTGCTGACAAATTAGTCATCGGATTTTGGGATTCTATGTGCTTATGTTATGAAAATTAGGGTGAAATATTATTAGGGTTGTCAGTGCTCAGAATTAGGGTTTAGAATACTGGTAGTGTCACTAGATTTGTTCCTGATATGAAAGGAGTGTATCAGTTCTGTTGTGCTAAGTGTCCTTTTAGTAATATAAACATGTACAATTTGTCTCCATATGTTTTCTTAAGGAATGAGAATTCTTACCATGAATTATAGATGAGTTAGTGAACTTTAAGCATGAAAATAATCCTTAAAAACACTGAACAACAATGCATAACAAAGAAAAACATTCACACATAAGTTTTACACAATAGGCATGATGAAGCAGTTCACCCCTCCTGGGCTACATTTGTTGGTCCAGCTCCAAATGGCATGTCCCTCTTTGTCATTATGCTCAAAATTGTAAATTACATGTGTTTATAGGCCTCTAATGTCTGTTTTCTCTCCGCAAATGGCTCCATAATGCTCAAATTTGTCTAGGTAGACTCTTGTTTCACCAAAATTCGTTAAAAATTAACCTCCCCATGCATTTTCCCAATGGAAACTAGAAAAGCTCCACTAAAAGTGGAGAGAGGCACTTAACTTCAGTTAAATTTAAGAAAAACCCTAAAATTAGGGTAGACGCCAAAATTCCCACCAGTATTTTACCGCTGAACTTAACATTAAGTGGTTAGGGGAGGTGTGGTCACAAACTGACCCCCCTTACCCCGCGATCATGGTTATATATTTAAACCCCGCATAATAGAAGGGCAGAACCTGGAATGGGTATGGTTAAACCCAACCTCTGCCACTCTCGATGCACTAATATGTGACCACTTCATATTTAATTACCGTTGTTAGCCATTTGTAAAATGTGCGTTGGTGGCATGGAACCTGGACTCCACGTTCCACAAACCACGACATTTGTTACCAATTCACCATCCATGTGACTGCAATGACCTTCTGCCAGAGTTTAAATTTATTACAATTGTTTCCTTAACCTTATCTCTTCACATGTGAACATGACCATTCCGTCAGAGTTCATAGTTAATAAACCGTCACATTAATTGTTGTCAAACTCCGTCATGTGCCCGCGTTTTATGTTACCGCTACATTATCAGTTTTTGGTTGGGTTTAAACCATGGTTCCATCGCTTGGGCACATGAAGGGTGGGGGTTGGCCTCAAAAACCCCAAAACTTCAAACCTTTAAACAATAAATCAAATCCCACGACTATATGGTTAAGTTGTATGCGGTAGGCGAGGTGGTTAAGACGTTGGGCATGCAGGCCAATGGTCGTGGGGTCGACCCCCCCGACTCCATAAAAATTTTACAACAGAATACAGACAACACATGGCAGACTCCTGTTGGCTGAGAGAAAAATGGAATATTCTTAGAATATGCTTGCTGACTGTACCTGCATGCTGACTAGGCAACCAATCACAAAAATTTTTTGTTTGGGAAAACATACAGAACACGATATCTTCCTCATACGACATCAATTTTTTGAACCATTCATGGCACTGAAATCGGAACGACGAAACCTTTCCGGTCGCTCAGGTTCGAACCTGTTTCAAGAACTTTCATTTTTTAGCATAACACATAATCTCCTGATCACACCTCCCCACTGGGAAGCTTTTGGACCCCAAAATATATATGGATTACTGGACATGAAGATGAGGAGACTGTGTCCCCACTCTTCCAATATTTATCCACTGAAATTTCCCTAATTTCATTAATTGGAGCTTTTCATGAAAAGACAAGTTTTTCCTTGATTCTGTCGACCAGCCATTGTTGTTTTTGAAAATATCATGTTGTACATTTTCTGAACTTGTAGAACAACAACCTAACTTTGTAGTAAACATCTTGTTTCGACATTGGTCTATAATAAAAGGAAATTTGGAATTACCCTCACCCTAGATTTTGTCCTTATGGTGATTTTTTGTTGAATTTTCCTTGAACTTGTGTTGATTCTTGACCAATTTTCTTCGCCATTGTACCATGCCTTTCTGAAACTAGCAATGAACATTCCTGAATCATGTGCCTTCTTTGTCAAGTTTCTTTTCCCCCTCTTTGACCTCTGAAACTTCTTGCACTGACACTTTGTTTTCAGCACCGTTCAACACCAATGTCGACTGCTGCAATTGCTTGTAATCTTCTTTCAAAGACAACCTTCTTTCAAATTGAAACAACTCATTACATACATCAGCAGTTGTTTGAAAAGGATTATGTAAAACTTATCTTTGTTTAATCATCATCAATGTTAAGTTTTGTCTTGCATTTACGAGCCTCTTGTTGAACCTCAGGATTACCCTCTCTTTGACAATTTTTCTCACCTCATTCCATCATTTTTCCATAAGATCACAAACCCTAATAAACGAATAATGATTTTTTTTGTCTTAAGGACGCATTTAAATGATCGTCATATTATACTTTCATGATTTTTCTCTTTGGATAAGTTTTTTCAATTTAGCTACAAAATGCGGCCTGTTCTGCAGCTAACTTTGCATTTCGTAGCCTCTCTTATTGTTTAGCAGGTTATAGGTGTAAACTGAGGAATTGGGCCACATGGGTGTTTCTAGAATCGTACCTACATGGATTCTATCCTACTCACTTGGTCCAGATCGACATAAAAATGAGTCTAAACTCATGGTCAAAGATACAAGTCAAAATATGTTACCTGCAGCAGTAGGACTCCTGATTTTCTCTTCGTAGTAAATCATGAGTCCAACAGTCCTATTTCAATTGAAATTCGAGTTAGACATCTGTAGCTAGTTTAACTCATAATAATTTATGTAGTTTCCCTTTAAATATTGGTTCTACAGAACCGAGAGATAGTTAAGTACAGTTCAAATTTCTAAGTGTAAACGCAAGCTTTCTGTGGATACTCTGTTTCCAGACTTTATTTTCATCATAATAAGAAGTTCAATTTTCCAATGATTTCTTGATTGCACCTTTAACAAGCTAGGATTTCAAGTACATCAATTTCATATGGCCCCTGCTTCTGAAGGAGGTTTTTATTTGTGTTTTTAGTTAAATTTTCCTTACTCTGTTTCAGCAATTTCTGTTTCTAATTAGGCTTATGCTTCATTTCGAGTTTTTAAATAGTTTAATGATAAATCACAATTGTGCAGACTTACTCTTCCAAGACATTTCATGGAAATAGAAACTCTATTTTCAAAACTGAATTAAGGATTTAAGTGCTAAGAAACCACGGTTGTTTAGTTTTACCGTTCTTGTCTTTTATTTCCATTTTAACAGAGTTGTCAATTGTTGTGTCAACAGATGTTTATAAAATCCATTTTCAATATGATAATCCTACATTAAATGGTTAAATATCTCACACATACAGTAGTTGAATTTACCTTGTTTATTGTCATTTTATTTCCAAAGAATAAGGCATAATTTATTTTTCCTAAAGCATCTCAAAAGGCTAAACACTTTACAATTGAATGTTGCAGAAAAATCAATTGTACATTAGTTGATTTTAGTTAAAACTTACATTATTTTTCTTTCAATACCCTCACTTAATTGCAAACAATAATCTTCCTAAAAATCACTCTAAAAGGAATTGATCTGATCATGTTTCAATATGGGATGGTTGAATGATTAATGAAATGCAATTTCTGAGTTATCCATTTGCAGATTTTTCTTAGTTCTCTAGTTCAACAGGTGTAATTAGTTACCTAACATTACTTCAAGAAGTTTACTCTTTACAATTTGAATATTGGTAGTAACTAAACATACCTTCGAATTTTTCATTACATTTCTTGTTTAATGTTCTAGACATTAGGAGATTAAAAGTACAAACAGTTGCTTGACAATATCTCTATAGGGTCATACCTAATCATTCAATGTTGAAGTAAAGAAAGGTACACTAGTTGTTCATTTTTCACTTTCATTTAAGATAGGCACTGTAATTCTCAATCTTAGTTTTAGAATTAGATCCATGGATTAGGAAAAATAAAAAAATTAGATAGATGCTTTGTTTTCTAATTAGTCCACAATTTTGGTTTGTTTTATGAAAATTAGATTAGTTTAAGGGACACTTCCTTTTCTTCCTTCTAAAATTCATCAAATTCACTTAAATCTTTCCATATTTTTTAGATTAACCATTCTTAGAACTCAATAAACAAAAACCCCTAGAAACAACATAAAATACAAAACAATGAAGTAAGGAGTAGGTTGCTTAAGCACATATAGTGTACCATGCTTCATTAGTTTGCAAACCTCAGATTGATAATCAATGCAAACAATTTAGGACACTAAATTGAATAAAAATTTTGGCTCCATTGCTAGGGAAGTGTAACTAGGTAGCCTTATTTATTAGATCCAAAAAACAATTATATGCGTAGAGAAAGAGACTCTAGGGGCAGATTCATAGCTAGAGGCAAGAGTTTAATCCCTACAACACCACTCACTCCACCAAGGCCAAGAAGTAGTACACCTCCATCTCAAACTCATATTCCATATTTTACTGGCCATAGACTTCTAGAAGTTCTAAGATCATATATCCATTTAGGAGGATCTCGTACTTCATCCACTAAGGCAATCTTAGTGGAAGAAGATCCTAGGACTCCAAGAGAAGGAGTAATCTTTTTCACTTCTACAGGGGAACATATTCTAACTGAAGAGTTAGAAATCCCTAGTGGAAAGGAAGAAGAAGAACCTTTCTTCAACATACCATTGATAGAGGAACCAGAGGAAGAGTAGTTAACTCTGCAAGTTGAATCTTATATCAGTTTTGAAGAATATATCATGGCAAGAAGAGGAGAAGAAGGAGGAGAGTGAGAACGAGAAATTTTTAATGGAGAAAATTTACTATTTGGAGGAGGTAGAGGTAGAGGAGGAGATAGAGGAAGAGGTAAAGGAAAAGTAGAAGGAGGTATAGGTAGAGGTAGAGGAGGAGATAGAGGAAGAGGTAGAGGAAAAGTAGGAGGTAGAGGTAGAGGAAATAGAGGAACTGAGAGTTCTTTTGGATTCCCTATAATAGATGAAGAGATAAATGCTACCATGGAAAATATCTCATCTTCTGTCCTCCCAAAATTTCATGGATTAAAAAGTGAAGACCCTAAAACCTTTTTATTTGAATTTCAAGTCTTGTGTAGAACTTATGATTATTTACAAGATGCTCAAAAACTCAAATTTTTTCCTTCAACATTAAAAGGAGCAGCGCTGAAATGGTTCATGAGTCTAATCACTAGGTCTATTAGGACATGGAATGATATGAAGAGAGCATTTCTAGAAATGTATTTTGAATATTGCATACCTATTAATCACAAGGAAGAATTTTTTAAAATGATGCAAAAAGAGGATGAAAATTTGGAGGATTTACTTGAAAGATTCAACTATAGCATAAAAATAGCAAAAATGGAAAATCTAGATCAAGACACTCTAAAAGCTCTTTTGTTGAAAATAATTAGAGATGAATGGATAGATATCCTTAACATGATGGGGAAGGGAGACATATCTCAAATTCCATTACCTGATATTGGGGAACTATGTATTAATCTCTCAAGAGGAAAATAAAAAATTTGGAAAGGACCAAGAGATCCTGCTCTTGCAAGGGTAAATAAATATGCAACTAGAATAGTGAGTAGGGCAGAAATTGGAAACGTGCTTGATGAATTCAAAACAAACAATTTAGGGAGCCTTAGTGAACAGATAGACACCCTTAAGTTACAAAACAATAAAAAAGCCGAGACTGATTCTTTAGCAATTTTTTGTCCAAAATGCAGAAAGAAACGTGCTTCAAGAGAATGTCCTCTTGAAGAAAAATTCATAGAAACCTATATGATTTGTTCAGAAAGTCATGAGACTAAGAATTTTCCTTCAATTCCTAGTCTTAAGGCTATTTTTCAAGAAGAAGCAACATCAAATCCTACTGACTCTCTTTGTTTTTGTCTCTATAATACCATGGCAGGGGCCATAAAATCAATGGTTTAACAACCAAATGTATACTCAGCCCCCACCAAATTGGAATTCTTGGCAGCAACTTTGGCCTCAATCTCAATATTAATCTCAACCTTGGGCTCAAGGAATGAAAAATCCATATGGAAGATTATCTCAGTACTATCAATATCCTCCATCATATCCAAATTATCCTCCCCAAAAAATTCCTTAACAAATTCAACAACCCCAAATCCAAAACCAAAACCAAAATCCACAACTCTCACCACCATTCCCTCAGAGACCAAATCAATTTCCTGCACAACCATTGCCAAACCCCAACAATAAAAATCCTTGGAATACCTATATGATAGAAGGTCAGCAATTTCCAACCTATATGATTACTCCTCTAGATCTTAATGATGTCCAACTAAGATTTGGTAGGATATTAGAAAAGAAGAAGCCTTCTGTAGTCATTCAAGAACAAGACAATTCTGAGGAAGATTGTCTACATCCCAATAAAAGTTTTGAAAAAGGAGTATCTCTTCAAAACCAAAATTCTAAAAAGGAAAAACAAAAAAAACCAATAAATTCAACTCCTATCACAGAGAAACCATCGGTATCTACTTCTACACCTCCTTTTCCTGAAACATTACAAATTGATAGAGGAGTAGAAAAGCATATTATGTTGCCTAATTATGATTTCCTAGATGAATTGAAAAATATTTTCATCAAAATCCCTTTGTTACAAGCCATCAAGGAAATTCCAATTTTAGCTAAAACAATAAAGGAGTTGAGTATGAAGAAACAGGGAAGAAAAACAAAAGAAATAAAAAGAATCCAACTTGTAGGAAAAATAGCAGACATAATGATGGGAAAAATTTCCATTCAAAAATATTTAGATCCCAGAAGTCCAGTTGTAAAAACACATCAATGGAGTTGAAAGTCCAAATACATTGATTGATTTAGGACAACAATAAACATCATGAGCAAACAGACCATGGAACAACTCAAGCTTCCTAATCTTCTTTATACACCTACAATACTTTAATTATCAAATAGATTTGTAATCAAACCAGATGGTGTGTCATAAGATATTTCCATGTCTTTAGATTCTTGGGAGTAACCTGTTGATTTTATGATTTTAACCCCTAAGAACAATCTAGGAGGACACTCACTCATACTAGGAAGACCTTGGTTGGCTATAGTTGATGCTTTCATTAGTTGTAGATCTGGTGACATGTATATTTCTTATGTTAATTCAACCAAGAAATTCACTCTATATCCTCCAGCAAGAACAATCACAAAGATAGATGACAAAGAATGGACTGATGATGAAGAAGTTATACAACCTATCTTTACTATTTCAAATATTAGTGAAGACAACCAAATCTTAAATGCAATATAAAATTATGAATCATCTCTAGAATATGAACATGATCAATTTCAAGAAAAATCCAATATTGAATATTTTCCATCTAGGAAGATCTCTCTTTACTCTATGGAATAATTTGGTAGCTCTACATTTGAAACCTTTCCAGGGAAAACCTTGAACATAAACAATAACTTGGAGAAATTACAACAGGATAAGCTAATCAAAACATTACAACAACATTCATCTACGTATGCATGGGAATACACTGACATGAAAGGAATTAGTCCTAAGACTTGTATACATCACATTTACATTGAGGAAAATTGCAAACCTATCAGACAACCTCAAAGAAGGATGAATCCAAATCTTATGGAAATTGTGAAAGAAGAGTTGCAAAAGTTGTTAAATGTAAACTTCATCTATCCAATTTCAGAGAGCCAGTGGGTTTATCCTTTAGCGATTGTACCCAAAAAGAATGGTGAATGGAGGGTATGCATTGATTATCGAGAATTGAATAAAGCTACCCGAAAAGATCATTTTCCTTTTCCCTTTATAGATCAAGTGTTAGATACATTAGTAGGTAAAAAGTATTTCTCATTCCTAGATGGTTTCAGTGGTTACAATGAAATTCAATTTTCACCTGAAGATCAAGATAAAACCACATTCACCTATCCATGGGGGACTTATGCCTACCGAATACTTCCTTTTGGATTGTGCAATGCACCTGCAACATTCCAAAGGGTAGTGCTAGGAATTTTTTCTGATCTAATACATGATTGTGTAGAAGTGTATATGGATGACTTTATAGTTTATGGTAGTACATTTGAAGAAGCTTTAGAAAACTTGGAAAAGGTTCTTAAAAGATGTAAGGAAGAAAACCTCTCACTAAGTCATGAAAAATGTTGCATGATGTTCACTGAAGGGATTGTTTTAGGACATCACATTTCAGGAGATGGAATTAAAGTTGATAAATCTAAATTTTAAGTCATCTCCAAGTTATCAATTCCAAATTGCCAAAAGGGTGTTATAATTTTTCTAGGATTTATAGGGTATTATAGAATATTTATAGAAAAAATCACCAAAATAGCATCCCCATTTTTTAAAATACTCACAAAATATTGTGAATTTAGTTGGAATTTTGTGTGCCAGTTAGCATTTGAAACTTTAAAAGCAAAAATTTCTGAACCACCCATATTAAGCGGGCCTAACTAGAAACTACCTTTTCACATTTCAACAGATGCTTTAGACACAGCTCTAGGAGCTGTGTTAGGACAAAAAGACTTGATCCCCTATGCCATCTATTACAAAAACAAGAATTTGACTCCCACAGATTTAAATTACACTGTAACTGAAAAGGAATTTTTAGTTGTTGTTCATGCTATCAACAAATTCAGACATTACATAACAGGCTATGAAACCTTTGTTCATACAGATCACTCTGCAATTAGGTATTTAATGAATAAATATATTACTAATGGCAGAGTTACAAGATGGTTATTTCTCCTGCAATAATTCAACATTACTGTTCTAGACAGGCCTGGAAAACAAAACATAGTTGCTGATTTCCTGTCTAGAATTAAAAATATCGAAGATGACACTCCAGTTGAAGATAAATTTCCCGATGAATATATTTTTGTAGTAACTACTCAGACCCCTTGGTTTGCAGATATTTCCAATTACTTAGTTACAAGAAAATTACCATCACATTTTCATTCTAGAGAGAAAAGAAAAATCATTCAATTAAGTGCAAGATACTCATGGATTACTAATGAATTGTATAAGATAGGTCTATATCTCATTATCAGAAGATGTGTTCGAGAAGATGAAATGCCTGAAATTCTTTAAGCATGTCATGATGAACCTTGTGGTGGACATTTTTTCTGACAAGAGGACAACCTATAAAATCCTTCATTTAGGATATTATTAGCCATGCATCTTCAAATATGCCAAAGAATATGTCAAAAGGTGTGACAGTTGCCAAAGGGTATGGAAACCTGCTACCTCAAATGAAATTCCATTGCAACCTCAGGTACTCATTGAACCTTTTGAAAAATGGGCCTTGGATTTTTTTGGACCTATCAATACTCCATCTAAACAAAAGAAATATATTTTGGTATGCACTAATTATGTCACTAAATGGGTAGAGGCTAAAGAATTACCTTTTTCTAATGAAGGATCTGTAGTTAATTTTCTTTTTGAGGATATCTTCACTCGTTTTGGTGTTCCAAGAGAAATTGTAATAGATCGAGCACTCAATTTACATCAAAGATGGTGAAAAGGCTCTTGGAAGATTACAAGATCAAGCACAGAAATTCTACTCCTTACCATCTGCAAGCAAATGGTCAAGTTGAATCTACCAATAAGGTGATGGAAGGAATTCTCACTAAGACTGTTCATCTACATAGAAGAGATTGGGCAGATAGGCTTCTTAAATCCTTATGGGCCTACAAAACTACATGGAGGAACACAATAGGACATACTCCCTATGAACTTGTTTATGGGAAGAAATTCATGTTCCCTATAGAGTTTCAGATAAGAACCTTCAATATGGCAGTTCAATTGGGACTTGATTTATCAGAAGCAAAAAAGCATAGACTGGAGAAACTCAATGAACTAAATGAAATCAGACAAGATGAAATCCAAAGAACCAATATAGTCCAGCAACAAAGGGCTAAATGGAATGATAATTATATCAAAGAGAAAAAATTTCAAGCAGGGGATTGGGCACTCTTGTTCGACTCAAAATTCAAGGATTTTCAAGGAACATTTCACACTCATTGGCTTGGGCCATATGAGATTGAAGAAGTCTTTGATAATGGAGCAGTGAAGATAAGAACAATAGATGAAGAAAAGGTATCTCTTCTTGTAAATTGTCATCAATTGAAAGTATATCATAAACCACTTGAAAAAAAAGAGTTTCTCACGAAATTTCCAGATAATATTGATATGGAGTTAGTGAAGAATAATTCTTCTTTTTCACAAACTTAGCTTTTATTTTTCCTACATTTTATATTAAAAAAAAAAACACACATAAAAAAAAAATTGGAAAAAAATAATCAAGTGTATAAGTATGAAAACCAATCAATTATTGGCATACTTATGCAGAAAATACAGGGTGAAAATCATAGATTTATGACATCCTATATTTTCCATTTTCTTTTTCTCTAATAAGTAGTGAAAACTACATTCATATTTGCAATTCATAATCTTCAAATTCAGTTTCATTCCATCACACTCCACTATCATTTTTTAGTTTCATTCCATCACACTCCACTGTCATTTTTTAGTTTCATTCCACTTTCATTTCATTTTCACATTCATTCCATAGGTAATATTTCACTTTCATTCCATTCATGTTCCATACTTAAAAAAAAAATATAATACATTATGCAGTTGATTACATTCTGTAGCTGATTCTATTCTACAACTAATTTGATTTTGTATCCACTTCAGCAATTCTGACATGATGATTGCAAGCGATCAAAGGATATGTTTTTGAAGACCACCATGCTACAAAGAGTACCTAAGGAACAAAATCAAAGCAAAACAACAAACACAAAGGTTAAGTTCTGAGGTAAAGTGTAAAAAATTATTTTTAATAGCAAAGTTAAAAACATGAAACATGTATAATATGAACATTCATATGTGTCCTTGAAAACTCATCATTCGAATTGATTGCAATCCTCATACTATCTATTAGTCATATCTTTCGTATAAAGTTGCATAACAGTCCAACATTAATACCCTTGATTGATGACTAACAGTCATGATCATGACGTGACATACTTGTCTACGTCTCTCCAAGATCATACCATCTATTTATTGCCTATAAATCTCCATAACCTTCCATCAAGTCTGCAACTCATTCATCTCCATCAATTCCACAGCCAAATCATCTCCATCAATTTTTCAGCTAATTCATTTCCATAGAACATAGGGGTAATTCTGAAGGTTGAAAGTAATTTGCATAAAATAAGGATGGGATTGATTGTTAGATCAGAACTAGTGGGGGTAAAATACATGGAAGGATACCCACAGGTCAAACAATTTCTACATAAAGTTGGATGGTTGAGGTTCATAGAAAAATTTAATGGCTTTCATAAGGAAATTACAAAATCCTTTGCCCCATCTTTTGATGGAACCGAAGCAGAGATTGGGGACATTGAATTTGCAGTGGCAGAGTCATTCTTGGATAAGCCTACAGAACTTCCAAGGCATGGAGAAATATGGTTCAAGAACAAAGAGTTCCATAGTGAATCTTGGAAGGTGATACTCAAAAAACCAAGTATGGATGTCTAAGTTCTTAGAAAAGGAATCCCCAGTATAGCTCTTAAAAGAAAATGGAGAAATATGCTCTTGATTTTACAAAAATTCATAACTTGTGAAGGAATATTTGGAACCATGTATGTTTACCATATATGTTTATTAATGAAATTTCTATAAAATGGTGAAATCAACCTTCCTTTCTTTCTACTCAATAGTTTAGGAAGGATGGCCTCAAATGTACAAAAGAGAATACAATTCATAGAGACCACCATGCATCATCATGGTTTGGTGAAAATATTAATTTAATTTCACTTAAGGAGCGTAGGAGACACTTGGGAGGATTTCCTTGTTAGGAATCATTTTCAAGAAAAACTAGAGTCACCACCCAAGGAAGATAATGTTAGGAGAGGAAGAAGAAAGAAAATTGATATAATTTTTTAAGACAGACCTGAAACTTCACTACAGAAGAATGATGAAAATATAATTTCTGAGGAACTGACAGAAATTAGGAAACAAATCAAGGCTAGAGGAAAGAAAAAGAAAGAGAGTGAGGTTAAAAATGAAGGAAATGAAAGTCCTCCAAAACTAAGAAGGAGCTCTAGACTCCGAGGAACCATGAAGAAGACACCATCAAGAGGGATAAAGCTTATAAATATATAAGAAGAAACACCAGTACCATCACCTGTTAATATTTCTCCTGTGCATAATCCTCAAGACTCTCCTGTTTATTATTTTGAAGAAGGCCCTAGCAGAAGATCTCCTGGCGTAGGTCCAGTTCAATAGCAAATATATGATTATGTAGAATCATTGGAGAGAAGAAGTGCCTTAATGAACCCAGAACCACCTGTCAATCCACAAGAACCTCTAATTGATGCTCTTAAGCAGGATATTTATGAATTAGAGATATTAAGCAGGCACATCAAGCAGGAGAATTAGATTTTGAAGGAAAAAAACAAATTGGACAAGGAAATGCATGATAATACCACTCTGTAGCTAGGACTATGGCATAAGAAAAATAGGAAATTGAAGAAGAATAACAAGTCATTGAATAGATAAATCATTAACCTTAAGTTCAAACTGCTTATGAAAAGGCCCAGAATGACATTGACTTCAAAGAAGAAGAAAAGAAGAAGGTTGGATGTCCTAGTTGAGGTATTTGAGAAAATGAAGTAGGGGAGAAGAACTCACATTGTTTTCAAATTGCATGAGGACATGCAATGATTTTGCAGTGGGGGTATGTTGAACCTCAGGATTACCCTCTCTTTGATAGTTTTTCTCACCTCATTCCATCATTTTTTCATAAGATCACAAACCATAATCAATGAATAATGGGTATTTTTTTCTTAAGGATGCATTTAAATGATTTTCATATTATATTTTCATGAATTTTCTATTTGGATAAGTTTTTACAATTTAGCTACAGAATGAAACTTGTTCTACAGCTAACTGTGTGTTCTGTAGCCATTCTTATGGTTTAGCAGGTTCCAGGTGTTAGCTGAGGAATTGGGCCACATGGGTGTTTCTAAAATCATGCCTACATGGATTCTATCCTACTCACTCGGTCCAGATTGACATAAAAAGGAGCCTAAACTCATGGTCAAAGATACAAGTCAAAATACGTTACCTGCAGCAGTAGGACCCTTAATTTTCTCTTCGTGGCAAATCATGAGTCCAAAAGTCCTATTTAAATTGAAATTTGAGTTATACATATGTAGGTAGTTTAACTCATAATCAGTTATGTAGTTTCCCTTTAAATATTGGTTCCACAGAACCCAGAGACAGTTCAGTACAATTTAAATTTCTAAGTGTAAACATAGGCTTTCTGTGGATACTTTGTTTCTAGACTTTATTTTCATCATAATAAGAATTTAAATTTTCCAATGATTGCTTGATTGCACCTTTAACAAGCTAGGAGTTCAACCACATCATTTGCAGAGCGCCCTTGCTTCTGAAGGAGGTTTTTATTTGTGTTTTTAGTTAAATTTCCTTTACTCTGCTTCAGCAATTTCTGTTTCTAATTAGGCTTATGCTTCATTTCGAGTTTTCAAATAGTTTAATGATAAATCACAATTGTGCAAACTTACTCTTCCAAGACATTTCATGGAAATAGAAACTATGTTTTCAAAACTGAATTAAGGATTGAAGTGCTAAGAAACCACAATTGTTTAGTTTTATTGTTCTTGTCTTTTATTTCCATTATAACAGAGTTGTCAATTGTTGTGTCAACAGATGTTTGTAAAAGCCATTTTCAATATGCTAATCCTACATTAAATGGTTAAATATCTCACACATACAGTAGTTGAATTTACCTTGCTTATTTTCATTTTCTTTCCAAAGACTAAGGCATAATTGATTTCTCCTAAAGCATCTCAAAAGGCTAAACACTTTACAATTGAATGTTGCAGAAAAATCAATTGTACATTAGTCGATTTTAGTTAAAACTTACATGCTTTTTCTTTCAAGACCCTCACTTAATTGCAAACAATAATCTTCCTAAAAGTCACTCTAAAAGGAATTGAACTGATCATGTTTCAAGATGGGATGGTTGACTGATAAATGAAAAGCAATTTTTGAGTTATCCATTTGCAAATTTTTCTTAGTTCTCTAGTTCAACAGGTGTAATTAGTTACCTAACATTAATTCAAGAAGATCACTCTTTACAAATTGAATATTGGGAGTAACTAAACATACCTTAGAAGTTTTCATTACATTTCTTGCTTAATGTTCTAGACATTAGGAGATTAAAATTACAAACAGTTGCTTGACAACATCTCAATAGGGTCATACCTAATCATGAATGTTGAAGTAACCAAAGGTACACTAGTTGTTCATTTTCCACTTCATTTAAGATAGTAATTGTAATTCTCAATCTTAGTTTTAGAAATAGATCCATGGATTAGGACAAATAAACAAATTAGATAGATGCTTTGTTTTCTAATTAGTCCACGGTTTTGGTTTGTTTTATGAAAGTTAGCTTAGTTTAAGGAAAACTTCCTTTTCTTCCTTCTAAAATTTATTAGACACACTTAAATATTTCCATAGATTTTATATTAACCATTCTTAGATCTCAAAGAACAAAAACCCCCCTAAAGACAACATAAAATACAAAATAACGAAGTAAGGAGTAGGTTTGTTAAGCACATATAGTGCACCACACTTCATCAGTTTACAAACCTCGGATTGATAATTAATGCAAACAATTTAGGACACTAAATTGACTAAAAACCTCTTCATTTACCCTGCATTAATTAAGAAGTGTCTAGTTTTTTGCGATGAGCTCTCACAGTATACTTCTTGCCATCTTTGAATAACTAGTATTTGTTCTCATGGCGATGGAAAATTCCTTTCCTATCATACAAATAGGGACTTCCCAACACCATGCCTGTTATATCAAGCAGAACACCATGTAATTCAACTGTGTCAATGAAATGTGCAGTTATTGCAAAGCGCAACATGAACTTCTTTGAACCTGTAAATTTTCATCCTTACAAATCCCACCAAGTGGATATGGTTTCAGATGTGGAATGATATCAGGATTAAGTTTCTTGATCAAGTATTCAGAGATTAAATTTGCTTGTGACCCATTGTCAAAAAAAATTTCAACCTTGTTATGATTGCAAATGACGCTCACATGAAACAGTTCAATTCTCTCTTCTTCATTTGGAGCTTGTATGTGACAGTTAAATACACTAGAACTGGGTTTATTTTCAATCTCTTTCCCCTTCAAATTATTTATTCCCATAGCTATGATTTTTGTTTCATCTCATGAATATGACCCTAAGTCTTGTTCAGCTATTGCAACAATTTTTCCTTTATCCTTGGCTTTCTCTTTGGCGTTCAAACTTTATGTGTTCAACTCTGGATGAAGGTTCCAACAATGGTCTTCGTCATGGCTAGTTTTAGAATAGTGTTTGCAAAATAATTTTCCCTTCTCTTTTCTGACATTTTCATTTCTCTTTTTCTTCCAATTACCTTTAAACTCATTTTCCTCATTCCCATCTAAGTTTTGTTTTCCCCTTGCCTCTAAATGTGCGGCTTGTACACAAACTTCATCTAAGCTTGTAGGGTTACACATAAGGATATTATGTATTAGGTAGGTATGTAAGCCTCCTATATACTTGAGCAAAGTATCTTGTCTATGCAAATCTACTCCTAATAACAGAGCTCTTCTCCTAAATTCTTGAGTATACACTTGTACATTTTGTCCTTTCAATTGTTTAAAATTTTTCTAGTCCATTATGGCTTTCTGCATGTGATCTAATCAATAAAACTATTGTTTTATTGCAGAAATGAAATTAGTACATGATAAAAGAATCTTACCATATTTCTTGATCTCCTCCTTTGTCTTGGATTCCTACCAAAAAAGTGCTGCACCTTCCATTCTCAATGAAACTAGTTGGATTTTGGTGTTATCATCATGAAATTTTTGAATTCTCAAATAGACCTCCAATTGCCTAATGCAATTATCTAGCTTTTCTGCATTAACTTCACCATTAAACATTGGAAATTCAAACCTAACATCAAGTTTGTAGGAATTTATAGCGTAAGTTCCTTAGATAAAAATCCAAAGGTCACCTCTCACAAACAGATCACAAATCAGTACATCGGTATTATCACGTGGTTAAAAACCTCGAAGAGGGAAACAGTCCACGGCCTGAGCCAACACGGCCACTTCTTGAAATTTATTAATATAAGAGGAAAGATTACATATGTTTCTCTCATAAACGGTTACCGGAGAAATGACCCTCCATGCTCTTTAAATAGAGATCATGGACTAATCGGGTGTTAAGCCATGGATCAAGTGTCGTTAATACCGAGGAGAGAGTGAATCATCGGATCACTATAAATCGTGACCGTCGGATTATAAGTTATAAATGTAAATAGTAAAGAAACACACTTTACCTAACTTTACACTAGACTAAGTTATTCTTAACTATTTCCTATGTGTCGGAATATCCTAACATCCCCCCTTAAGAAAAACTTGGGAAAGGATTAAAGGATTTACAAAGGTGACACAAAAGAAGCCTATTTCCTATGTGTCGAAATATCCTAACATCCCCCCCTTAAGAACGAATTGGGATAGGATTGAAGGATTCACAAACATGAGACAATAGGAGAAAGAAGGAGGCATTAGAGCCTATCCCCCCTGAATGATAACTTTCTTTAACTCAAAGCATGGATCAAATTTTGGTAAACTTTGCTTCTGTGAGAGCCTTTGTAAAAATACCAACTACTTGATCGTTGGTTGGACAGTACTGTACTTCAAGAACACGATCATGAATGAGCTTTCTGATGAAGTGCATGTGAAGCTCAATATGTTTCATACAATGATGCTAAACTTGATCTTTACATAGCTTAATGGCACTCTGATTATCATACCAAAGTGTAGTTGGATGCTTCTGATGAAGACCAAATTCTGACAGGATTTGACAAATCCACATGGCTTCCTTGCTGGCTTCAATTGCACCACGATACTCTGCTTCTGCTGAAGAAAGAGAGATGGCACTTTGTTTATTACAAGACCATGTAATAGGTCCTGAACCAAGAGTGCATACATATCCTGGAGTAGAATTTCGATCATCACAGTCACCAGCCCAATCAGAATCAGTGAAACCAATCAACAATGGAGATGCTCCTTCACTGTAATGGATCCCGAAGTGAACTGTACCTCGAATATATCGAAGTATTATTTTAGCTACTTTCCAGTTACTTTCATGAGGTTGGTGCATAAACCAAGTGACAAGACCAATGTAAAAAGAAAGGTCAGGACGAGTATGGGTTAGATACAGAAGTTTACCAACAATTTGACGGTATAAGGAAGAATCAACTTCAGGGGTAGTGCAAGTGACTAAAATCTTGACTCCAGATTGAAAGGGAGAAGGGATTGGCTTACAATGTTCCATGTGAAATTGTTGTAGAAGATCACAGGCATACTTGGACTGAGAGAGGGTAATACCTTTTGTGGATTACAAGACTTGAAGACCAAGGAAATAATGCAAGTGTCCTAAGTATGTCATTTCAAACTTATTTTTGAGGCTAGAATTCACATGGTTTATATGGTTGGGATCACTACCAGTAAGGGCAATATCATCAACATAAAGAACAAGGATGGTGAAGGACTTACCCACTTTCTTGGTGTAGATAGTGTTGTCAGAATGACACCTAGAAAAGCCATTATCTAATAGAAATCTATCCATTTTGGCATACCAAGCTTGAGGAGCTTGTTTGAGACCATAGAGAGATTTCCTAAGGTGACAAAGAAGGCTAGAGTCATTTTGGATAAATCCAAGGTTGTTCCATGTAGATTTCTTCATGAAAATATCCATGTAAGAAGGTGGATTTAACATCCATCTGATGGACTTCCCATTTAAAGGAGGCATCAAGGGAAAGAACAAGGCAGATAGAATTCATTTTGGCAATAGGGCAGAAGGTTTCAGTATAGTCAATGCCTTCAACTTGTGAAAATCCTTTAGCAACAAGACAAGCTTTATGTCTGTCCACTTTTCCATCTGGTCCAAACTTTGTTTTGTAAACCCATCTACATATGACATTTTTTATACCTTTTGGAAGAGGAACAAGATCCCAAGTATCGTTTTCCAATAAGGAACGATATTCTTCATTTATAGCTTCATCACAATATGGATGACTGGAAGCTTTTTCAAAGGTGTCTGGATCAGGATTTTTGGGAACTTGATCCAATAAGGAAGAGGCTCTTACGGAATGAGAACATGTACGTCATGTATCAAATCTTTTGGTGAAAATCACATTCAAGAAATTTGTGTCAACATGTACATCGTCGATCTGCAGGGCCACCTGCAAGAGAACCTACTACATCCTGAGTAGAGAGGACCCAACTTGGAAGCTCTGGAGGGGAAGGAATATCCTTAAGAGGTGGAGGAGGATTGTCATCCTTGCTATCATCATCTGAACTAGAAGGTGTGCTGTCAAAAATAGAAGAGATAGAGAAAGGTGGCACATATGCCGAATCAGGCTTGCAGGCCAAAGGTGGCACACCCGCCAAACTAGGCTCACAGGCCAAGATATTTTCATCAAATTTTACATCTCTTCTAATTATTATATTTTTGGATTTTGGTTGAAGAAGTCGATATCCTTTGACATCTTCAGAATATCCAACAAAAATGCACGTTTCACTCTTAGGTTCTAAGGATTTATGTTTCGCATCTGGAATATGGGCCCAAGCATCACTTCCAAAAACATGAAAGTAACTTACATCTGGTTTGATTGAGCTCCAAGCTTCTTCTAGAGTTATATTCTTTAAAACCTTAATAGGAGTGTGATTTACTATTTATTTTTCACGGTTAATTACTTCTGCCTAAAAATTGAGACCAAGTCCTTTAGATTGAAGCATAGAATTAGCCATTTCTTTTAAGTTGTGATTCTTCCATTCAGATATGCCATTTTGTTGTCGCGTATATGGAACATTATGTTGCAATTGCATTCCATGCTCAGTGAAAAAGTTGATAAATTTTTTTTTAACATATTCTCCTCCATTGTCTGATCTTAACATAAGAATTTGATGTCCAGATTGATTCTCAACAAAGGCCTTAAAGGCCAAGAACATGTTAAAAACTTCACTCTTGAGTTTTAAGAAGTATACCCAAGTGCTTCTGGAAAATAATCAATGAATGTTAAGAATTACTTGCAACTAGAGAAAGAAACAATAGGAATTGGACCACATAAATCACTGTGCACAAGCTGGAAAGGGGCTGAAGCATGCCAAGAGGCACGTTTGTCAAAATTATCCTGATGATGTTTCCCGAGTACACATCCAGAGAAAACACCATCTCAACAAGATACCATAGGAATACCTTTCACCATATTTTCCTTACATAGAGTTTGAAGAGAGCGATAGTTTAAGTGACAAAATCACTCATGAAAAATTTTGCTCACTTCATCATTATGAGCAACAAAAATGGAAGGAAGACATGATGACCCAAAGTTGTCAAAATTATACAACCTTGTGGAATCATCAGCAATGTCAGTAGCTAAAATATGTCTAGGATATTTTAGGTCCTTGATTACAACATCATGAGGTGAGAATTCTACTATTTTCCCTTCACCTGAATGAGTTATCTGATAAACAGATAGAAGGTTGCATGACAAGGTAGGAACACATAGTACATCATTAAAATGAACATTGCCTAGATGAATGGTTCTAGATCCTACAACACTAAGAGATGTATCATCACCAACATAAACATGTTTGGTGTTACAATCATTTAAATAAGAAAATATGGCTTTATTTTTGGCCATGTGGTAAGAATCTCTAGAATCAATGAGCCACTCATGAGAATGAGAAGAACAAGATAAATTTAATGTATAACCAGATCTTGCTACTTGACAACCACAAGCAGAAAGTTCCATTCCTGAAGATGAAGGTGAAGAGTGCTCCAAATTGATTTTGTGCTTCTTCATTGCTGCTTCTAAGGCTTCCATATTCTTAAACCATTTGGACTTGATATGGACATCACGATTACAAAAGTTGTAATGTCTATCTATCTTCTTCCCTTTGTTTTTATTTTCCTTGTCATTTTGGTGAGTTTCTTTTTTAGTTTGCGACTGAAATTTCTTAGGACCCTTGTTTGATTTAGGACCATACTTTTTGGGATACTGCTTCTTGGGATTCTTTTGATATGGTTGTTTTTGGGCTGCTAAGGATTTCTTAGAAGCGTTTATAGAAGTGATAAGACCAAGGTGTAAGATTTTTTCTTGTTCTCTTATCAAAGAATCTGAAAAGGAATCAAAAGAGGGGTTCTTGTAGGTGGTTTCTGAAGAAATGATGGCTTCTCTATTGGAATGGAAGGTGGAAACAAATACAGAGTATGTAGGGCCAAGCTTAGCAAGAATGGAATAGATGAGGCTACCATCATCCTTTTTGACCTTACAACCTTCTAAAAGAAGTCTAAGGGTCTTGAATTTGGACAAAAAATCTTCAATAGAGGAGAAATTATTGAGGTCCAAATTAAGCAACTCATTTTCAAGCTGGTGGGCCCTAATTTGATTTTGAATTCCAAAAATAGTATTTAGCTCAGTTAGGGCTTCATTAGGGATGTCAATTTGAAGGATATGAAATCAAAGATCTTGAGAAATGGACATTCCTATCAACCCTCGTTCTTGATCTTGTTTATTTTCCCATTTAGTGACTTTATAATCATCAGAAGGTTTAGTTTCTTGTCCTGTGGCTATTCTATAAAGCCCTTTACTTCTAAGTAAATCTACCATGTGATGTAGTCGTTGGAAATAATTGGTGTTGTTAAGAATAACCGTGCATGCACTTTCCATTTTAAAAATAAGTGAAGCTGAAAAGAGCTACAAATAACTACTCCAATGGAAAGATCTCAAAAAATTGGTCCAGTTAAAAAAAAATGGCTCGAAAAATGGCTTCCGGATGATGAAGTTATGCCTTTTTGAAAAACGAGTTGTAGATGTCGAATAGCTACGAGAACGGTTTGAAATTTTATGATGAGGTTCAACTTTTAAAAAAAAATCCTGCCCCTTCAACAAATGCTTTTTTACAAAATAAGCTTTAGAAAGAGACTTGAACCTAAGACCTCTATTCTCATAAACTAACTTCTCACCAAGTGAGATAGTAAAAGGATTGTGTAATTGTTTAAGAGGAGGAAGGGTTTTTTTTTTTTTTTTTAGTCTTTGGTGTGCATGCCTTTTTCATGCACAAAAACCACAAAATCCGAGGAAAAAAAAAATGAAATGCAAGCCTTATGGCCAAAAGTTACATTTCCGATTAGCCTTACCAGCAACTATCTATTTTTTCACTATTTCAGATTTCTCGGGATCGCACAAAGATGCGAGGAAAGAGCATACGTAGCAAAAAAAATTCCCTTCTTCCTGTTTCTGATTTTCCGAGACCGCAGACAGCGCAGAGCAAAGAGAATACATAGAGAAGATGGTATAGATGCGGCATATAAATAAAACCTAAAAACCGAAATAAACAAAGGGAACCGAAATAACCAGAACTATTAACAAATATAACTGCAAAACATATACTTTATACCTCTAGATCTAAACTGACATAACTTGGGAAACCAAAAACCTTTTCGCATGAAACGAAAGGGGTTCCTCACTTTAAAATATGCTCTAGACACAAAAGAGCAGTTATCCAGGCCTAAAAATGTTCATAAATAGTAGATCTAGAAAATGAGAGTCGCATGCAATCAAACCGGCTTCTGATTTGGATCAATAACGGATGCAACCCTCAAAATAGCTCTGATGCCTTATAGGAATTTACAGGGAAATTTCCTTAGATAAAAATACAAAGGTAACCACTCACAAATAGATCACAAATCAGTATAGAAGTATTATCACATCCTTAAAACCCTCGAAGAGGGAAACAGTCCACAACCTGAGCCAATGCGGCCACTTCAAGCAATTTATTAATATAAAACGAAAGATTACAGATGTTTCTCTTAGAAACGGTTACCAAAAAAATGACCCTCCATGCTCTTTAAATATAGATCATGGACCAATCGGGTGTTAAGCCATGGATCAAGTGTCGTTAATACCGAGGAGTGAGTGAACCGTCGGATCACTACAAATCGTGACAGTCAAATTATAAGTTACAAATGTACATAGTGAAGAAACACACTTTACCTAACTCTACACTAGACTAAGTTATGCTTAACTATTTCCTATGTGTCAGAATATCCTAACAAACTTTTTGAAAAGGACTTTTACTAGTGTTCTTTGACTTGTATGGCTAATGTACTGAAGATGAATTAGAGGATGATGAGGATGAAGATGATGGTGATGATGGCGACTTTCCACTACCTCCATTTCCTCCATTGCCCTTCTTTGATTTATCTTCATCGTTGTGACCTCCTGATGATCCTTGTCCTTCCTTGTGAAGTTTTCACCTTCCTTTTTCTAGTTTATCATTCCTTTCTTGATTAAGGACTCTCACCATTTCAGTTAAGTCGAGAAATGCTTTTCTATACACTCTTTCTTCCTCTTTGGGATCCATATCTTCATGGATTTCTTCTTCTCCTGGAGGCATGTTTGATGCTTCTTCTGCTTCTTTTGAAGGTGAGCTAGGTGGTGGAGAATGTGGAAATCTTGCCCTCCTTTGTTGTGGCTCACTTTGAGAACCTCTTGGTTCCACCAATTTACCTTCCCCTCTCTTAAGCTTGAGCCTAGTTAGCACGAAAACCCTTGCAAACAGTTAACAAATCTTTGTACGTAAAAACACTAAAGATTAAACTCTAGCTCTGATACCAACCTGATCTGTAAGGAGTGTATTAGTTATCTTGTACTAAGTGTCCTTTCAGTAATATAAACATGTACAATTTGTCTCCATATGTTTGTTTAAGGAATGAGAGTTCTAACCATGAATTATAGATGAATTAGTGAACGTTAAGCATGATAATAAGCCTTAAAAACACTGAAAAACAGTGCATAATAGAGAAAAATATTCACACATAAGTTTTACATAGTAGGCATGATGAAGTAGTTCACCCCTCCTTGGCTACATCTGCTGGTCTAGCTCCCAATGGCATTTCCCTTTTGTCATTATGCTCAAAATTGTAAATTACATGTGTTTATAGGCCTCTAATGGTTGTTTTCTCTGCACCAATGGATCCAGAATTCTCAAATTAGTCTAGGTAAACACTTGTTTCACCAAAATTAGTCGAAAATTGACCTCCCAATGCATTTTCCCAATGACAGCTAAAAAAGCTCCACTAAAAGTGGAGACAGACACTTAACTTCAGTCAAATTTAAGAAAAACCCTAAAATTAGGGTAGGTGCCAAAATTATCACCAGTCTTCGAACTTAACATTAAGTGGTTAGGGGAGGGGTGGTCACAAACCGACCCCCCTTACCCCGCGGTCATGGTTATATATTTAAACCCCGCATAATAGAAGCGTGGAACCTGGAATGGGTATGGTTCCACCCAACCTCTGCCACTCCCGATGGACTGAAATGTGACCACTTCATATTTAATTATCGTTGTTAACCGTTTGTAAACTCTGCATTGGTGACATGGAACCCAGATTCCACATTCTGCAAACCACGACATTTGTTGCCAATTCACCATCCATGTGACTGCAATGACCTTCCGTTGGAGTTTACATTTATTACAATTGTTGCCTTAACATTATCTTTTCACATGTGAACGCGACCATTCCGACGGAGGTCACGATTAATAAACTGTCACATTAACTATTGTCAAACTCAGTCATGTGCCCGCGTTTTATGTTACCTCCGCATGAACGGTTGATGGTTGGGTTTAAACCATGGTTCCAGCGCTTGGGCGCATGAAGGAGGGGGGATGGCCCTTCGTGTCTAGCCTCCCAAACCCCCAGCCTTAAAACCTTTAAACAATAAATCAAAGCTGACAGCTATATGGTTAAGTTGTATATAGTAGGCGAGGTGGTTAAGACGTTGGGCATGCAGGTCGGTGGTCACGGGGTCAAACCACCCCCCCCAACTCCATAAAAATTTTACAACAGAATACAGGGGACACATGGCCGCCTCTTGTTGGTTCAAGGAAAAATGGAATATTCTAGGAATATGCCTGTTGACTATACCTTCATACTGACTGGGCATCCAATCACAAAGTTCTTTTGTTTGGGAAAATAGACAGGACGCGATATCTTCCTCATACGACATCAGTTTTTCAAACCGTTCATGGCACCAAAATCACAACAACGAGACCTTTCTGGTCACTCAAGTTTGGACCTATTTAGAGAAATTTCATTTTTTAGCATAACACGTGATCTCCTGATCACTTCCTTATTTCAAATAATTAGTAGTTGATTGATAATCATATTATTAATAGGTTTATTATATAACAATCTATTTACATGTTTGATTAGATATGGGATTTACAGGTTGAGCTCACTAAGTGAATTTGTGCATTCATTGGTTTTTATATGGTTTATTTGTCATAATTATCTTGCTTTATGATATGTCTTGAAGAGCAGAGGTCATTTTAGATTCTACAAGTGGTATCAGAGCAGATAAAAAATGTTTTGGGTTAAATTTTTATTTTTGGAATTCACAAAATCTAATCATGTCGAATTCTAACGATTTTTTCATTTTAGAAATTGATGGGAACAATTATGATTATTGGTGCATTAAGATGTTGACCTTTTTTTATTGGAAAATATTTGTTTGATATTGTTGAATCAAGTTATGAGGAGCCAAATGATTGGAATTCCCTTATAGAAAATTAAATAACGACAAGAAAGGAAGCAATGAAGAATAATTCTCAAGCTTTATTTCAAATTCAGAGAGCTCTTGATAAGAGCTTATTTCCAAGAATATCAGGAGAAAAAACTGCCAAATATGCCAATAAGACTCTACAAGAAGCTTACCAAGGTAGTGATCAAGTTAAGGTGGTAAAGCTTCATATATTGAAGCGAGATTTCAAGAATTTGAAGATGCAAGAAGATGAAAGTATAAGTGACTATTGTGTCAAAGTCAAAGATGTGGTTGATAAAATGGATACACGTTGGGAAACTATAAGTAATGACGTTTTAATAAAAAATGTATTGCGATATTTGACACCTAGATCAAATCATGTTTCCATAATCATATAAGAAAGAAAGGATTTGAAAAAACTAGAGTTTGATCAATTGGTTGGTTGGATCTCTGATGTCTCATGAAGAAATATTGAAAGACACTTTTGAAGGTGTAGAGAAATATTTTTCCTCTAAATTACAAAGTACAAATAATGAAGATGGAAGCATTAGTAGTTCCAAAATCAATAAAGTCCGAGGTAAAGGGAAAAGCCAAATTTTTCTAGAGGTAGTGGTAGAGGTGGCTCAAGAGGAAGACATAGTTCTAGAGGAAGAGGTAAAGGTATATTTGATAATAGAATTGTTCAATGTTACTATTGTAACATGCGTGGCCACTTTGAAAGAGAATGCTGATTGAAAGAAGGTAAAGATTATAAATATGGTCAAGAAAGTAATGAGTATGCTTGAGATCACTTATTTTTATCTCAAAGGTGAAAATACTAGTAAAGATATTTGCTACATAGATTTTGGATGCTCTAACCATATGACAGGGAATGATCAGTTTTTTCAACAAAGGATGGAAGTTTTAAATCCAAGATCCAGCTTGGTGATGATAAACCATTTGAGGTTGCTGCAAAAGCAGCTATGGAGGTCCAAAAAAAAGAAGGTGTAAAGGGTATTCATGCTATTTATTATACTCCACAATTGAAGCACAATTTGTGAAGTGTTGGTCAACTATGTGATAAAAATTATAAAGTAGTCTTTGAAAATAAGACATGTACTATCTATGATAAGAATAAGGGAAATTAGGTAATCATTATTGAGCTTATAACAAGAAATAGGATGTTTCCCTTGAGGTTTGACGAACATAATAGAAGCCTTACAAATATGGCTTATGAGGATTCAAGTTGGTTATGGCATCTCAGGTATGGGAATTTAAATTTTCACAGTTTGAGGTTTCCAACCTCGCATGCATTAGTTTATGATTTGCCCAAGGTAGAGGAGCATAAGGAGAATTTTGAAGGATGTGCTAAAGGAAACCATGCAAGGGAAAATTTCCCAAAGGGAAGTACATGGAGGCATCATCACCCACTTTATCTTGTTCATTCAGACATATGTGGTCCTATTTAGACTAGGATTTTGGGTAAGTCATCATATTTCATCACTTTTATTGATGATTACTCGTGAAATTGTTGGTTATATTTTTTTAAGGCCAAAATTGAAGCCCTGGATTCATTCAAGAAGTTAAAATACCTTATAGAAAATGAGAAAGGGTGCAAGATAAAAATTTTGCGGACTTACCGTGGAGGATAATTTTCCTCAAAATCATTTTAGAGTTATTGTGATATGAATGGTATCAGGAGGCATCATACTACCACATACATACACCAATAAAATGACATATATGAAAGGAAGAATCATATTTTGGTTGAAATGGCAAGTTACATGTTACAAACTAAGGGATTGATATATTATTATTGGAGAGATGCAGTTGCTACAACAATGTACATCCTCAACCATAGCCCCACCAGTGCACTAGAAAATATGACTCCTTATGAAGCTTGGTATGGAAAAAGGCCTAATGTTAATCATTTCAAAGTTTTTGGTTTTTTGGATTATGTGCATGCACCTTATAAAAATAGATGAAAGCTATAAGCAAAGAGTGAGTTATGTATTTTCATTGGGTATAGTGAGACAAACAAGGCTTATAAATTGTATAATCCCCTCACTAACAAGATTATTGTCTCAAGAGATGTAATTTTTTATGAAGGGGGAGTTTATGGTCATAAAAAAGGCCATGCCCAGAAGACAAAATCTATTTTGAATGATGATATAATTGTTGATATTGAGAAGAAAACTAATGCTTTTGTATCCAGTGGTTTAACTCCACCAAGAAAACCTTCATCAATATCTTTAGTATCAAGTTAAAGTCTGGCTTCTTCTCCAATTTCTACAATGAAGGTAAGTACATTGAGTGATATATATTAGAGGAGTGAAAATAGAGCACATGGAGAAAACCTAATAGGTGAGACAGATGATTTTGCTTGATTATCCAATGTTGGTTTTGAGCCATCATGTTTTGAAGATGCATGTACTAATGAGTTTTGGGTGCAAGCCATGCAAGAAGAGATGGATTCCATTCATAGGAATGACACTTGGGAGTTGACAAAGCTTCCACATGACAAGTACTGGAAGCAAATGGGTATACAACACCAAATTTAACAGTGAGGGGAGTGTTGAAAGACATAAGGAAATATTAGTTGCTAAAGGATTCACAGAGAAATATGGAATTGATTATGAAGAGACATTATAATGTTGATTTCATCAGAATCTCATAAAAGGTGGAGCATGCATCATATGGACGTGAAATGTGTCTTATTGAATTGATACTTAGAAGAGGAAGTATATGTGGCGCAGCCACAAGGTTTTGAAGTGGAAGGAAAATCGAATAATGTCTACAAGTTGAAGAAGGCTTTGTATGGTCTCAAGCAAGCATGAAGAGTGTGGTATGCTAGGATTGATGGATACTTTTAGGAAAATTGTTTCCAGAGAAATAAGAGTGATCCTACCCTTTACTACAAACAAGAAGGCATTGATATTATAATGATAAGTTTGTATGGTGATTATCTATTGTATATGGGTAGTATTTCTAATATGAACAATGAATTCAAAGTTCCTATGATGACTGAATTTGAGATGAATGATATAGGTATCATGAAATATCTTTTAGCTATGGAGGTTTATCAAAGTAAGGATGAGAATTTCATTTTTCAGACAAAGTATGCACAGGATATGTTGATGAAATTTGATATGTGTGATTGTAATTCATCTTCTAGTCTAATTTCTCAAGGAGTTGTGTTATGTAGAGATAATTGTGTTGATTTAGTTTATGAGACAACTTATAGAAGTATTGTGGGGATATTGATGTTTCTAACCCACAGAAGACCTGGTATTACATATTTAGTTTCACTTGTTTCAACGTATATGAAAAATCCATCTGAAATACATATGAAGGCAGCTAAGAGGATTTTAAGGTATGTTTAAGGCACTCTAAATTTTTGTATTCATTACTACTCTTCTAAAAAATTCAATCTTGTTGGATTTAGTGATTCGGATTGGGGAGGTAGTACTGATGACCATAAGTCCACATCTAGAAATTGTTTCTCTTTTGGTTCTAGTTTGGTTACCCAGAGCTCAAAAAAACAAAGCATTGTTTCCCTCTCATCCACATAAGCGTAGTATGTTTGTAATTACCTCAACATGTACCCAAGCTCTTTGGCTCAGAATTGTTTTTAAAGAAATTGGAGAAAATAAAATTCAACCTACAATGATTTATTTTGATAATGTAAGTGTCATCAAGTTATCAAAGAATCCAGTTCATCATAGTGAGACAAAGAATTTTGGCATGAAATATCACTTCATTTGGGATTTGGTGCAAAAGAAGTATGTTGAATTGAAGAACATAAATACTCACGATCAAATAGTTGATATATTCACCAAAGCAGTTGCAAAAGCTAAGTTTTTGGCACTACAAAATAAGTAAGTAAGCCCTCATTAAGAAATAAGGGGGAGTGTTGGGTATAACGCTTAATCCCACCATGTAATTATTGACAAATTAGTTAGCAAAATTTGTGATTTTTTTTGCTTATGTTACGAAAATTAGAGCAACAATTTATTAGGGTGGTCAGTGCTCATAATTAGGGTTCAGAATATTGATAGTGTCAATAGATTTGTTTCTTCTTTCAAATAATTAGTAGTTTATTAATAATCATATTGGTAATAGGTTTATTATATAACAACCTATTTGCAGGTTTAAGCATATATGAAATTTACAGGTTGAGATCACTAAGTGAATCAGTGTGTTAATTGGTTTTTATATGTTTTCCTTTCATAATTAGCGTTCTTTATCGGTTGCCTTAAATAGTAGAGGTCATTTCAGATTCTACACCCATTTCCTTTCAGGTACGCTTCCCTGGTTGTAGGATTTTCCTTTATGCAAGTAAGCTTATAGGAGAATGTTTAGGGTTTGAACTTCCTCCAATGGTTTCAGGTTCCTCATTAATCCTTTCTACTCCCTCTCAAGTACATCACACCGACACAACCTTCAAGCTTATTCATGGTCCTTAAATTTTTTACTAGGGCTTTATCCTATGGATAGACCGTTAAACTAGCGGAGAATAAAAAACATTGCTCTCCTTGTGAAGACATCATAATTATTAGTATTAAGGACATGGCCCATTTTAATATATATTTGATTCACCTTTCTCAGATCTCAGTGTCGAAGAAACATATGGAACTTTCCTTCCTACGAGGATTGATATCATGGCACTAATGGTTATTTATTATGATTTCCAAGAGGACTTCAACAATCAAGGCTTTAATTTTATTTTTAAATTAGGTATTAATTTTCATATAAATTTTATCATAATATTATTGATGTCGTTTATTATTTATTCGGGCTATAAGAAAAGGATAAGACCTAGGGCCGAAGGAAAAATTATTTTGAAAATATTTACTATGCTAAATAGTTATACAGTGGCATATTATCTTTGTCCGCATGTTATGAATTTACAGAGTTTTTCCCTTTTTACCGCATATAAAAATTGTTAATTTCAGAATTTTTTTTCCTCATTGTGTGTGTATATATATATATATATATATATATGATCCAGACCTTGGGGAGGCCACCAAGATCCATGAGGCCCTTAGGATATGAAAAATTGAAATGGATCTTGGGGGAGGATCACAAGATCTGGAAATTTGAAATGCCAACAAAATGTGAGAACACACAGTAAATAAAACCACAATAAAATTTTATTAAAATAGAGAATAACTTTAAGGGTACATTGTGGTGGAAAATTTGTCCCTTTACAAGATGCGATTTATTACTTGTAGCATTTTTTAGTTACAATACCACAGGTGAATTCCATGAGTGGGTAAATACCATGGGTGAATGAATACTATGGGTAAATGAATACCATGGGCAGATGTCACTTACAATACCATGGGTGATGAATACTATGGGTGTATTCCATTTACAATACCATGGCTAAATTCCATGTGTGGATGAATACCATGGGTGGATACATACCATGGGTGAAAGAATACCATGGATAGATGTCACTTACAAAACAATGGGTAGATAAATACCATGGGTGGATGAATACCATGAGTGTAGGCCAATTTCCATTTGGATCATTCCTCCCTCCTTAAGGAACAATGGTCCCCATTGCGTGAAGTTCCTTCTTGAGAAGCCTTTGTTGAATATGAAGAGCCACTGAAGGGAAGGTTTTTGTGTGGTTAACCCATAAGTGTGATGAACAAAGATCTGAGGATAGAGATACCATGTAACTCTTGTGACCAATTGTGATGAACAAAGATCCGAGGATAGAGATACCATGTATTGCTTGTGACCAACTATGATACTGGTAGTGTGCGACCAAGAAAATGGACTTCGATGAAGTGTGGGATTGTGGATGACCCATAACCATGACAAATGAAGATATGAGGATAGAGATACCCTGTAGTTATTGTGACCAACTGTGATGCTAACACTGTGCGACCTAGGAGATGGAATTCGATGAAGTGTGCGTTTGTGGATGACCCAAAACCATGAAAACAAAGATCCGAGGATAGAGATACTCTGTAATGCTTGTTACCAACTATGATACTAATAGTATGCGGCCTAGAAAACGAACTTTAATGAGAAGAATTTTGTGCAGTTGAACCATAACCATGATGTTGATTGTTGATGAAGTAGCAAGTGCCTACATAGCCTGGGGTGGGAGGGTCTGTCGCCAAATAACCCAAGCCAAATGATGTTATGCTGAAACTGATGAATGTGAAGTAGGTGCCTACTAAATCGGGGTGGGAGGAACCATCTCCAAAAGGAACCCGCTTCGAATGTTGCTCCAAATATAAAAAGTTAAAATGGGGATAAATCGGTCAATATAACTCAAAATCATTATTATAACCTATTTTTTGGAAAAAAATGATTATTTTTCATCTTCCCATGTGATTGAAATCACTATGTGGACACTCTGGAAACTTAGATTTGCGCTGCAACTATTTCGCTATCACAAAAGTTCTGAAACAACAACTGATTTTAAATCAGCGATATCTCCCTCATCCAAACTCTGATTCAAGTCATTTTTTATTTTGAAATTGCATGATTTTTCAAGAGGAGCTCAGATCTACAATCAAGTTTTTGGAACTCTGCATAAAAACTGAAAAAAATAAAAATAAAATTAAAAATAAAATTAAAAATAAAATTAAAAATAAAAAAAATAAAAAAATTATAGGAGAGTCGCCTTCCATGAATTGCCATCAGAAAAATTTATGCAACATAGTTGAATTTAAATCAATGATATCTCTCTCATCCAAACTTTGATTTCACTGTTTTTTTTTTTGAATGTTGGTATTTTTTCGCAAGGAATCCAAATCTATTAATTTTTATAGAAAATTTTGCACCAAAAGTTTTAGATCTGATCTCCAAATAGGCTGCCAAAAATTTTGCTGCAAAAAAATGAAAAACATTCTTCCTGCTTTGCCTAAGAAACTATTTTGTGGAGGTCGTAGCACATGCATGAAGTTTGTTGAATATTGCTGCAAAACTTTGGAACTGAACAAGATGCGACTTGTTACTTATATAATTTTTTAGCTAGTACAATACCACAGGTAAATTCCATGGGTGGGTAAATACCATGGGTGAATGAATACCATGGGAAAATGTCACTTACAATACCATTGGTGGATAAACACCATGGATGATGAATACCATGGGTGGATTCCATTTGTAGATGAATACCATGGATAGATGTCACTTACTAATTAGACTGTGTAATAGGAACTACTTTAAAAATTGTTTATGTGTGAGTTATGAACAAGTTTTTGTCTCCTACAAGTTAGTACATTTGAACATAAACATAAACCTCTATATATATATATATATATATATATATATATATATATATATATATATATATATATATATATATATCAAATTCCAGTAAGCCTTACTATTAGTTTCATGCCCATATATATAAATACTCAGCCTAACTATATCACATTTTTTTAAATAACGTAATGGTAAAATAATCCATCATGTTTAATCCATCTTGTTTTTATGATTTTTATGTTGTTTCTACTCAAAAAGTCCCAAGAGGAATTCCTAGGAAACCTCTTGCTACTCCAACCATCTATAAGGGCTCTTTCCCTAACCTCTGAGAAACTTTGTTAAACAACGATAGATAATAGAACAACTCCATATTTTGATATATTTTTTCTTTTTTTTTATTGGTTATTCATATGATTTTCATAGTCTATGATTTAAAAAAAATAATTTTAATAATAACTTCTATTCTATGTTTTCTGTAAACATTTTCTACGCCAATTTTTCATAAAATTCACACAAATATAATCATTTATATACTTAACTAAATTTGTTTTTTAATAAATAATTTAAAGGCTTACATGTTCCCCCAACCTTGAACCAAACAGTCTATCAGTTTCCTCCAAGCTCTATTCTTATTTGTCAAAAAAATTATGTAGAAGATCCTTGTTTAGGATTTGTTTTGCTAATCCTTTGGGTTCCTGACTAGTATTTCCCTCTCATTGATTTTCTTCATTATAAGTAATTATCCTTATTCCCAAAATTATTCTCGCATAAACTACCACATGACATTTATATTTCATCATGCCAATTTTTTTTTTTAATAGTGGTCTATCTTTGAAAAAAAAAAAAAGCAATATATTTTCAACAGAATTGGGAATAATTTATTCTCAACTAAATTGAGAATAATTAGCAATAATTTATTTTCAAGTATTGTTAGAGATAGAAACTTTTAACATTAAATAATTTCTTCTCTCACTATTTGAGATAATTATTTACATCAACATATCATATCAATTTTCATTTTTACTTTCCAACCTCAATTAAATGTAAAATCCATATTGTAATTTGTCAAAGGTTTTTTTTCGATGTAGTTCAGTGACTTTGGATTTGTGTTTACTACATCCATGCAAATGGTCCTGGGTATATCCACCCAACGAGATCACTCCCACCTGGTATATCCACCCAAAGGGATCACTCCGATAGGAAATGAGTTTAATCTCTGGGTGCAAAGATTAATTAAATCCATGACCTCTTATAGCCAGGTATTTTTGCCACATACACTCCAACTGAGGTAAACCTAGAGATTTTGTCCAGAGATATTATATATAAAAATACAATATTTCAATAAACTATATAAATTAAATATATAAAAGAAACATATGTATTAAAAAATATTTTAATTTTAGCATATATAGTTTCATAGTTACTAATATTATTATGAAAGCTCCTGAAATACTATGTAACATTATTGAGATATCTCATCATTAAAAATAATAATTTTATTATATATATATATATATATATATATATATATATATAATTTTATTTATATATATATAATAGTTATGAAAATTTCTTTTTTATTTATATATATAATTTTTTTAATATATAATTATTATTTTTTAATACGTACAAATTAATATTAAATTTTATTTTCAAAATTTGAAGTGTCAAAAATTTGATATCATAGAACTCAAACCCAAATATGAATATACCCATAAGAAAATCTAACTTAACATTGTAACTTACCAAAAAGAAAATATAAGCTTAATAAAAAGTAGCTATCTTACTTGTAGTAAGGCATAAAATATCTTTGTAATGCTACCAATAGCATTGCAGAGAAATCAAATCGAGTAATTAAAAAAAAAAAAAAAATCGATATAATCCAATAGAATAAATGAGACAAATTATTGTCCAAGCTTAACTATTGAACGATAAATCTATTGCTATAGTTCTATTCTTTGTGATGTTATTAAAAATTGATTTTTAATGTTTAGTAACATTTAATTATACTATTAACAAATATAAGCATAAATTAAATTCAATATTTACATATATTAAAGTAAATATATAGTAGATGCATTGAGCATGAGAACACTTAGTTCAGGAGATATTTCACATTTTCAAAATTAAAAAATAACATTAATTAATTAAATTATAATTGTTTTTGAAATTTTTTTAATTTTTTCTTATTGTTATTATTATTATTAATTATAAAATGAAATAACTTATATATAAACATATATATTAAAAAGAACATATAACTCAACACTTTATTTTAATTATTACTAAAAATATTCATAGATATTCAGCAAAAATGATACTAAATTATTTGATTTTTATTTTGAGTTATTTTATTTGTGTTTTAATAACATGATTTTAAATTTTAAAAACTAAATACAAAACAATTTTGAAAATACAATTCATTTAAGTTATATATATATATATATATATATATATATATATATATATATATATATATATATATATATATATATATATATATATATATATATATAATTCGAAGATATATATAAAAGGTGAAAACAAAATTTAAAGAATAATTTTTTTTAATATAACTGTTTTTTTTTTTAATTTCTATTATAATTTTTTCTAAATATATAAATATTTAGGATACAAATAAAATATTAACAATCATATCAATGAAATTTTTTTAGATATATATATTATTTTTTATATATTTAAATTTGAAATTTTATATTTTACTGAAATATTATATTAGTTATGTAAATTTATATAAGTGTGTATAATACAAATTAAAAAATTAGCAAGCAACTTTAATATTAAAATATAATTTTCTTATATATTTAATTTTTATAATTTATTGAAATATTATATTTTTATTATATTTTTTATAAATATATAGATTTTTATAATTTAAGTGTGGATGGTATAAATATATATATTTTTAATAATAATAATAAATAACAAAACTTCCGGATGCGGATGCATTTGAGGTTTGATGGGACATGGCACCCTGCGCATCTCCCGAAGGAGCTCGCACGAGATGGCCATATGGCTCTCTGCATAGGATTGAATGCTGAATTAAATTCGCCAGCTCAAACAGTCTTTAATACCTCTACCTCGACGCCCATGCAAATTCATATGGCGGTTCACTTGGAAATGGATTTCGTTCTGGATAGTTCGGAAGGTTGTATTAGCAGTGGAGGCTCCCCACTTCCTCTTAGCGGAGCCTGCCCTCCCGGATTTGATGAATCTAGCATAAGAACGCATACTGGTCGCCGTTGCTCCTTGCTTGCTTTGAGTCGCTTCCCGGGTACCATTTCACCCACAGTCTCTTCTGTAGTTTCAATTCTTCTTATTGTGTTCGGGTGGCTCAGTTCAGTGGTTTCACTATTCCGCGTTGTGCCCAGTCGGCTCCCTCGAGCAGTGTCTACTCCCCTCTCCGAGCCTCTGTGTTCTTAGACTTCCACCCCTACAGAAATTTTCATCACATCGCCTCTGCCTCCATGCCGCGCCTCCGCCACTATATGCAGTGCCGGCGAGGCACTAATAGAGGTCGTGGAGCTCGATTTCGCCCCTCTGCAAGCTCTGCCTCGGGGTCCTCCTCATCTGATGAGGCGTTGGACCAGTCTCAGGACGCGCAGAGAGTCAGACATCAACGTCGTCATGGTGATTCCGTTCGTTTTGAAAGGAAATCCCCCCCTCATGCCACTGTCCCCCCCCAACTGTGCTTTCCCTCCCAATTCTCTTGAGCCTACAAGCCTCCCTATCCGTCAAACCTCTCAGCGGGCTGATTTTCGCTTTGAGTGCTCCTCTAACCGCCCAATTATCACTGCCTTCGTCAATGTTACTATTCGTGAAGAGCTCCCCCTCCCTGCACTAACCCCTGCATCCTCATTCCCCCCTCCCGTCCCCAGCTCCCCCAGAAGCTCGGTTCTGCCTGCAGACTTCTCTCTGTCTTCCATGGAGGCGCTGCGCAAGGTGGAGGCTGACATTGGTAATGAAGGCGATCTAAAATGTGGCACGGATGATAGCAGCGATGATTATGGTTGCAGGATTGAGGAGTAATCTCTGACTCAGGCTCATTAACCGTGATACTCACAGCTCACAAACTGTTCTGGTATTTTTGATTAACTACTATTGGAATTTTCTGTTCTCTTTCGTTAAAGCTCAGCTGGAAAGGCTGACTGCTACTCTCTGTATCTTTTTCTCTGTAATTTTGTTAAGTATGAATAGCAGACCGGTTTCCCTTCCAAGAGCGGCCAAAATGTTTTTGTTAACAGGACTGGTTTCCCTACAAGGGCAGTCCAGACTCTCTTGGACAAGCATGGTTATCAAGCCCAGTGTTCAGGCTCTCACAGCTGACATTGTGGCAGTTTTGTATTAGTAATATTTATACATAATAGAATTAGTTTTACTTAGAAAAAAATAAAAATAAATAACAAAACAATTAAAAACTATTTTTTTTAAAATTATATAATTTTTTAAATTTTATTATAATATTACATTTTGAATTTTATAGTGATTTTGGAGCACTTATTTCCCTTCTCTTCGACCATAGAAATAATATTTTGAAGAATCTACAGCAACTGAATTTGGTATTAACTAGTTGTTAACTAGTAATCTGACATTTTAGTTATTATTTTTTTTTTAAAAGAAAACTGAGACAATTATCAATCCTGGAAAAGTTATTTATTTTGTTACTTAGAAACAAAAATTAGTTATGGAAGTGGTTCCATAAAAAGTGAAAAGGCTGATGGTAAAAGTATTCCAAGAACTGAAGGTTGGTTAGACAGTTTGAATAGTTACTTGTTCCTCTGGGGATAAGAGACGTGGGGAATAGGGGTTTTGTTTAGAGACTAAGGAAGAGAGTGGAAATTTTTCCTGAGCTAGTAGAGACAAGTGGAAAATCTCTCAGTTTTTCCTGAAATTTTCTGGTATTGACTGGACTTGGGGTCCTGAGGTCTTAGTGGTGGAGCACAGGGGAAAGAGAAATATGTCATTGCCTCTCTTGAAAGTTGGGTGGAACATCATCAACAATATTTAATAGACTCGAACAAAGATATGGAAATTGGATTAAATTTATTAAGTGAATTTAATGGAAAACAATCGTACTGAATTGGTTCTAGCACCGAAAAATGAAGTTGTATTGTGTTTATATATATCTTTATAAAATGCCTTGAATATACTGTGAAAATTACGATATGGATTTTATATTAGATACTATGTTAAGCTAAGGTGGTAAAACAACGATGTTTAAAGAAAAAAAAAACTATGTAGAACCATATAATAGTGCATGTAGTAGAATAGAGTTACTATTATAGAAGCAGGAATCTGTATAGAATTAAACAATAAATCATCATTTAATTTAAGAGACAAGAGAAATAACAGTAGCAAAACTTTCTTAACTATCGGAGAGAACTGTCGATTCTAGGTAAGGTAAGGAAACCCAAAATGCATCATTCCTCCTACTTGGACTATACACGGACAAGAAGATAGGTGGTCTGATCACCAGCATGTAGAAAAGAGAAAATTGCATAGGTGAACTTAAAAATAAATTCAACAGTGTGAAGTTAAAGTCATCTAATACATCTCCAGAAATACAATGTTTTCCATTAAATATCCATTGTACAAATGAAGACCGAATGGAAACAACTACATTTAAATATAACCATGTAGATACAAAAAAGTCATCTCTTTCAGAGATTCGGGTGCCTCGCGGTAACCAGACAACATATGAACATAGGGAAATACATAAAATATAACTGTGCATATATATTTAAAACAACGTCCATGGCGCATATAAAACAAAACCCTATGATTAAAAAGAACATCGCACATAACCGAAGTATACCAAATAGATTTATAATATCACGTTTCAAAAAATACAAGAAGTAAATTGACAAATGAAACTTTTCTTTGAAAGATAGACAAATACATTAAATCAGGTCTCTGTGCCCATTATAATAACTTCACATAAGAAAATTCAGAAAACCCCAATGAGAATGAGGGGTTAAATTCAAGAGGAAGACCCTCTTTATAATTACATAAAAATTCGAATAAAAACCTTACTGTGCAAATCCACACACAGTAGGCAAATGAGCATCTATGAACTCACTGTCTAAATTTAAAACTAAACTAAGAAACCTAAGCATAGTAATCCTAGCCACAAACTTCATATATGCTGGAGTAGAGAAAGGAAAAATCCATACGGAAGTGATTCTCCAAACGAATACCTAGATAATGGGAAGCATGGTATTGTTAGATGGATACCGAAAAATAATCTCAACAACACAAATCCAAATGCCTTGGAAGAGAAGTACCTGCAAAACCCCCGAGGAAGGAAAGCACTTATAAGTTTTAGAACAATAACAGATGAAGGCGAGTTAAAACGTTGACTGGTTAAATGAGAAACCCTCGATAGGGAGTATACCTTATTTTACATTAACTCTCTCATTGCTGATGAACGCCAACCTGTAGAGAAGAAAACACAACCCCGTCAACATAATATTGTGGTCTAAATTTATTAATTTAGAGAAAAACGTGAATCTCAGAGCTGAAGCTCAAAATAAAATGAAATGAATAGTTGACACAATCAAATTGTTAAAGGTTACCTGCTAGAAGCCAGAGTTTCAGATGGGGGTTTGAATGCTTGTTTGAAAACTCGCCATGAAGAAACAGAGAACAAGAATCACCTCCCAAATGTGTATCTTGCAGCATTTTTTCAGGTTGAGGGTTGACTTAAACCAGGTAGAGCACCATACTCTGTGTTGTTCACTGAACACTAGAGATTGGCGAAAATAGAGAATTATCTGACCCAAATTTTACATAGTTTCATCAAGAAATAACAAGGCGAAATGAGAGCCCAGGATTTTTACCTAAGCATTTCCCGCCGAGAAGCCACCGTAGATACATGTAAATGCTTAGAATAACCATGTATCTTGCACTAGTTTTGTAGGCCGAGGGTCGACTTAAACCGAGTAGAGAACCATACTCCGTGTTCTTCACCGAACACCAGAGATTGTCGAAAATAGAGAATTATCCGACCCAAATTTTACAGAGTTGCATGAAGAAATGGCAAGGCGAAATGAGAGCCTAGGATTTTTAACTAAGCATTTCCATTCCAGAAGCCACCATAGATCTTAGGTAGATCTGACGGTGCTCAAGATGGCAGGTGGCCATTAACACATTAACCCAAGCCAATAAGTATCATCATTGTCAAACCATTAATGAGCCAATCCTTCACAACAAAATGGGTGTACAAGTGGATATGGAAATCTTGAGGTGATAAATTGTATCCTAAATAAACTGGTCAATGGTGGTGAGCACATAGGTCGGATATGTAGATTTACTTTATAAGAACTTTATAATTTTGAAATTGTCACAAGAACTAAACCTAAGGCTTCAAATGAGCACTGGAATGATTTATGAATCCAATGTAAATTATATAAATTGCATCAAATTCAAAGTGTGTTTTGGTGTAGTAGTATGTAATAATTTTTTTCTATCCTATATGTTACAAGTGGTATCAGAGCAACGTTCGTATGTTGGGACCCTAAGGGTAAACTAATGATTTAAGCGGTGTGTATATTGATGCACAGAAGAGAAGCATAACAGAAAATGTCTAGAACACCAAACACGACTAGAAGTGAGCCCTGAGATGTGGGTCCAGCTGAGTGTGGATCAACACCAGCAAACAAGTAGACTACTGGAGGAACATGACAACCAAACTATCATACTGTTGAATACAGTACAGAAGAAACAAGAATAAATAGTGTGGGTTTGAAGTGATAACGAGCACTTGATGCAAGAGCAAGAAAAGATACTCAAAAGCCTGTCAGACAAGAAGAATCATCGAATGGAACAACCCAGTGCTGATAGAGACATGCAAGATTGTAATGAGCGACAAACAAGGGACCACACCACTGACAGAGTGGAAAGAATCCCTTCCCAGCGAAGAAACATGAACAAAAACTACAATGAAGAAGAACCTGGAAATTGGTAGGATCAGGAAGAAGTTAAGAAGCAAAAAGTCGAGCTTCAGGGTGAGTTTCGAAAATAAAACCACCAAAATTTGATGGTGAAGCTGAGGAAGTGGAAAAGGCTTGGTTAATAAATATGAATAAATATTTTCAAGTGTATGAGTACAACAACAACCTAAAAGCCAGATTGGCCATATATCAGTTAAGGGAAAAAACCACCCTATCGTGGGAAGAAGTAAAGAATGTTCGTAGCATTGAGGACCAAGATGTTACCTAGGAATCGTTTCAACAATAATTTAAAGATAATTATTTAACAAAAGATTTCTATGATGAGAAATCTAAATAATTTCATGAATTGAAGCTAGGACATATGACCATGGAAAAGTATATTACCAAGTTCACCTCTCCGTTAAGATATGTTCCATACCTCAAAGATGAAAAGACTAAGGTTAAAAGATTCCTAAGTAGTTTTCCAAACCATATGAAGGAGAAAATTGAATTCGTAAATCCCAGAACCATGGATGAAGCCATTCGTAAGGCACGAATGTGCTACCAGCAGTCCAAGGCAAAAGGGGAAGTGGGAAAAATTTGGCAGCCAAAAAAACAATAGAAAAGCAGCTCAAACTTCAAGAGTGCCAAGAATAATAATTTTAAGAATTCTGCATGAAGTTCTGTAAGTAAGAAGTTTGGCAGAAATCATCAAAGAACCTGATGGCCAGCTGAAGAGAGGCCTACTGAGGCTTCTAGCAAGCCAGAAAAAGGACAAGTGTCCAAGCCACCTTTGCAGTGTTGGGGGTGTGGTGAGGCACATTATTAAAAAAAATTCCTGCAGCGAGCGAGAAGTGAAACAATTGTAAATTTACAGGAGGCTTCTATAGTAGGCGATGTGGCTCGAAACATACCTCATATCAACACAATGTTGGAGGATCAATAGGCATATTATCAGCCAATAATGATAGAGTTGGAAGGTAAGTTATTGTCTCAATCAATTTCTATTTTGATAGACCCAAGTGCAAGTCCAAGTTATGTTAATCCCAAAATAGTGGAAATATGTAAATTGAAAGGGAAGAAATTCAAAAACCCTTGGCTGGTATAGCTAGCCACAGGAGCAAAAACAAAAGTAACTGCCAAAATTCCAAACTGCACTTTGTAAATTGTAGAATATTAGTTAAACGTGGACCTGAACATACTGCCATTAGGGTCCTATAATGTTTTGTTGTGTATGGATTGGCTAGAAAAACATTAGACCTTAGTGGACTGCAAAGAAAAGATCATTTATTACAGAATGAAAGATGGAACACGCAATAATATTCAGGGAATCAAGAAACCGCTACAGTTACGTCCTATTACATCATCTCAAATGAATAAATGTATGAGGAAGGGATGTTAGATTTATGTTATCCAGGTGGGATATGTTAGTTCCAATGAGAAGTATCCTATGATGGAGAACATACCAGTGGTACAAGATTTCATGGATGTCTTTCCAGAAGACATACCTGGATTACCACCAAGAAGAGATATTGATTTTACGATTGAATTAATGCCAGGAGCATCACCTGTGTCAAGGGCTCCTTACAGAATGAGTGTTCCAAAATTAACTGAATTAAAAATGTAGTTACAAGAATGGCTGGACAAAGGATATATTTGTCCAAGTGTGTTCCCTTGGGGAACACCAGTGTTGTTCACTAAGAAGAAGGATGGAAACATGCGAATGTCCATGGAATATAGACAACTCAAGAAGTTAATAGTCACAAATAAATATCCTTTACCAAGGATTGATGATCTATTCGATCAGGTGAAGAGGGACAAAATATTCTCGAAAATGGATTTATGATCTAGATATCACCAAATCTGATTCAAACAATGTTACCGATGAAACGGGAACTATTACCTCAAAACGGGAACTCTAGCCCAAAAAGACTCAAAAAACATGAAAAAACACCCCAAAAACACAAAGTGTGTATTCCAGAACACATTTGTTTTTTTCTCAAGGTCAAATTTCACCTTTTTATAAAATTATCCTAAAAACGAAATTGTTTCTTGAAAAAATGATTGAAAAAATGCCCTCAAAACAAAACGAGTTGATGCTAGAATAACACAAAAAACATTGTGTCACACTTTTGACACATTGTAACAATGGAATGAAAGACAACATATTAGGACATTTAAAAATCGTAAAATTCTAAATTTTTTGATAGATGATGTTAAATATATAAACAAAATCATGTTTGAAGGGCTTATCATTTTGAACAATTTTTATCCATGTTGTTAAACATAAAATATATTGACTCTAAACAACCCTAAAATTGTAATTATTTTCAACCATAACATTAAAGATAAAATTTCGCAGCGCATAAAAACCTTAATGGCAAGTTGTAAATCTCAAATTTTTAAATCTTAAGTTTTCAAGATACTTGAACCATGAAATTATGGAGAAATAATATGACTTAAACAATTTTTAAAAATGAACAAGTAAATGAAAAATTTATTATTCATATATTTGTTTGTTTATATATAAAAACATATTTTATAATTTTTTTATTGTTTTTCTATATTTTAAATTATAATTGTTTTAGTTTTAAGAAAATAAAAATTAAAAATTAAAATCTTCTTATATATGTTTGTTTATATTTTAAAAATATTTTAATTTTAATTTTTTTTATTGTTTTTTTATATTTTAAATAATAATTATTTTAATTTAAAAAAATATATATTTATATTTGTTTGTTTATTTTTTAAAACACATTTTTTAATTTGTTTTTATTTTTTTATTTTTTTTTTAAATTTTAATTGAATAGTTTTTTTTTTATATTAAACAACACATTTTTTTTATTTTATTATAATAGCTTTTGTTTAAAAAAATTTAAATTTTTTAAATAGTTTGTGTCTGAAAAAAATAAAATAAAATAAAGATTAATTTGTCATCCGCTGGGGGCCGGAGGCAGACTAGGCAGCCCTCGACGGTGCCGCCCGACTGGCGTCTGGCCCCGGGTTGGGCAGAGGGCGATTCCGAGAATCACCCCCCGCCTGGAGAGAGGATGATTCTCGGAATGGCACTCCGCCCAGCTGGGGGTGATTCTCAGAATTGCCCTCTGCCCAGCTGGGGGTGATTCTCGGAATCACCCTCCACCCAACCGAGGGTCATTCTCATAATCGCCCTATGCCCAACTGGGGTTGATTCTCAAAATCTCCCCCCGCCCAATTGGTGGTAATTCTCGGAATCGTCCTCCGCCCAACTAGGGGCCAGAGGCAGGCTGGGTAGTGCTGTCGAGGGCTGCCCAACTGGGGGTGATTCTCAGAATCGCCCTCCGCCCAGCCAGGGGCCGGAGGCAGGTTGGACGGCGTCATCGAGGGCTGTCCAACCTACCTCCGACTCGCAGCTCGGTGGAGGGCGATTCTCGGAATCGCCCTCCGCCTAGCCGGGGGCGGGAGGCAGGCTGGGCAGCCCTTGACAGTGTTGTCGGACCAGCTTCCAGCCCCCGGCCAGGTGGAGTGTGATTGCGATAATCTCCCTCCGCCTAGCCGGGGGCCAGAAGTTAGCTGGGTAGTGCCATCGAGGGCTACCCATCCTGCCTCCACCCAGCCAGGGGTCGGAGGTAGGCTGGGTAGCCCTTGACAGCATCACCCAGCCTACCTCCAACCCCTGGCTAGGCGGAGGGCGATTCCGAGAATCACCCCTGGCTAGGCGGAGGGCGATTCCAAGAATCACCCCCGGATGGGCAGAGGGCGATTCCGAGAACCGCCCCTGGCTAGGTGAAGGCCAGCTGGGTGGCATTGTCGAGGGCTGCCCTGCCTACCTCCGGCCCCCAGCTTGGCGGAGGGCGATTCTCGAAATTTCCCTCCACCCAGCTGAGGGCCAGAGGCAGGCCGGGCGATGCCGTCAAATGAAGGAGATTGGGTTTTGGATCTATTTTCAGGTTCATGTAAGTTTTATTATATAAATTTAAATTTAGATATTTTATTTTTTACTTTTTATGTCTTTATACTAATTTTCTTACTTATTTCTTTTGTACTTGATGATTAGGTACAACACTATCATGTTGCCTACCAAAAGGAAGAAATTACATTGCCATTGAAAAAGACCCAGTGCAATGCAAATTTATTCAACAAAGAATTAACCACTAGTAAAAAATGATGAAATTAATGACTAGGTGACTAAAAATGTTAGTCGCCACAATTATTTCAAGTGAATTACTACTAAAGTTGAACAATTTTAAGTGATCGAACTAAAAATGACTAATTTAGTCTTGGAATAAAATATACAACTAGATAACCAGTGACTAAACTAAAAGCGACTAACATAAATGACTAATTTAGTGTAGGAATAAAATATATGACTAGATAATAAGTGACTAAACTAAACGCGACTAACTTAAATGACTAATTTAGTCTAGGACTAAAATATATGACTAGATAATAAGTGAACCTTTGTTTTTTTGTAGGTCATTAATTAATTAATTTTTCAATGATGTATGAACCTTTGTTTTTTTGTAAGTAATGTTCTATTCATGTAGGAAAAAAGGAGTACATATAGCCACTTAGAAAATAGGTGTTCTCACCCCGTCAGGGTTTGTTGACAAAAAATTGCATAAGACACAAAAAAATGCAAAAGAGAGACTAGGGACATTGTCCATAAACAGTTGGGCCAGAGGCGCCAAAACACATATAAAACATAAAGAACACCAAATATCATACTAGGTGTTCGACATGATGGATGCAGTGTTGTCTGGGGTTATTCCTATATGCGATGGAGGATAAAAGTCACACTGACCGTTCCCTTCAAAGTGTGTCAACCAAGTCTCCAACTTTTCTACTTTCTCAGTGCGTTTAATTTGGCCTCACAAAACCACTACCAGTCTCTCCCTGACTTGGAAATGTAAATATTGCATTCGGTACAATGTTTCCATCTTCTCTGCATGCTCCTCATGACAGAATCTCTCAATTGTGTCCACTCTTTCCATCAGGCTGTTGATAAGTGCATGACAATTCTCTAGGCAACAATGTTGGATAACCTGCCCCTCATTTACCTCAGATCAATAAAACCCACAATTCCCCTTGCCACCACAACCTGCTCCTCCCCGGCGACTCTGCTTCTGAACCCTCAAGCCCCCAACTCTTTTACCCCCCCGCTTAACTCCTCCACGACCCCCATGCACACCCACACTAGTGAGCCGCGCATGCCCCGCAGTCTTTCCACCCGAACGTGGAGCCGCCATGATTAGTTCTAAGTCTGCCACCCCAATAGGGCCATGGATGACAGGGGAGTGAGAACACCCACACCACACCAGGGGCTTCATAATTCGCCAAGGTCAAGGAACCCCACTATGTGTAGAGTCCAGATACCAGAACCCCTACCATAGAAAACAAACACTGCAAGAAAAGGAGCCAAATGTCGTCACCCACCACCACAGGGAAGCACAGAGAAACCTCCCACTACCAGATAAAGATCGCCACCACCAGGAAAACCAAATACCATCACCCACCAAACCAACAGAGGAAATTGAAAAATAAATAATGACAAGGTATTCGACGCTTGAGCGTAACTTACCCTAGGGCAGTGACCAGTTACCACACACCAATCCACCAAACACCATCGCACCCACATCGAAGGGCATAAAGTTTGGAAAAGAAACTAGTTTTCCACCACCACCCTCGAGGTTTCCTAGACTGCAGATTCTAGCTTCCTCTCTTAGCACGAAAAAACAGGCTCACCGAAAGCCAAGAAAAATTGAAACGAGTGTGCTCACTTCCCTTCAACTTCCTATCCTCAACCCAAATGCAGACAATGGCTAAGAAATTGAGCAACAGGGACCGGTTGAACACATCGCACCAACAAATGCCCACGACAAGCACACATAAGCCACTCCCTTTGTAAAACTTCATGCAACGTTTACGCTTCCTCTCTGAAGGCAACCATCAGGACCAACACCAAATGAGAGTGAGGAGTCTAATTTCGGGCTCCCTCATCTTTCATCACCTTATCCTTTCACCACCTCCAAACTCCAATTCCCAGTTATTTTTCACACGAATTTCCATTGTGAAGCCAATAACTCTCCTGCTGCATGCATTATGGTGAATGGACCAGGAGTATCGTCCCTCATCCTTGCTCCACTTATATTTAGTTATGCGAGACACCTTCCACGTGTTGCTTAGACCTCACCACATTTGATATCAATTTGGAGAATTTTGACAATGCAATGAATACCGAAACCTATTAGATGATTGGCACTAAGTTTGATTATTTTTTAAGATTCAACAGTAGATCCTAGAAATAGCAGTAAAATATCCACAATTATTAGCTAATTTTATACCATACAAGAGATATTTCATAGGGAATAGGCCTAGTGATTTTTGTTTCAATGGAATGATAACAACATTTTTTTGGGTAATAATGGAATTTAATTCAATTTCAAATCATAGTGTGCGAGCGGATTTGATGTGAGAGAAATTTTTCTGGTTGCTGCTCTGTAGACCTGTCTGAAGTCTTGGAGGAAGTGGAGGATGTCATTCTGGGAGGAAAACTGATACCAATTTTTTGCAAGAGACAATGAAGTGTCATTCTAATGTGATTGGCATAGGTGTTAGATTCAACCACATGATGTTCAACACGAGTGCAAGCCAACTCTAGGTCTCAAAGATGCATAGTGAGAAAATTTTGTACAACCCAGAGCATGTCACCAATTCTTCATCTCTCAAATACTTCTAGGATAACTACATTATGCCTGATATGCTGAAGGATATTGTGGTCAAAGAGAATCATGTGGTCATTGCACTATGGAGAGGTGAGAGGGTGACCTCTACCCTTGCCACCATGTTGAACATGGCCTCGTTCGCTCACCATGATAGTGTGTTGGAGAACAAAGAGTTGGGGATGTGGCCTTAGATAACAACAATAATGGAAGCATGGTAAAGTTGAATTCCCTGATCTTCAGAGGTTGCAAGGTGGAATGTAGGATATGTTGGTTGAGCAAAGGAGTTAACATGGTCGCTAGCATTAAGTTACATGTGAGGCTGGACATGAGAATTAACATTAAGAGGGTGCAGATGCAGAGGGTTCGATTTCTCTTTTGGACATTTAAGTTATTCACATGTTGATAAGGAGGTGGAGTCATGTCGCATAGCCGTCAGTTGTTCATGGTGGTCATGTAAGCATTAAATTGCTTACTAAGATGCAGTTGGAAAGTAAGCACCTCAATCTAGGTGGAAATTTCACAATTTAATTGTTGATTTTTTTTTTTACTAATAAATTTATACATACATTAAAAAAAAAGAGATTCAACAATTTTTAAATATATTTTACCAAATAAAAATCAATAAAATATTATTTAAAAATAAATAAATAATATATATACATTAAAAAATGATTCAAAAATTTATAAATATAATTCACTAAATAAAAATCAATAAAATATTATTTAAAAAATAAATAAACAATATATATACATTAAAAATGATTCAACAATTTCTAAATATAATTCACTAAATAAAAATAAATAAAATACTATTTAAAAAATAAATAAATAATATATATACATTAACAAAAGATTCAACAATTTCTAAATATAATTCATAAATAAAAACCAATAAAATACTATTTAAAAAATAAATAAATCAAGGGTTTTTTGTCCATTTGGGCGGGAGTCATTTCTTTGTCCATTTCTTTTCTTCGAATACACCATCATAGTGAGATTGTGTGGGAGTAATTTTTCATCATGAAAAATTCAAATACGTATCAGTATCAAACAAAGGGTTGGGCGGGAGTCATTTTTCATGCTGAAATTCTCAAATAGGTAAATAAAGGGTTTAGTGTTTTATATTGTATGGTTTGCTTCATCGAGCTTGCACTAGAATATTACCTGTCATATGGATTTTTGTGGGTGTGAAGGTAAAACCTGGGGAGGTTCACAGCTGTGATCCTGGAGATGGTATGGTAAGTATCTCCCCTTATCGCAAGCAGCCCTGGGTCAGATTCAAAATGCAAAAGAAAGTGAGAGAGTTCTCCTCAATGTTCCTATTGATAATAACTTGCATACGGGAAATGCGACCAGTTCAAGCTTTCACACAATTGCACCACACGAAGCGTCACAGAGGTATATTTTGTATCCATTTTTCAAAGCTTTGAAACCTATTTTTTTGCCATTAAGAATTTAATTTGCCAGATGGGACCAACATCTCCTGTTTTGCAACTAAATTTAGTTGTATGACTCTCCTCTGTAGATCCTCAACATCCTTGCAAGGGATTTCTTTTTCTTTCTTTCCCAAAGACCTTAGATGATAAAATCATTGGAGGGGGATGGGTCACATGAATCTAAGCTCTAATGGCTTCTTCCAGGGAGCATCATGCTCCCACAACAATAAATTAGAAAAAAAAAAACACAGATTTTGTTTTCATAATGTCGTGAAACCCCTAAATCCCAACTGCCTGTCCTATAAATATTTATTGTTAGCATTTTTTTAACTCTTGTATTTAGCCTACAATTCCGATGGAAATGCATCGAAGTAGTGGCCTAAAATGTATGATCAATACGGAAATAATACAATATCGTGTGGTCTATGGACCTTACCCTTGTGAATACTGAGCTTACCGAGTCTCTTATGTCACCATTACAAATGATCTGTAATGATCCTGGACATCCTCAATACTCGAGATACTATTTTGATGTCCAAAAGGGCCATCAAGATCTCTGTCCTTTTCTCTCTGGCCACAAGATCGAGCCTCTTTATCAAGCATCTCCCTTTACTTTCAAGCTCTTGCATCTTCAAATCCTTACAATGCATGATTCTCCTCATGAAATGCAGGAGAGTAGAGTCGTTGGGATCCTCTACCTCTTGACTTATGCACAAAAAAATCAGCATTTGGTGCTGCACCAAACTTTTGTTCTTTTCATACCTAAAAAAATCCTAGAATATAATTATGGATTCCTCCATGATACTAACCACCTGAGCTGCTGGTATTGTATTTGCTTCACAGAACCTTTGACCAAATCATGGGACCTTCAAACTGATCATTCTCTAAGAACCTCTGCAACAAAACTTGAAACTGATGAAACTGATCTGCCACATGGTCATAAAACAAATCCTGCTCTGACCCATACAATGCCACCTCCTGGAACTTTCTGTATTGCCAATGTAGGGCCTCCCAAGACAAACAAGTTTGGCCGACATACATAGTCTCCAGGTCCTGTTGCACTCTCTTCAAGGATTCGAGGGAAGCATGTGTGACCACAAGCTTGTTTAGTGTATATCTCTTCCACCTGGAAGCCGCCCCTTTAGGCTTTCGAGTTTCATGGATTTGAAAACTCCTAATTTCGGATTTCATGGCTCTGAAAAACTTCTAATGAATAGGTATATTAACAATTGATAAGAACTAGAAAACTTTTGGTGCAAACTTCTCAGCATTAAACAGACGCAGGATTGTGGTTAATACTGGATTGTACATAGCCTCACTTTCTTGACACGACTAGTTCATAAAGTAGTTTTTTTCTTGTGCGATTTTCTTTAGATGTTCTGCTACTACAATCATCTTCTTTCAGTTCATATTCATAAATTAAGATGGACAAGCACCTCTAAAAGTCCTTACCTTTGACATCATTTCACTGTATGACAATTCTCAAGATGATAAAATTGTGCGTAGTGCTATCCAAATGTTTGTTCAAGATCCTATGATACTGACAAGATGGTTGTATACATTCATCTGTGATGCATTTCAATACTTCAATTGTTTGCAGAGTTTCGATGTTATTAAAAAATTGTGAAATATTCAATTCTCAAACTTATCTTTCTCATACTAACATGTTTGTAATAAGGGCCTTATTGCGATTTAAGCACTCACCTATCAAGTTGCTGACACCCAATAATCTACTAACTTATAAGTCAGCAGAACTTTAGAAGTCGATAGACACTAAGCTCTCTAAAAGCTCCAGTATTCAATTTATTACCCAGAATAATTTTTAATTCGTTCAATTTGAGGGTGCATAAGACCAGCACTCCGACATCGAAGCAACTCAATCTATTATGTATTGTTAATTCAAGATGAAATTTCTAATGAATAACAACATCACTTACCAGCTGAAAAAGTCTTGGGAAAATATATTAGTATGTGGAAATATCTTCTGCATTACAATATTCCTTATGTAGATTTAAGCACTCACCTATCAAGTTGCTGACACCCAATAGGCTACTAACTTATAAGTCAGCAAAACTTTAGAAGTCGATAGACACTACATAGCTCTCTGAAAGCTCCAGTATTCAATTTATTACCCAGAATAATTTTTAATTCGTTCAAGTCGAGGGTGCATAATACCAGCACTCCGACATCGAAGCAACTCAATCTATTATGTATTGTTAATTCAAGATGAAATTTATTATGAATAACAACATCACTTACCAGTTGAAAAAGTCCTGGAAAAGATATTAGTATGTGGAAATATCTTCTTCATTACAATATTATTCATTCACTATGATGCATATACTCCTATATATCGTGTACAAATCAACAACTTTAAGCTAATAAATATTAATCCATTCCCTAAAATATTTCTTACATAAGAAGAATCAAGAAAACATAATTTCTTTCGTGACAATAGATTCTAGAATATCCTTCTCAAGCATATTTAGAGAAAACACAAGTGCTCTCACAAAAATAGATTCTAGAATATCCTTATCATATTTGCTTTCTTACATATTTTATAATATAGCATGAACACCCAATAATTTGAAACTACCAAGGCAAGCACATTATCAGGTCAAGACTCAGAACATAGGCAATAGAATCATGGGACAAATGCACAAATGCTTTGTGGGCACATAAATGGTCAAATATTTGTATTTTTGTATAATAAAATTTTCTTCATCCCATAAATTATAAAACTTTATTGGTAAAGAACCCTTTCCACATGGAAGTACATTGAGACTAATATCCAACATAGAAAATAAGCACTACAGAAATTGTTCAATAAGAAAGAAACCTTGATAGTTTCACACAAAGGAGAAAAGACTCAAAACCTTATCTTCACAATGAAGAATTCCAAAGAAGGAAACCTTTAGGGGATGGATGCCATTACCCAAACCTTTCTCTCGCATCACTAATATATCGATAAATAATGTATTAAATTAACTAATTAAATTAGGATTGTATATATATATTACAGTATTAATTATGAAAATAAGTATATTAAAATATCTTAAAATTATATAATATATAACTATTAATTAATTAATTTTTAAATAAATAAATATATTAAATAATTATTAATTGATTCATTTTTAAATTAAATTAAAATTTTCTTATTTTTCTTATTATAGTCAAACTAGTCGTTATTTATAACGGCTAGTTGAAGCATCTCTTTATCTATTTAAATTGGTTCCTAGATCAGATTTCTCATCTTGTTCTGATGATGAACCATGCTGGCTGGTTCGAAACGTGTCGACAAAATATGCTCAAATGTAATTATCAGTGAAAGATTTTATATAAATTTTATAGAAATATTCTTTTATGTTATGAATATATGATTTATAAATTGAAATTCTTAGGAATCAAATACATATGAATAGACTATTGGTTTTATGGGCATTCTTAGAGAATTTATAACCAATTCTATAAATTTAGGATTTTATATCTTAACGAATTCTCATATTATAGCTTATGAGATTGGAAAATATAGCATTGATAATGTTGCTTGGTGCTCCGAAATGGAAGGTAAGAACAATGGAAATTAATGTAGTTGTGTAATAACAAAGAGTAGACATTGGAAAAGCAACTCGCTTGGCTGAAAAATAGGTTCATGCACAGGGTGTCATAGGATTGTATGAAGATATGACAATTTTGTAATAGGATTTGTATACAAGAACAATATTTAGCAAGGTTGCAATGGTTTGAATGTAGGAACTCTTTGCATAAATTGTATATAGATTTTTTTTATAGGGATATAGGAAGTACAACTAGATCATAAGTGGTATGACATTTTTCCTACTAGGAATAAAAATTTGATAATAAGTTGTACTAGAATAGTCATAGGTATGTGATAGGTTCCTCATAGGTTGTAAAAAACGTGTCATAAGTAGGTGACAAGGTCATTATAGGTTACAACAATGGATTGGTCACAGGTGGTGATAGGTTTTATAACATGTCTTGTGACCGTTCATCCCAAGATGGTAATTGGTTGTAGCAGGTCTACAATAGGCCTATGAAAGGATTATGGTAGGTTGTGACAGGTCTTGATAGGTATACGACGTGGTTGTAACGAGGAAATAATAGGTTTTATGGAGGGAATTATGACAAGTTATGATATGTTTTATGACAATTCATAACAGGTATGAATATCATGAATAACAAGTATTATGACAACTTAGAAACTTGTAATAGATTTTATACAACTTTGATAGGGTTGTCTGTTATATAAATTCAAATAGAGTAGCAAGAATGAAAGTAACCAAAAGTTCAAGAATAAAGTTAAGGATATAAGTCTGTATGCGATAATTATGTGCACGAATTGTGCTTGTGACTGAGGCACTTGGAAGCCAACTATGTCTTTTTGCACTATATGAAATTTTATTCTTCATGTGTTTTCTGGGCCTCTTCTTTGGAGGAAAAAGACCCAAAACATAAATATAGATGGTAATACAAGCAGCATAATAACCTGGGTTCTCGGGCCTCCTCTTAAGAGGAAAAACACCCCAAACAGTAACGGACAACCAGTATAAAAAATTATAAAGAGGAGCAACAGAGGATCTAATCCTCAACCAAGTTTTGTGGTACATACATATTATAATTTTCAGCAATAGAAAGTGAGAATTTCCAAAATTATATTAACATATATAGAGAAAAAACAGCTGAAGACCACTCAAGAAAATTGAGGATGGTGCAAATCCACAAAGCCTTCTGGCCCTATTTCTTGTGTCCTCCAGCTGCTTGAATCTTGTTGTAAACCCTCCTTAGAAAAGAGCTCTGCAGCGGAATTCCTTTCCCTGTAAATATGACATAAATCAATGTGAGTAAAATAGTCCTTCAATAACCCGCATTCTTCAAGGATAGGTTGTAAAACATAATTTGAACAAGAAAATTCCTTGTTAAACCATTTGATGGTGTTGAGCGAGTCCCCAAATAACTGAACAAAAGTAATATGCAGGTGTGAAAGCCAACATAGGAGGAGGTGTAACCCTTTGATCTGAACATAGTTGTTTGTGCCCTGACCAAGTATGATAAAGGCTTCCAGTCTTTGAGAATGGCTTAGGTGAATAACGATTCCAACACCACACATTTTCGCCGGATCTGATGCTCCGTCAAAGTAAGCCCAAGGGATATCAACCCTGATTTTCTGAGGGGTATTGACACTTTTCTTTGTTGGAGTTTCTTGTTTAGGGAGAAGGGCATAGATGGCTGCTCCATTCTGTGCGGTAATGTGGAAAGGGGTATCTTCATTCCTGAAAATAGCGTGGTTCCTGGCAAGCCAAATTCCCTAGGCCATAATAAGGGATATCGATTTTTGTTTTTCAGTTGGGCAACTTTTCCACCAAAATTGCCAGGCCTCATTAATCGAAGGACCAACCCATTGATGTGTGCAACCAACCAGAATTTGAATCCCTTCCCATGCCTTTTGACATTAGGAACAAAAAAGAAACAGATGGGTCACCAATTCAGAGTCATATTTGCATAAGGGGCATCTCCCTGGCCCCTCCTTCTTCCTTTTTTGAAGATTGTCCCACAAAAAGATATTTTTTTACATCAGGAACCAAAAAAAGAGGCGGCCTTTAGAAAGGCTATTCAGCTTCCAAAGGGGTTTATGCCACCATTCGGCCTGCACCCAGCCTTTCTTCCCCATAAGATGAGAATACCCAGTCTTTGGTGAGTACAAGCCTAAAGGCGCAAATCCCCATCTGAGGGTGTCAGGGTCATCTTGAACGCATACATTTATTCTAAGTAGTTTATTAGTGTATAGCTTCCAAGTTTTTTCCCATATTGGGTCAAGCTGGAGATCATCCCCATTTTTCCAGCCTTGCGCCTAGATCGACGTGGCTTCGGATTTTTTTTCTTGACTGAGGAACAATAGACCTTTTTCAACGAGGTGAGATTTGCAAGCCTTCGAAAGGGAAAATCTCCATTACAACTGACCCAAGGGTCCAACCCCAATCTAATCTGCTGCCCGTTCCTAACCTTCCAGACCAGACCTTCCTCGATCAAGTCCATGGCTCCAAGGGTGGGCTGCCAAACCACCGACCCACCCTTGGTGGACATGACAGGGTTCGAGACCCAATCAAAAATGTCTCCAGGGTCAATGTACTTCCTTCTCATTACCATGGACCAAAGGAGTCTTTGGTCAACAGTAACCATCTCATTTTAGCTGCAAGGGACTTGACGAAGGAGGGTAGCTCCTTTATACCCCATCCTCCCCATTCTTTTGGTCAGGCTATTTTCTCCCAAGCCACCTAAGACATGGAGTGGTCCTCTTTGGATCCTTCCCACAAAAATTATGACGGATTTTCCTAATGTGCTCCAATATCCCCTGTGACATCCATGAGAGGAGTGCCCAAAAGACTGGAATGTACATTTGAATAGTTTTGATGGGTGTGAATCTCCCCTCTCTGGACAACCATTTGTAACACCAGCACTTCACTTTTTTTTTTCAATTTTTGCCACCATCCACATCCAATCAAATAGAAAGTAAGAATCCAGATTAAGATGGAACCTAAGGTATCAGAGACTATCATAAAACTGTCTGACCACAAAAGGGATGGAGTCAATGGCATTTCTGGATTCCTCCTCCGTAAGTCCTGTGACCATGATTGAAGATTTGTGATGATTGAAGCTCATTCCGGTGGCTTTCAGAAATGGATCCAGGGAGGCTTTGAGATGGAAGGAGTCCCTGCAACCACCATTTCTAAAGAGAAGGATATCATCTACAAACAGGTGTGTGATACTGATATTTGTAGCTACCTTCACACCATTTATGTCCCCTTTCCTTTTTTCCTCTAAAATCAATTGGCGTAAGCCTTCAACTACCAGCAAAAAGAGAAGGGGGGAGAGGGGACATCCTTGGAAGAGGCATCTTTTGTTTTTTAAAAAGGGGGAAGCAACCCAATTTATCAGAGCAACAAAACTAATGTCAGTGATACATCCCATCACCCATCGGATGAATTCATAATGAAAGCCCAGATGGTTGAGCAGGAGTCTAATATACATCCAACTGATATTTTCATAAGCCTTTGAAAGGTCAATTTTGATGATCAACCCTTTCCATCTGTGTCTCTTCATACTGTGGAGGACTTTTTGTGCCACCCCTATGGCTTCAGGATTCTGTCTTCCTTCCAGAAATCCAAATTGTTCCTTAGAGATACGATTTGAGAGGATAGGCTTGATTATTTCGATAATGACTTTTGTAATGATTTTATAAAGGTAGTTATTGAGGGAAATAGGCTAAAAATTGTCAAAAGAAGCCAGAGAGTCCAGCTTGGGAATGAGGGCGATAAAGTGGAGTTCAGAGATTCCAGGATAACACCATTTTATGGTTAAACTTTATTGCACGCACACATTTGTCATCTCCTCTAAAGGAGCCAAATTTCTTGGATAATGATACATAAGATTGAATTGGAAATTTAAATGGAAAATAAAAACTAGCATCATTTGGACATAGCTAACATAAGTTTCTTCGAGACATGTTTATATTTGCAAATAAAAAGAAGAAAGTGCTAAAAATGTTATGTGTTATGTTATTTTTTATAACTTATTTTCATTTCCAACATTTGTACAAACTTTGTCAGCTGATAGGTACCCCAATAAGGAATTGAGCACAACAACATTAACACTTACAGATTCAACATGTACAATTACATTTTTTTGCATGGGTCCTTCCTATTATCACTTTGTACCTCTTTTGATGCATGCGAAATAACCGTTTAGGTTGACCCTAAGTACCACCAATAGAACTATTGAATTTACACCATATGAAAATACTTGAATTGTATTGATGGAAAAATAATTGCCTCTTTTATTATTCGAAGCATCCATTGTATCTATATACTATTCATAAACATATTTTTTTATAAATAGGAGTTAAAAAACATATTGCACAAAGCAAAAATTAGATCATACTAGCAAGCCAAGAACCTTCAAATTATTAATGACACCATTGCGCAAAGATGCAGATAATGGGCATTTAACGCATGGCTCAATCTTGATGGAACATAAAATTTTAAATGATTGGTTTCATGTAAATGTACTCCACAATATGCTATATTGTGATATGTGTATGCACATATTTTCTCAATCTCCACATAGAAGAAGGTTTGAGAACTAAGGAAAAATATTTATGATGTTACTTGTTTACAAATTTGAGAAAGCCTCAAGGGTTACAATCAAAATCTAGAAATTTTGTTTCCTGGTGGAATGTGAGACATTCTTGGATTTGTATAACGCTTCAATGCTTGTTTAGGATCTAGATAAGTGTGGATGAATAAAAGCTTTCTGTCATTGTTCTATATTGGATTCCCATTCTCTCTAAGTTATCAAAAGCAAGTTAAAACCTGATTAGACTAAGGGACACCATATTCCATTGCCAAATTTTAAACTTAGAGGGAAGTGCACTACACTTTTTTGATACTTCCACACATTTTGAGGGAATGCCAATAGAAATGTCATTGTTGTTGGATACACTCACATTGGTTAGTTTTAGAAAATTTCTCTTTGTCAAATATGTTGTTTTCATGAAGTAATATTTCCAACCAAGAGGATAAAGGCTTGGCATGTCTAGGACATAGCGGTGTTATTTCTTGCATGTATTTGTGATTTATTAGTATTCCACCACTAATAGCTTCATTACGTAGTTGTCTGTTTAGTATTATATTACAATAGTGACTTGTTAAAGGAAAATGATTCTAGTTTGTTTGAACGCCATAAACTAGAAGGAAATCTAGCTTTGAATTAGAAAAAATGGAATATATTCTAAAAAATATGTTTTTTGATCAAATATAAGCACGTTTCCTGATCGTTAAAAAAACAGTCACGACAATAAACAATGATTTTTGACACGATGAATTACACAACTCTCCAACTCAAAAACAAGTTAGCATATTCCGTTTTGTCTGCATCAGAGAAAAATGAATGAGTAACCTTAAGTTTTCTTTGAATATTTATAAATCATTTTAGATATTCTAAATGGAAATTGCGTGTGCTAATCTTGCTCAATTAATTACAGGGAAAAAAAGGGGCATACATAATTTGTTGGCTTATGGGAATTGGATTCCTTTTCCCTTGGAATAGTACATTGATAATTGAAGATTACTATATTGAAGCTATATTCCAGGTTAGTATCACAATTTACAAAGTCTTGTCTTATTCCTTAATAGCTTCTTGTTGTAATCTTATGTCAGCAATACTTTGCTCCACCGATTAGATTTCTACTAACTAGTTTTATTGTTGAAGTGTCACTACTTATTAGAGATAACTAGAGGAAACAATACAACCACAAAAGTGGAGCATGAGACATTCTTAGTATAAATTGCTATCTCTGTTGTGTTTATTTGTGACATTTTATTTGCTTTGTTTATAGAGGTCATTTGGCCACATAGTGGCCACTATTTCCCAACTAAAGAAAACTTGCTTGAGTTTCTCGCTTTTGTGGGAAAAAATGACATTAACAATATTGCTGATGTTGAGGTATATATCGTATAAATCCTTTATAGTCTACTTTAGTTTATATTTTAGTTTTCATCGACTTTCATGTCTTATACTCTGCATTGTAACATTTTTTGTTTTCATTTTGCAGAAAATGGACTCAGTATTGATGGTAAGAAGCAAGGATTGAAGAAAGAGGGGAACAATAACAATAGAGTGACAAAGAGAGAGAAGTGTATTGGTCTAGCGGTACCCGTAGAGCTAATATCCCACATAAGACACACACATAAATACTGATGGTCAAGTTTTTAGAGTTGGTGAATTCACTTTCAATTCCTTGGCAAGATAATGATAATGTTTTGAAGCGATGAACAATATTTTATCTGTAAATTTTACTCCAACCAATATTAAGTTGGAAAATCATATTGTAATACTTGACATTTTATATAATATAATTTATGTGGCTAGTATTATTTATAGTTGCACTTGATATTACTTGGTATTGTAATTAACATATGTAACTTTGAGTTTTCATATTAGATGAACATGTAAATTGTATAACTCTTTTTTTTTTATCTTTTTTTTTTTTAAATTTAGTTGCAAAATCATACTAATTAATTTATGTTGATTAATAAAGAACACATAAAATCAATCTAAAACTATTAAAATAGTAGTTTATATTGATTAATGATGAACACAAATAAAATGAATATACTACTAAATTAGTCATTTATAATGATTATTAATAAAATTAAATGAAATTAATATAAACTACTAAATTAGTCGTTTATATAATGAATAAATTACTACTGCAAATGATAAATTTCTGACTACAAATGACAACTAAATTTTGCATATATACCACTATTAGTAGCTAATTTACAGTATCTTATAACACGACCAAAATTTTGGTCATAGTTCTTTAGTCATTAATTAGTTTTCTCGACTGATCATATAGTAATATATTTTGTTGTATATTTGGTCATTAATTGTAACAATTAATGACCAAATCAAAGATTAAATCAATGACCAAATCAATGACCAAATTAAGGACCAAATCAATGACTAAATTAATGATCAAATCAATGACTAAATTAATGACTAAATCAGTAACTAAATTAATGACCAAATATACAACTAGACAACAAAATTTAGATAACCAATTAATGACTAAGCTAAAAACGACCAAAAGTTGGTCGCGTTAAAAGATACTGTAAATTAGCTACTATTGGTCACCGATCAAAAAATAGTCGTTTATATGCAAATTTTAGTCATTTTTTTAGTAACTAATTAGCCATTTTGTACTAGTGAACGCTCTTGAATTCCTTCCAGATGTGAAGCAAGAAGTTGGTTTGAGTAAAGGGGATTTTAATGAATCACGTGTGGCAAAAAAGGCAAAGGAACCTCAACCACCATTATATGGAATGATTGGAAATGGACACTTTGAAAGATTTGCAGACATGAAAGATCCATTAGAAGATGACAATGACCAAAATGAAGTAGAAAATGTTGCGGAAGAAGCCATCAATGATGCTCTAGATGATGTTGAACACCTATTAGTTGATATTGTTAAGGATCTTTAAGTTATGCTTGCAAACAAAGCTCATTTTTGAGATCTATTAATCAGTTTTACTTGCAATGTTTAGACTTTGATATTTTATGAGAAGAATCCTTAATTTTTGCAAAAAACATGTGATTACTATTATTTTTTGACATAAAATTCAATAAAAATGCTATTTTCTTAAGTTTTTTTGTTAAGATTTTCCCAAAAATTAGTTTATTTAACATGTTTTTTTTAACAAAAAGTCTCTAAAAGTGTATTTTTTGCATTCTATTTGTATTGAAAATTTGTATTTTTTTGTCATATCGTTCAAAATATTGTATTTTTAGTGAAAATTATTTGATGTGAATTAAAAAATTAATTAGAAATACATAAACTTGTAGAAAATATAAATTTTATAATACTAACCTTTTTTTCATTTTTTATCTATGTGAAAAAGTGAAGATATCATTACAAATTTTTATTTTTAAAAAAAATATTTTTTTTCTTTTTAAAACACAAGTACATAAATGCACTTAAAAATAAACATCTCATGGAAGAAGAAGGCATTAGAAAATGTATAGTGTCAAAATCAATCCTCTAAAAAAACGTTGGTGATGATATGCCACCACTATTCAAAATCGACATAAAAAGTATCATAGAAAAAAGATAATAATAAAAATTAAATAAATTAAATAAAAAAATTAAATTTCCAAAAACATGCTCAAAAAAAAAAATTGATTCTGCATCACCACTTTTCAAAATTGGGTGTTTTTCTTGCTATGTCAAAAAGTAGGTACCAGTGCAGTTACATATTTCATCGGTAACAGTGTTATCAAAGATGAAGACATTTACAAGACTACTTTCCGTACCAGGTACGGGCATTATGAGTTTGTGGTGTTACCCTTTGGGTTAACAAATGCACCGGCAACATTTATGAGATTAATGCATGGTATATTCCATCCTTTCCTGGATAACTTTGTACTCATATTCATTGATGATATTTTAATTTATTCTAAGAACCAAGAAGAACATAAAGAACATCTAATAATTGTGCTGGAAATGTTAAGATAACACCAGCTGTACGCTAAGTTCAGCAAATGTGATTTCTTCAAAACAAAAATCCAGTACTTAGGCCATTTTATTTCAGCAGAAGGGATTGTTGTTGATCCATAGAAAATAAAGACAATCATGGAATGGCAGGTGCCTCGGAATGTGGTGGATATTCGATCCTTTATGGGATTGGCTGGGTAATATCGAAGATTTATTAAAGGATTCTCCAGAATTTCTTTTCCAATTACCTCCTTGCAGAGAAAAGGAAAAGTATTTAAGTGCACTGTTCAGTGCTGGAACAGTTTTAAGAAGTTGAAGTAGCTATTGACCACTGCACCAGTGTTGAGGGTAGTTGACGCCAACAAAGAATTTGAAATTTGTACAGATGCTAGAAAAGAGGGAGTTGGGGCAGTTTTATCTCAGGAAGGAAAAGTAGTGGCTTATGAGTCAAGAGAATTGAAGGAGCATGAAAAAATATATTCAGCCTATGATCTAGAGTTAACAGTAGTAGTACATGCACTCTGGGTATGGAGACACTACTTGCTGGGTAAGAAGTTTGTACTAAATATGGATCATAGCAACCTAACTAGTTATTTCAAACAAGTTGATTTAAAGTCTCGACAGGGAAGGTGGAATTCCTTCCTAAGTGAGCTTGATATGGACATCCAGAACATGAAGGGTAAGGAAAACCGGGTGGTTGATGCTTTAAGTAGAAAACTGCATTGTGTTTATGAGCTTTACTATAATCAGCTTGAATGCAAATTCTTGGATAAAGTAAAAGAGGAAGCACAGAAGGATCCTGAATATTAATTCCTATGGCAGAAAATGGAAGAGTCCAGAAAGCAAGGAAACACTTTTGAATATGGAGTTAATAAAGAGAAAATTCTAACCTTTAGAGAAAAGTTATATGTGCCAAACTGGTTGGACCTAAAGGAGCTAATCATGAATGAATATCATTGAAGTAAATATGCAGGACACCCAGGGTACCAGAAAATGTTAATTACTATTAGGAACATATATTTCTAGTCTGGTATGCGTAGAAACATTGCTGAATATTTAAACAAATGTTTGGAGTGTCAACAGGTAAAGGTGGAGCATCAACATCTCGCAGGATTTGTACAACCCATACTAGTACCTGAATGGAAGTGGGAGGTCATATCCCTAGACTTCCTTATGGTTTTACCGCATTCAAAGAGGCACAATGACTCCATCATGGCAGTACTTTACAGATTGAGTAAATCTACACATTTTATACCTATACATTCTACTTATAAGACTGTACAGATAGCAGATATATTCATGAGAGGAATATTCAGACTACATGGCATTCCAAAAACTATTTTTTTAGACAGAGATGTTAATTTCACTTCCGCATTCTGGAAAACTTTGTTTACATATCTGGGGACCCAAATAAAATTTAGCACAACTTATCATCCCCAAAAAGATGGTCAAACAGAGCAGGTAAACCAAGTTTTGGATGACATGTTTCACATGTACGTGATGCAGCAGTTAACCAGATGGGAAGACTATTTTCACCTGGTTGAGTTTTCTTACAATAATGGTTATCAGGAATCCCTTAAGATGAGTCCTTTTGAAGCTCTATATGGGAAGCAATGTCGCACACCCATAAATTGGAGCAACACCGAAACGAAACTAATGATGGGACCAGAAATGCTAGCTGAAATGGAGTCAGAAGTAAAAAAATATCATACAAAACTTGAAAGTTGCACAAGATCGGCAGAAGATCTATGCATATAAGAAGAGAAATTATCGAGAATTCGAAGTGGGTGATCATGTGTATGTGAGGATCAAACCCAAGAAGAGTAATTTGAGGTGGGCCTCTTGTGCCAAGTTAGCTCCGACCTGTGGCATATCGGCTAGCCTTACCCAGCCACATCTGGGTGCAAAATGTGTTTATTGTGTCATTTTTAAAGTGATATATGCATGATCTAAAGCATGTGATTGATTGGAAAAATATTCAGGTAGGATAGAATTAGAAAATCCTAACCTGAAGCATGATTTTTTTATGAAAATTTGACGGGAAACTTTTCTATTTGTAGGTAGAGCTGGATGACGAGTTTCTAGTCAAGCCTCAACACATACTCGACAGGAGATAAATTATGCTGTGGAAGCGTGTCATCACCCAGGTTAAAGTGTAGTGGAAGCACTTCATCCTGGATGAGGCTACTTGGGAAGACAAGGGATTTGTGTGCGAGGCTTACCCAGAGCTATTTTCTGAGTTGGAGTTAAACACTGAGGACGGTGTTACTTCCACAGGGGAAGTTGTAACAGCGGAATTTGGCATTAACTAGTTGTTAACTAGTAATATGACATTTTAGTTATTATTTTATTTTTAAAAAGAAAAATGAGACAATTATCGTTTCTAGAAAAATTATTTATTTTTTTATTTTAGAAATAAAAATTAGTTATGGAAGTGGTTCCATAAAAAGTAAAAAGGTTGATGGTAAAATTATTCCAAGAACTGAAGGTTGGCTAGATAGTTGGAACAGTTACCTACTCCTCTGGAGATAAGAGACTGATCACAGTGAGGAATAGGGGTTATGTTCAGAGACTAAGGAAGAGAGTGGAAAATTTTCCTTAGCTGGTAGAGACCAGTGGAAAATCTCTCAGTTTTTCTTGAAATTTTCTAGTATTGACTAGACTTGGGGTCCTGAGGTCACAACAGAAAATCTACTGTCAACCTGTACCTTTCAGTGGTGGAGCACGAGGGAAAGAGTAGGACGTCATTGTCTCTCTTGAAGTTTGGGTGGAACATCATCTGCAGTATTTATATTCAGATAAGTATCTGGAATTACTTTCGGTAGTTTAATAAACTGGAACAAAGATATCGAAAATGTACTGAATTTATTAAGTGAATTTCTTGGAAAAAATTTGTACTGAATTGGTTCCAACACCAAAAAATGAAGTTGTACTATGTTTATTTAAATCTTTAGAAAAGGCCTTGAATATACTGTGAAAATTACGATATGGATTTTATATTAGATGCTATGTTAAGCTAAGGTGGTAAAACAAAGATGTTTAAAGAAAACAGAAACTGTGTAGAACCATATAGTAGTGCATGTAGCAGAATAGAGTTACTATTATAGAAGCAGGAATCTATATAAAATTAAACAGTAAATCATCATTTAATTTAAGAGACAAGAGAAAGAACAGTAGGAGAAATATCTTAACTGTCGAAGAGAATCATCGATTCTAGGTAAGGTAAGAAAACCCAGAATGCATCATTCCTCCTACTCGGACTATACATGGATAAGAAGATAGGTGGTCCGGTCACCAGCATGTAGAAAAGAGAAAATTGTGTCGGTGAACTTAAAAATAAATTCAACAGTGCGAAGTTAAATTCACCTAATACATCTCCAGAACTACAATGTTGTTCATTAAATATCCACTGTACAAATGAAGACTGAATGGAAACAACTACATTTAAATATAACCATGTAGATACAGAAAAGTCATCTCTATTAGAGATTCGGGTACTTCGAGGTAACTAGACATCATATGAACATAGGGAAATACACAAAATATAACCGTGCTAACTCTGTGGTTTGTGATTTTGTATTTTTATAGGTTGAAAGATGAAAGCTTGCTACCATTGGGCGATGGAGTCAACAAGTCAGTAGATTTAGTGGCAAGGTTTCTAGACATGGAAGCTGAGGCAAATGGGGTTTTCAAACAAAGATAATTCACTCAAGAAAATAGGTCAACACATTAATTCCATTACTAAAGGAAGTGAGAGCATAGGGTTATGAATTCTGATTAATAGCAATGAAACCTACTGTTAGTGGTTCAAAGATAGTTTACTCACAAAATGTAGAAAAAAAAAATCATCTCATTTCTAAAGGAAATCGGAGCACATGGTTCTAAATTATGAGTAATAGCAATGAGATCTACCACTAAACACAACAATTCCATTACTAAAGGAAGTCAGAGCACATGGTTGTGAATTCTAAGTAATAGCAATGAAATTTACTGCTAGTGTTTCAAAGGTAGTTTACTCACAAGATACAAAAAAAACACAGTCTTCCCATTACTAAAGGAAGTCAGAGCATAATATTATGAATTCTGAGTAATAGAAATAAGGTCTACTGCAAATGATTCAAAGTAACATATAAATCAAGAAAACATTAACCCCATAAGAACTCAGATCTGTTCAGGAAAACCTCTCTGCATTACTGATTATAGTTCATAGTATAAAGCAGCAACTGGGCCAAAAAGTATTCAACCCCTTGCTAATTCGACCTCTTGCTTCATATATAGCTTTTACAATATTGGATTCTATGATCCATCATCAAGAGAATTCGAATTTCTATTATTGACACCTATTCTACTCCTAAAACAGACTCTTAATTACAACTGACAACTAACTGTCTCTTTAGGAGTCCTAATACAAATAGGAGTGAAACTCCTTATCATGTCTAAAAAAACATTATATAAGCCTTTAATGCTTCATTTGACAGCTACAAACTCATGAGGTCGAATTTGGTGATGCCTCCAACCTTGTTATGAACCATGTTGTTCCATGACCTAACTACCCTAAAAACCAGGGAATATGTTTTCTGCAATTAAGCCTTTATCTTCATTGATGATCTTCGAACATTTTTGCTGGAAATATTAACTATTTTAGATAGGTAACATGTGCTATAATCTCCTTGTAACCTTACCCTTCCACCTGTACAGAAGTAAACCTTTGCCAAAGTATAAAAATATGTGATGTGGCTACGCTACGAAAATAGCAGTTGTTTTCGTAGCGCATAATCTGTATCATTGAAAAATATCTATTTAACAGCCTCATTATTCTTCTTTAAAACCTGTGCTTTCATTTGTGACTCTTGTCCATCCACCAGCAGCAAAAAAAATTGAAAACTAACTGTTTTTACTCCCAAAATATATATGAAAATGCCCAAAAACTCACCTACAGCAGTTTTGCAGCGCGCTACGAAACTGCTGTGTATGCCCTTTTTACACAGTTTTTTCAAAATTCTGAGTTTTAAATATATTTTCACTTTTTCAATGATGTCCACAGAATTTAACAAGAAAAACAAGTTGGTTTTGAAATTTCTTCAAAAATTAATTCCCTTCTCAATAACAAAACAGTTTTATAGATTTGTTACTTGTTGCTCTGTTTTATCTCTACTGTAGATTACTTTCAGACTTTGTCAATTTAATTTCCAAGTATTCAATCTGCCTCTTTAGTTTCCTGCTAGTAGCCCTTAATTGAACATTCATAACTCTCATAAATCTAGCCTCTTAGCTATATGAACCAAAATCATATCCGTCACAAAATTTAATCCTCATTTTCCATTTATGAATTGGTCATTTTACCTCACTGTTTTTACCTGAAAAATAAGTGTTGAGACAAAGATTTTATCTCCTCATCCAAACTTTATTTTGATAAACTGAAGGAGGCTTTTTGAAACCATGCTATCTTTAACAAAAACCTCTCTTGGTTTTTTACAATACCTCTCCTACTGCCCATAAACTGTCTTTGAACAACATGTGTAAAGCTGGAAAATTCTAATTTCTAAAAATATGGCTTCAAATAAAGCCTTGTATGTCCCAACTGGTAATACTTGTGAAAATAGTGAGATAGCTTATTGTAGCTGGATATTTTATGAAGGGAAACCTCCTTCAAAATTCCAAAAGACGTTTTCATGTGGCCAGAAACTTATCTTGAAAAAGACTGCTAAAACCAGAAAACAAAGTTTTTCTCTCAATGATTTTCAGCAGTTTCGTAGTGCAAGTTGAGTCATCAATTTATCCGACCTCATAATTAATTTGAAGAACCTGAAATAGGTTTTTGTAGTGCAGTATGTTAGGAAGAAAAACCTCTTTCAAGTTTCAAAAATGAGTTTTCAGTTGCTCAGGAACCCCTCTCGAAGTTGACTACTAAAAACAGAGAAACAGGGTTTTTCCCTCATAGTGCACTACGAAAAATAGCAGCAATTTCGTAGTGCAAAATAGGTTTTTTACACTGTCTACGCTAAGAAAACGTGATTTCATGGCTAATTCCAAAAAAAATTCAAATGGTTAAAAACTTGACTCTTTAAACATGGTATGAGACACTCAAGGTATGAAATAAGGTTGTTGGACTTTATTTTGTAAATGAAAATGAGACTCTAACCCTATCACTTAACCCCTAAAAACTTAAAATGACTTAACAGCTATCTAAAACCATGACTAGGAACAAAGTAAATTGTCCAAGTTTGGAAAAAAAATTATAGTGATACTAGTGGCTCCACTTGGGATAGTGTGCCCCTGTGGTACACTAAGAACCGGTAGCTCCAGTGCTGCTATCCATCCTTTAGAATAAAACTCTAAAATTCTGCCCAATCTGCTTCAAACTGTACCTACTAAAAATTCTCATTCAACCTTGAGCTTATTTGCATATTCCTACCTACCTACCCTATCAACTGCAAACTTCTTTCAGCTCAATCAATGTTAAATTTCCAATGTAGCCAATTATCTGTTTTATCTGATATTTGAGTTTTTTTACTGTATTGGACTTCAAAGCAACTATGATATTGTGATGACCATTTCCACTAAAATTGTAACTGATCTTCATAGTAAAAATAAAACTGAAACACTGGAGAGTAAAACTCTTCCATGTATTTAGCTATAGGATCCGAGAATACATGATCAGCTTGATGATATTCATAACATCTTGTAACTTCTAACAACTAATTTTTAGCCATAAAAAAATTATTTGATAAGCTATCCAACTGCATTTCTGAATGATTCCCATAAACAATGTAATTTTCCTCACTATTATGATCATTCTTTGAAGTAGGTTGCTGTAAGGAATTACATAAAAAATCAACCTTTTTCTCTGCCCGAGGGTTATAAAAACTGTCTTCCAGTATTTTTTCTTGGTATTTGCAATGATTTTCATCTTCATTATGATACGAAGACTGAAACGTTTGTTGCATATTTACATCAATCTCGGAGGATGTAACATCTTTTTCATAAGTATACTCTTGCTAATGTCCATGATGCATTCTATGGGATGTTATCCTTTCTTCTAGGTGTTGGAATGTATTGTTATGAAGAGCCGAAAAAATTTCTTCATCCATAAATTCATCATCATCATAACAATCCTCCAAATACTGAATAAAACTCACAGAATTTTTACAACAACCTTTGACCAGCAATAAGAAGGGATGACACTCTTTATACATCTCATAGAATTCATCATGAAAATTAGCAAGAGAATATAATGAACCATTAGCTAAACCTTTATACCAAGACCATCCTTTTCCTTCTAGAGTGGTCATAAACATCTTCATAAGAGAGTCTTTAGGGATCTGAACCTTAAGACTATGTACATGCAGATGAAACCTAACCAAATGAAGGGCAACACTGTCTTTCTTTTCATCTTTGAATATTGGAAGATCATCTAACCAATCAACCTTTAGCATAAGATTTGGAAAACCAGGGATATGAGACCAATTCATAGGAGCATACCTGGCATTTTTTCTTGTAATGGAACTCATCTTGAAACTTCATTTAGTAACTGATCTTCTAGCAGTGGAGTCACCTTCCAATTTGATTATTTGATGTGTGGATTCACCAAGGTAGTTTTGCAGCCTCGAACAAATTATGAGCTCCTGCTACCTTCAAGAGTTCAGCTTCATAATTTTCGGGAGATGTATATCTTCAGACTCCTGGCAGACGCACCAAAATGTTATCACCAAAATAAAACCCTGATAGGCTGCTGATCATACTACCTCAGTGTAACTATTTCAAACCAATATTTTAGCTGAGGCTTAGCCTCCTCAGCCTGAGAGGGCTCTCTCAAGGGTTAATGATATAAGTTATAGATATATGGCTAACTCTGTGTTTTGTGATTTTGTATGTTTATAGGTTGAAAGATGAAGGCTTGCTACCATTGGGCTATGGAGTCAACAAGTCAGTAGATTCAGTGGCAAGGTTTCTAGACATGGTAGCTGAGGCAAATGGGGTTTTCAAACAAAGATAATTCACTCAAAAAAATAGTTCAACACATTAATTCCATTACTAAAGGAAGTCAGAGCATAGGGTTATGAATTCTGAGTAATAGCAATGAAACGTACTGTTAGTGGTTCAAAGATAGTTTACTCACAAAATGCAGAAAAAACACAGTCATCTCATTTCTAAAGGAAGTCAGAGCACACGGTTGTGAATTATGAGTAATAGCAATGACATCTACTGCAAAACACAACAATTCCATTACTGAAGGAATTCAGAGCACATGGTTGTGAATTATGAGTAATAGCAATGAAATTTACTGCTAGTGTTTCAAAGGTAGTTTACTCACAAGATACAGAAAAAACACAGCCATCCCATTACTAAAGGAATTCAGAGCATAATATTATGAACTCTGAGTAATAGTAATAAGATCTACTACAAATGATTCAAAGTAACATATAAATTAAGAAAACATTAACCCCATGAGAACTCAGATCTATTTAGGAAAACCTCTCTACATTACTGATTATAGTTCATAGCATAAAGCAGCAACTGGGCCAAAAAGTCTTCAACCCCTTGCTAATTCGACCTCTTGCTTCATATATAGCTTTTAAAATATTGGATTCTATGATCCATCATCAAGAGAATTCGAATTTTTATTATTGACACCTATTCTACTCCTAAAACAAACTCTTAATTACAACTGATAGCTAACTGTCTCTTTAGGAGTCCTAATACAAATAGGAGTGAAACTCCTTATCATGTCTAAAACAACCTTATATAAACCTTTACTGCTTCCTTTGACAGCGACAACCTCATGAGGTCGAATTTGGTGATGCCTCCAGCCTTGTTATGAACCCTATTGTTCCATGACCTAACTGCCCTAAAAACCAGGGAATATGTATTCTGCAATTAAGCCTTTATCTTCATTGATGATCTTCAAACATTTTTGCTAGCAATATTGACTATTTCAGATAGGTAACATGTGCTATCATCTCCTTGTAACCTTACCCTTCCACCTGTACAGAAGTAAACCTTTGAAAAAGTATAAAAAGATGTGATGCGGCTGCACTACGAAAATAACAGATGTTTTCATAGCACAGAATCTGTATCATTGAAAAACATCTATTTAACAACCTCTTTCTTCTGCCTTAAAACTTGAGCTTTCATTTTTTACTCTTTTCCATCCACCAGCAGCAACAAAATTTGAAAACCAACTGTTTTTACTCCCAAAATATATATGAAAATGCCCAAAAACTCACCTACAGCAGTTTTGTAGCGCGCTACAAAACTGCTGTGTATGCCCTTTTTACACAGATTTTTCAAAATTCTGAGTTTTAAAAATATTTTCACTTTTTCAATGATGTCCATAGAATTTAACAAACAAAACAAGTTGGTTTTTAAATTTCTTCAAAAATTAATTCCCTTCTCAATAACAAAATTGTTTTAAAGATTTGTTACTTGTTGTTTTGTTTTATCTCTACTGTAGCTTACTTTCAGACTTTGTCAATTTAATTTCCAAGTCTTCAATATACCTCTTTAGCTTCCTGTTAGTAGCCCTTAATTGAACATTCATCATTCTCACAAATCTAGCCTCTTAGCTATATGAACCAAAATCATAGCCTTCACAAAATTTAATCCTCATTTTCCATTTATGAATTGGTCATTTTACCTCATTGTTTTTACCTGAAAAATAGGTGTTGAGACAGAGCTTTTATCTCCTCATCCAAGATGTAATTTGAGAAACTTAAGGAAGCTTTTGGAAACCATGCTGTCTTGAACAAAATACTCTCTTGGTTTTTTTCAATACCTCTCCTACTACCCAGAGACTGTCTTTGAACAACATGTGTAAAACTGGAAAATTTTGATTTCTGAAAATATGGCTTTAAAGAAAGCCTTGTATCTCCCAACGGGTAACATTTGTGAAAAAATTGAGATAGGGTATTGTAGCTGGAGGTTTTATGAAGAGAAACCTCTAGAATTCGAAAAAACGTTTGTATGTGGCCAGAAACTGATCTTAAAAAACACTGCTAAAACCAGAAAACAAAGTTTTTCTCTCAATGACTTTCAGCAGTTTCGTAGTGCAAGTTGAGTCATCAATTTCTCCCACCTCATAATTAATTTGAAGAAACTGAAAGAGATTTTTGTAGTTCAGTATGTTAGGAAGAGAAACCTCTTTCAAGTTTCAAAAATGAGTTTTCAGTTGCTCAGGAACCCCTCTGGAAGTTGACTACTAAAAACAGAAAAACAGGGTTTTTGCCTCATAGTGTGCTATGAAAATAGCAGTGTTTTCATAGTGCAAAACAGGTTTTTTACACTGTCTGCACTATGAAAACGTGGTTTGTGGCTAATTCCAAAAAAATTTCAAATGGTTAAAAACTTGACTTTCTAAACATGGTATGAGACACTCAAGATATGAAATAAGGTTGCTGGACTTTATTTTGTAAATGAAAATGAGACTCTAACCCTATCACTTAACCCCTGAAAACTTAAAATGACTTAAAACCTATCTAAAACCATGACTAGGAACAAAGCAAATTGTCCAAGTTTGGAAATTTTTTTATAGTGATAACAGTTTTAACCACATGGACGAACATACCACCATAAATACTCCATTGCTTAAGGAGTTCTCACTTGATCTTATTTCATTCGTGAATGTTAAGTTTATATGCATGATTGTCTTCATGTTTAGGAAAGAGCAGCCACAAGTTTTATTTTTTCAAATAAAATATGAACTACGTCCATTGTGCTACACCGCCGACAATGCATTGGATTATTTAAAGTATCATTTAACGTTAATGCTATTGCTTTATGCATTAGAAACCTAAACCATTTATATCTTTCAACTATTATGTCTAATTCCAAACAAATTTGATAAAAACCCCTTTTCCTCGATGCTTTTCACAGAAACTTGATTGAAATAATTAATCTTTTGTACATATCATAAGTAATGTTATACTATTTGAGAACTTATTATATTTTTATTTAAACCCACATTTAGTAATCAATTTTAAGTTTAAAAACCTTACACTTTATAATTTATAATTTTTATTATATAATAATATAATCAATATTTATTTTTTATTGGAAATGGAAATTATTGGAAAGTGCTATGTGGCTACCATATTAAAAAAATATCATAATATCTTTCCTATTAAATAAAATTGGAGTTTTTATTTTTTTTTTATCGAATTATATAATGAAAAAAATATATTGAATGTCTATTATATTAAAAAAATTGGGAGTTTTTATTTTTTAAGTAATTATATAATGAAATAAAATATACATAATGTTGGTTATAATTATATTAAAGTTATAAATTAAAAATAGTAATAATTTTTTTAATAAAGCCATTTAACATATCAAAATGTTATTTATGTTTACATATCGATTGAAATGAAAGAGATTTTTGTTATTTTATTATAATTTCAAGGTCAAAATTTAAAGGAAATGAATTAAGGAAGAAATATTTAAAAAATATATATAGAGAGAGAGTGTGTGTGTGTGCGCTTTGGTTTTGTTTACAATTGAGAAAGGAAAAATATCTCATTCCACATAGGGATGCCATGGTTTAATGGGAATTGAGAGAAAAAATCACTTCAAACTTATGAGTAAATTGAGTCATTTACCCATTAATTTATCCACTTATTTGAAAATTTATCCACCTATTTTGATGACATGAAGACTTTAAGGGATCACTAATGTGTCTTATCTTACCTAACATTTTATTCTAGATACAATCATGTAACAACTTGTTTTATTTTAACTATGGTTGATGGAATTTTATAAATACATTTGACTTGTCAAGTGAAAAGAGAATTAACGAATATGGTTATTTGTTAGTAAGACTTGAGTTTATTTCATAACTAAAATTGGTAATTATCTTCAGTGAATGGATTAACTGAATGGTAAAAAGAATTCCAAGATTCTAGAGTAAAAGTAGAGGTGGTTTTTCATAGTTACCTGCCCCAAGAGGATAAAAAGGGAATCGTGGGAAGGAGAAGGGGTTATGTTCAGAAATAAAGAAGAGAGTTGACAATAGTATGTTTTAAATGAAAGAGTTGTCTAGAGCTAGTAAGAAGCCAGTGGAGCTCTGAGACCCAAGGGAAGTGCAGACTGGACAGAGTTCTTGAGGCATAACTTCTGATAAATTACCTACAACCTAAAACTCTGGTGTGGAGCACGAGGGAAGAAGAGGACATGATAGACTCTCTCAAGGTTGGGTGAAACTATTAGTTAGCGGAAAGAGAAATACTGAGATAAATATTTCCATTTTCTATTACATTTATAGTGAGAAAAAGAAGTGTGTAACTTAGTTTCATTGTTCTGTTAAATTATTTATTCTATGTTAGGATTGAATAGTACAAAATTTTCCAATTGTCTTAAGTAGAAGACAGAGTCTGGAAGTTAAATTAAAATAACCAAAAGAAAACTAGAACAGGGTTATTTAGAAATTATAAATCATTATATTAATATAAATTTCTACTATTCTAAACTCTGTATAGAAGGAAGATCCCATATGACACAGACATAAACCATGTGTTCAAACCAACAGTTTCTTTGTTACATGCGATAGAACTATTGAGCATACAGTGTCAAGGTTCCGTAATCTAAACAAGAAACATATAATATGTATGTGCATCAGTGAAAATATTAATTAAAAACATAGAATAATGAGGCTCAGAGGTTTAGAACTGAGCCCCGTGGACACAGGATTGGGGTCATGGTCCTCTGGCCATTGCATCCCGAGGAACCGAAGTAAACTAATATTAACTGAGAAGAAGACAGTTGTAGAAATTTTCATGAATCAAAAATTGTCGAAAGAAAGCTAAAAGGAAAATTACAACTTCATTTTTTGAAAAATTCAAATGATAGATATCTAAGTAAAATGCATTGTCATGATAAACTAGAATTTCTTTGAAACAGAAAACCATGAATTTTTAATCAGTCACAAGACCCTCAGGTTGAGGAAGATAGATAGATAAATACATGATCAAAGGAGTCATTCAGTGCATAAATATATTAACTGTAAATAGAATTCAGTGCATACGAGACAATTAGAAAGATTAAGCATCTTATACTTCTTTAGGGTTGCATTGGTTCATAGAGGTTTTACCTCTGAAACAAAATTTTAAATACAAGCCTAATAGTAATTACATGTGCGTAGGCCTCTAAACCTGAGAGGGTCAAAAATCATCTGACTGATAAAACTAATCAAGAAAACTATGAAAAAAAAAATGCTCACAAAAACCTTTTAATGAAAAGAGGAACTTAGAATCTCGTGCATGAAAAAGAGAAACTATGGTCGGGTGCCGCACCTCATCACACAGAGGGTATAACCCTTAGTAGCCTAAAAATGACAAAAGGAAGGATGCACAGTAGGATATGAAGGGGCTTGCCTCTGGTGGCCGCCTTCAAAGCATTGTGTTGAAGACGAAACGACCCATGTGTCTTCATCCTAATCCAGACCCGCAATGAACAAAGAGCAGAATGGGTTAATCATGTTTGAAAGGGGATAGGAAATAAAACCCTTAGAATAAAGCATGAGAGAAAACACTAAATAAATCTGAAGGAAAAACCCGAGAAGGGTCTCGATAATTTACCTGCATAGGTCAGGCATGTAATGACCCAGTTCGCACCATTGGTTCAGAGTGAACGACAGACGAAGAAGAAACCAATATTAAAAATGTTCTCTAGAATAATAGAGGAAGACCGAATGTAAATACCCTTCTAGGGGTTAACCACTAAGCATTAAACCCATAACCAACAAGCTCAAAAATTTAGGGTAGGTATTTGAGCATACTTGCATCATGAAGACACTCAACATAATAACACAGCGGAAAATAAAGACTAATAATCTAATTAAAAAATTGAGAAAAATCTTTGAGCCTCATGGGATAGCATGAAAAACAATATGTATATAATCTTATGCAGGAAACAGATAACATAAAATTTTTATGTAAAGCCATAAATTGGATGCACGGTGGCAGAATTTACCTCGAGTTCCAAGGCAGAGTTGCAAAGCGATACCCCAAGCGTCGAGATGAAGACATGTAGAGAAGATCCATTCTGAGACAGTGAGGAATGAGCCACGGTTGCGGGGCATGGGGTGGGTAGTTTCCCTAACCATCCCTATTTACCCCATGTCTGTTTGATCTAGAGACTCAAATATTAATGGCGGTTAGAGCTTGATGGTTGACAGTGCTGGACAACTGCCTCCCATCCACCATGACAGATAGCCGAACTCCAAAATTCAAGGTGGTCAGACATAAATAGCATTAACCAAAAGCTCATGCACAATAGTACTTGGCATCATGCACGAGGATATATAATATCCATAAACATTATGTATTGCATAATTGTAAAGCGAAATCCAAATTATTATATCAATCAGGATCTTAAGTACATTGCTATAAATATATTAATCTGGATCTTAAAATTACAATACTTATGATACTTAAGATAAATGATTAAGCACAATATGTAAATGGTCCATCTTCTGATTAGGAGATTATATTATATATATGCTGTAAAAATAATATGGTTAGTATGTGCATGATTAGAATCAAAACAAGTATGATATTAATGAAAGTAGAAGGTTAATTTTTTTTATTATGGTATGTGTATAGAGATGTGACAAGTGGTATCAGAGCGTTTTTACACGATGGGGCCAGATGGGCCAATGTGATGATTTGGGTGTTCTCAATCTCTTGTTTTGAAAATGTGCACATAGAGTGACAGGAAGATTAGTAGATGTTCTAATGAGGAGAGGTTCCAGTCACCAAACGCCAATAACTATAGGGGAATCCCGTCCCCTATCCAACCCTAATATTAACCCATAAATGTGGGCACAATTCAACGTGGGCCAACACCAAAAAAACAATATATTGTTGGAAGAACAACAACACCAAACACAAATATTTTTGGATATAGTGCAACAACTCCAAATAGAGATGATTTTTGTATGGAGCAGAAATTAAAGGTTGATGAGGGAAAAGGAAACGATACTTAAGAGTCTCTCGGATAAGCAGAATAATCCTACCAGACAACCTAGTCCAAAGAGGGACACCCATGAAGAAGGAGAGCAACAACAGGAAGTTTATGACAACCCAGAAGGGATTCATACCTAGCAGAGTAGTAAGAGTAGGAATTATAATGAAGCTGAATCTGGTAATGTTTTAGATCAGCAAGAGCTGAAGAAGTAGAAATTATAATTACAAGGTGAGTTCAGAAAGATTAAGCCTCCTACATTCGATGGAGAGGCTAAAGAAATAGAATAAGCTTAGATAATTAATATGAATAAATATTTCCAAGTTTATGAATATAACAGCAAACTCAAGGCTCACCTAGCTATCTATCAATTGTGGGAAAAAGCTACATTATGGTGGGAAGAGGTGAAAAATTTGCGTGGAATTGAGGATCATAATGTGACTTGGGATGCATTCCGATAGTATTTCAAGAAAAAGTACCTAACCAAACGATTTTTTGATGAAAAATTGAGAGAATTTCATGATTTAAATTTGGGTCAATTGTCTATGGATGAGTTCATTACTAGATTTACACTCTGTTAATATATGTACCATATTTGAGAGATGAAAAAGAAAAGGTACAACGATTCTTGAGTAGTTTATCTACTCACATGAAGGAGAGGATCGAATTTGTGAACCTAAAGACTATGGATGAGGTAATACGAAAAGCACGGATGTGCTATTAGAAATCCACAAAAAAGGGTGAAATTGGCAGATGTTGGCCACAAAATAAGGGACAGAAATGCCCCTCGAATTTTAAAAACAACAAACCAAGAAATTATAAAAATATGGTGAGAAATTCAACAAATAGGCAATTTGGGAAAAATCAGCAAAAATCCAAATGGGCAGTTGAAGAATGGCCTACTAAGGCGTCCAACAGGCCAGACCTTGAACAATCCCAGAAACCACCTTTACAATGCTGGGAATGTGGTGAGGTGCATTATTTTAATAAATTCCCGCATCATGGAAGAAATGAAATTACAACCAATCTGCAAGGAGCATCTATATTAGGGGAGGTCACAAAAAACATACCCAAGATCAATGCTGCACTAGAACATCGGCAAGCGGATTTATAGCCAATTATGATAGAACTAGAAGGTAAGCTACAATCCCAAAATATTTCCATTTTGGCTGATCCTGGTGCCAGTTTAAGTTACATAAAACCCCGAATAGTTGAAAACTATAAACTGCAAAGACATAAATTTAAAATTCTATGGCTGGTACAATTGGATATAAGAGAAAAGAGATGAGTTATGCCAAAATCTTAAACTGTATTTTGAATATTAGAGAAAAACATATAACTATATAAATGAATATTATACCTTTGGGCTCTTATGAATTTTTTTTCGGAATGGATTGATTAGAAAAACATTGGTCATTGGTAGATTGAAAGGAGAAATTTATCCATTTTAAGGCATAAGATGGTACACGTCAAGAATTGCAAGGAATTAAGAAGCCACTTCGATTTCCCCTCATTACTGCATCCCAGCTGGGTAAATGCATAAGAAAGGGGCGTCAACATTATGCAATTCAGGTGGGGTTTTCTAACTCCAAGGACAATACCCTTGTGTTACAAAATATACCTATTTTCCATAAATTCAAGGATGTGTTTCCTAAAAATATTCCAAGATTACCCCCGAAATGAGACATTGATTTTAATATAGAATTAATACCCGGGGAAGCACCTATGTCATGAGCACCATACAGAATGAGTGTGCCTGAATTGACAGAACTAAAAATGCAACCGCAAGAACTAATGGACAAAGGGTATATTCGGCCAAGTGTGTCCCCTTGGGGAGCACTAGTGTTGTTTATTAAGAAGAAGGATGGTACGATGTGGATGTGCATGGATTATCAACAGCTTAATAATATTACTGTCAAAAACACATACCCATTACCACGTATATATGACCTCTTTAATCAGGTGAAGGGAGAAACGATATTTTCCAATATTAACCTGAGATCTAGGTATCATCAATTACGGATTAAGGATAAGGACATATCCAAAATAGATTTTCGTACCCGGTATGGACATTATGAATTTGTGGTGTTACTATTCGGGTTAACCAATGCACCAACAACTTTCATGAGCCTAATGCATGGTATCTTTCACCCATTTTTGGATAAATTTTTGTTAATCTTCATTAATGATATATTGATCTATTCTAAGAATATTGAAGAGCAGAATGAACACTTACACTTGGTGTTGAAAATGCTACGGGAACACCAACTCTATGCCAAATTTAGTAAATATGATTTTTACAAGGAACATATCCAATATTTGGGCCATGTGATATCTTCTAAGGGGATTTCAGTCGACCCCTAAAAGATAAAGAGGATTATGGAATGGAAAGTTCCTAGAAATGTAACATAGATACATTCATTCATGTCCTTAGTTGGTTACTACCAACGATTCATTTAATGCTTCTCTAAAATAACTTTTCCCATTACCTCCTTGCAGCAGAAGGGGAGATTATTTAAGTGGACTAAATAGTGTCAAAAAAATATTTGAACGACTATAAGAAATATTAACTACTGCCCCTGTACTAAATGTAGTGGATCCATGCAAGGAATTCGAAGTCTGCACTCATGCCTGTAAGGAAGGGATGGGAGCAGTATTGTCCCAAGAAGGCAAGGTTATAGCATATGAATCCCAAAAATTGAAGGATCATGAGCATAGGTACTCGGCCTATGATTTAGAGTTAACTGCAATAGTACATGCCATTCGAGTTTGGAGACATTAATTATTGGGGAATAGGTTTTTTCTAAGAACCGACCATAGAAGTTTGACTAACTACTTTAAACAATCTGATTTAAATGCATGCCAAGCAAGATGGAATGTATTCCTAAGTGAATTTGATTTTTTCATTCAACATGTAAAGGTAAGGAGAACTGTGTTGTCGATGCTTTAAGCAGAAAATTAAATTGCATCTATGAAATTTATTTTAATCAAGTTGAATCTAAGTTCCAGGAGCAGATCATGGAGGTAGCAAAAAGCGATCCTGAATATAAATTCTTATGGAAACAAGAAAGAGAGGCTAAAAAACAAGGAAAGAAATTAGATTATGAAATCAATGATAAACAACTCTTGTTATTTCAAATAAAAATATGTATTCCAAATCAAATGAGCTTAAGGGAGTTGATTTTGGATGAATATCATCGGAGTTCCTATGCAGGACATCCGAGATATCAAAAGATTCTAACAACAATTAGGAAAGATTATTTCTGTCCTGGAATGCATAACAACATTTCATATTACCTTACTAGTGACCAAATTTTTGGAGCATCAGCAAGTCATGGTGGAGCGTCAACATCCAGCATTATTGCTTTAGCCTATTCCTATACCGAAATGGAAATTGGAGGTCATTTCACTTGAATTCATCTTTGGATTACCAAGAAGTAAAAGACACAATGATTCAATTATGGTGGTGGTGGATAGGCTCAGCAAGGTAGCTCATTTTATAGGTGTCTAGACAACTTATAAGATCGTACAAATTGTTGACATCTTCATGATACAAATATTTAGACTATATGGTATTCCGAGAATTGTCATTTTAGATCGAAACATAAATTTTACATCAGCTTTCTAGAATACACTATTCACTGTCTTGGGAGCACAAATCCTATTTAGTACCGCTTATCATCCTCAAACAGATGGACAAACAGAGAGGGTGAATCAAATATTAGAGGATATTTTGCAGATGTATGTGATGCAGCAACCCACAAAGTGGGAAGAGTATTTGCATCTTGTCGAATTTGCTTATAATAACGGATATGAAGAATCCCTCAAGATGAGTCCTTTTGAATAATTGTATGGAAGAAAATCTCGAACCCCCAAAAATTGGAGCAGTCTCCAAATCAAATTGATGCTTAGACTAGACATGCTGGAGGAAATGGAGCGACGTAAGAAATATTAGACATAAATTAAAAGCAGCCCAAGATAGGAGAAATATATATGCAGACCGGAAGAGAAATTTCTAGGAATTTGAGGTGGGTGACCATGTATATGTGAGGATTAACCAAATAAGAGTAATTTGAGGTGGAGTACTTGTACAAAACTGGCTCCTAGGTATTGCGAACCGTTCCAAGTTTTGGAACAGATAAGTTCGGTTTCTTATCGACTGGATCTGCCTAGTCACATATTGGTACATAATGTTTTCCATGTATCTCTATTGTGGTGATACATATATGATCCCAAGAATGTGGTACAATGGTAGAGTATACATGTAACTTATGTTTACATTATGGCTTGCAAATGAGAAAGGCCCTTAATTAAATTAATTCAAATTTGATGCTTATAGGTAGAACCAAACGACGATTTTCTGGTAGAACCTCAACGTATTCTCGATCAGAGAGAAATAATGCTCTGGAGGTGAGTCATCCCCAAGTTAAGGTTCAATGGAAGCACTTTAGCCCAAAGGAGGCTACCTGGGAGGATGAAAGCTTTATTCGAGAGGCATATCCTGAAATGATTTCAATGATAAGATAACACTGAGGACTGTTTTTACTTTAGTGCGGGAAGATGTAACACCCTAGTTTATTTTAATTATGCTTGATGTAATTTTATAAATACATTTTAATTGTTAAGTGAAAGAGAATTAATGAATATGGTTATTCGTTAGTAAGACTTGAATTTATTTCATAAATAAAATTGATAATTATCTTGAGTAAATGGATTAACTGAATGGTAAAAATAATACCAAGATTCCATAGTAAAATTAGAGGTAGTTTCGGCCAGTTACCATCCCCAAAAGGATAAAATGGAAATACTGGGAAGGAGAAGGGGTTATGTTAAGAAACAAAGAAGAAGGTTTACAACAGTATGTTGTGAATGAAAGAGTTGTCCAAAGCTGGTAAGAAGCCAGTGGAGCTCTGAAACCAAAGGGAAGTGTAGGCTAAACAAAGTTCCTAAGGCCTAACTTCTGATAAATTACCTACTACCTAAGACTCTAGTGTAGAGCACAGGGGGAGCATAGGACGTGATAGCCTCTGTCAAGGTTGGAAAACATCATCAGTTATCGGAAAGAGAAATGCATAGATAAGTATTTCCATTTTCCATTACACTTCTAGTGATAACAAGAAGTGTGTAACTTAGTCTCACTGTTCTATTAAATTATTTATTATATGATAGGATTGAATAGTATAGAATTTCCAATTGTCTTAAGTAGAAGACAGAGTCTAGAAATTAAATTAAAATAACCAAAATAAAACTGGAACATGTTTATTTAGAAATTATAAGTCATCATATGATATGTTGATGTAAATTACTATAAATTGCTACTAATCTAAACTCTGTATAGAAGTAAGACCCCATATGACACAGACAAAAACCATGTTTAGAAATCAATAAATTATTTGTTACATACGATAAAATTATATTGAGCATACATTGTCAAGGTTCCATAATCTAAACAAGAAACATACAATCTGTATGTGCATGGGTGACAATACTAATTACAAACATAGAATAATGAGGCTCAAAGAATTAGATTCGAACCCTGTGGAGACAGGGATGGGGTCATGGTCCTCTGGCCATTGCACCCCGAGGAACCGAAGTAAAATAATATTAACTGAGAAGAAGCAAGTTGTAGAAATTTTCATGAATCAACAATTTTCGAAAGAAAGCTAAAATGAAAATTACAACTTCATTTCCTTAACAATTCAAATGATATATATCTAAGTAAAATTCATTGTCATGATAATCGATAATTTCTTTGAAATAGAAAACTTTGAATTTTTAATCAGTCACAAGACCCTTGGGTTGAGGGAGATAGATAGATGAATACATGAGCAAAGGATTCATTTAGTGCATAAATATATTAAGTGTAAATATCATTCAGTGCGTACGAGACAATTATAAATATTAAGTCTCTTCTACTTCTATAGGGTTGCGCTGGTTCGTAGAGGTTTAACCTTTGAAACAAAAATTTAAATGCAAGCCTGACAGTAATTACATGTGCATAGGCCTCTAGACCTAAGAGGGACGAAAATCATCTGAATGATAAAACTAGTCAAGAAAACTCTAAAACAGAAATAGTATGTTCACAAAAACCCTTTAATGAAAAGAGGGACTCAGAATCCCATGCATGCAAAAGAGAAACCATGGCTAGGTGTCACACATGTTCACACAAAGGGTATAACCCTCAATAACCTAAAAATAAGCAAAAGAAGGATGCACATTTAGATAGGAAGAGGCTTACCAGTGGTGGCTGTGTTGGAAGCATTGTTTTGAATACAAAAGGATCCATGTGTCTTCATCCTAAGCCAGACCTACAACGAAAAAAGAGAAGAATGACGTTAACATTGTTTGAAAGGGGATATGAAATAAAACCCTTAGAATAAAACATGAGAGAAAACACTAAATAAATCTGAACGAAAAACCCTATAAGGGTCTCGACAATTTACCTGCATAGGTCTGGCATGTAATGACCCAGCTCATGCCATTCGTTGGGAGTGAATGACGGACGACGAAGAAACCAGTATGAAAAGTGTTCTTTAGAAGAACAAAGGAACACCCAATGTAAATAACCTTCCATGGGTTAGCCACCGAGCACTAAACCCATAACTAACAAGCCGAAAACGGTAGGCTAGGTAGCTGAGCATACCTCGTCCATGAAGACGCTGAGCATAATAATGCAGTGAAAAATAATTACTGATAATCTAATTAATGAACTGAGAAAAATATTTCAGCCTCACGATATAGCACGAAAAGAAATATGTATATAAACTTATGTAGGAAATGGATAACACAAACTATTCATGTAAATCCATAAATTGGATGCACAGTGGCAGACAATACTTCAAGTGTTAAGGCAAAGTTACACAAAGCTACCCCAAGAAGCGAGCCGAAGACATGTAGAGAAAATCCATTATGAGACAGCAAAAAATGAGCCAGGGTCGCAGGGCATGGGCTGGAGATTTACCCTCACCATCCTTGTTCAGTCCATGTCCGTTCGATTTAGAGACTCAAAGATTAATGGTGGGAAGAGCTCGATGGTTGACAGTGCTGGACAACTGCCTCCCATCCACCATGACAAATAGCCAAATTGCAGAATTCGAGGTGGTTAGACATAAATATCATTAACCAAAAGCTCATGTGCAATAGTACTTGGCCGCATGTGCAAGGATATAAAAGATCCATAACCATTATGTATTGCATAATTGTAAAGAGAAATTCATATAATTATATCAATCAGGATCTTAAGTACAATGCTATAAATATATTGATTAGGATCCTAAATTGAAAATCTTATGTTACTTAACATAAATGATTAAGCACGATATATAAATGGTACATCTTACGATTGGGAGATTATAGTTATATATATATGTTTAACAATAATATGGTTAGTATGTGCATGATTAGAATCAAAACAAGTATGGTAGTAATGAGAGTAGAAGGTTAATTTTTTTTTATTATGGTATGTGTATTAAGACGTGACAAATCAATTCGTGTTTCTTGTGCTTACCTAACATTTTATTCCCTATACAATCCATTAGGGAAATAGATTCATGCCATTTATAAGATTTTGAAAGAAAGTATATATAACATATCTCATAAATTACTCGCAAAATAACAATCATTACCTATAATATATATACATATATACAATGATTTTATTTTTCAACAATAGGAATACTTTCCCCTTTGCATTATTTAATCATTTTATTCAATTTCATATTTCCTTCTCCAACAAGTAATTTTGTTACATAAATTATATATGGCATGGAATTATAGTATACGTCATGGCATTACTAGAGGCTTACGGAATTATAGTTACCTTTACTAGAGGCTTCACCCTCAAATGGTATTTGATTGACTCCTATATTTCTATCTTATGTCATCTCTTCATTTCCACTCTCAAAGTCATGGTATTACTAGGCTATGCTTGCTGTAAAAGCCTATCCAAGCCTGTAAAAAAGGGTTATTTGCTATGTGTATTGCATTTACCTCCATTATATTAATAATTAGTAACCTAATCTAAAAATTTGTTATCTCTTATGGAATATGCTTGTAGTTTCTTATATTTCTTACCCCAATATTAATATTTGCATACTTAAATATAAACCATGGACATTGACCAATTCTACCAAACACGTTATTCACCGTGGTGGTTTTATAACAGAAGGATCCTTTTGGGCCTTCGGACTTTGTGGCACGTGTACATATTGAGTTACCTTGGAACTGGTTTAAATGAATAGCTTATGTGCAGAAGGTTCGCCTGGCCTATCCACACCCTATACATGTGACATAAACATACGGTGGTGATTTTCCAGTACTGAGTCGACGGCGTGGATATATCAATGTCGTTAGGGTAAATAACTAACCCCCCGGAGTTCCGCCGCATTGGTTTCATTTGTGTTTGTATGGGTGGAGAGCCAAGCTCTGCAAATATGAGATGAAGCTGAAGTGGCTATGCAAATATGAGATTAAGCTGAAGAAACTAGGATCCGCTCAATCTTTCTCCATGATTTTTTGGATATACCAAAATTCCAATCTTCGCGTCTATATAAAATAATAAGGGTGACAAGAGTCTCAAATAGGAACTTTTTTTTCACTCCATACGTAAAGATATATCAATTTACAATTATTTCCAAGCCGATAATAATCTTTTCAACCTTCAATTATCTTTTTCTCAATGCTATAATTTTAATTGAGTTGTCGATGAATGTCAATTTCTAGATATTTGTATGACGAAACTTCCTCCAAGTAATTATTATCATAAATGAAATTAGCATAGTTTATCTTTCTGGATTTAATTATCATTTCTTTAGTCTTGTGAGTATAAATCTTCATACCCATCTTGGAACAATAATATTGAAGGATTCTAAGATTATTTTCGAGATCAGCGTCGCTCCTGGATATAAGAACGATATTGTCATCATAAAGGAGGAGAGTAATGACCATAACATTGAGCCTAGGGCCATCACATTCAAAAATTTCCAGACATTCTTCTATCTTATAAATGTTAAAAAAGGTATCGGATATTGGAAATTCTCATATAGCCTAGTCACAACAAATCTGAACTCAATAAGAACGATTATATATTCTATCCTATTCCATTATTATCGCGAGGAATTGTGTCGAAATATTTTCTAAAATCTACAAAACAATAGAAGTTATCAAGTTCATTATTACAACATTCTATGCAATGATCCTAAGGGTAACAAGATGGTCTATAATTAAATGATGTCTCCTAAATCCAACTTTTACCTTTACATTTTTTAACTTGTTTTTGAAGCCAAAGGCTAATATTCTTTTCAAAAATGAACACATAAAATTTGGCAAAATTTTACTGATCATAATGATATTTTAATTAGAGGGATATTTTTTATCCCCACTTTAAGGATTTATGTCCAAATATTAGCGAATCCTTGTTTGATTTCAATATTAAGGAGTTTGTGTATATGAGGGAAGAGGACATAACTTCCCATTTTGAAATTTAAACTTGGTAGCCTTCAATATCCCTAGCTTTTTCATTAGTGAGTTTCCTAATCTTAAACTCCACCTCTTCCAAAGAAAAGATATCCTCCTCTATACTAATGTTCAATATGGGACCCATGGTTTACGGGAATCATAAAGATTCTTAAGATACATACCCTAATTCTTTAAGGGGATCAGATTATTTTCTTTCACTTTAGGAAAAATATTTTTCTTCCCAAAATTTCTAGGCTCAACATCACATAGGTGACGAAGATGCTTTTGCCTCTTGCTTATATTTTAGTTTTTCTTCCTTTTGATAATAGTAATCTAAATATTGATTTTTTCCAAGAATTAGTGTTTAGTTAAGAGAATTTCTAATTAATTTGATATCAATTTTACAATCATTATCATACCAAAACTTAGAAGTTCTATTAAACTGGTGTAGTAAAATTGTGGTAGATGTGGTCAAGGTTATCACTATATGTTAAAAATGTTAAATCTCATTATAAATATTTTAAGCTATAGCCAAATGTAAAGATGAAATTAATTTTTTAATATACATATGTTTATTTTTTATATTTAACTTTTATATTTTATTAAAATATTAAAATCTATTATAACCTTTTATAAAAGTGTAACTTTGTATAATTTAAATATGTATCATATAAATAAAAACTTATATATATATATATATATATATATATATATATATATATATATATATATATATATATATATATATATATATATTCGCTCCTAAGATCTCGGCTAGGTCTTACTTACTTGTATTGATGCATGTTGGGTCGTTTAAGTATCTTTAGTGAAAATTGATTGTGAGGGGTGAAAACCATCGAAAAGCTTCATGCGGTTAGGCGAAAATTCTTCAGATCTGTGGCTAGGGCATCCTGTTCTGCCTTGAGACAATGATACATGCTCAGATCAGCAAAAAGGTTATCTATTTAGCTCCTGCAACCATCAAGAAGGATTCACTTTGATCCGTTAGGCTACGTAGGGCAGCAGTGGAACCTCCTCTTCATCTGTCAGAGTTACACTTGCTAGATTCATGGAAAATATTTGTTGATTGGATTGAGCCTCCTTGTAGCTAGAAGGGTGTGCAGGTTCGTTGCGGCCTCTTTGCCTGGTTGTGTTTTCGTTGCAGTATTTTTCGCCAAGATTGCTGCCTGCTTCTGTTTTCAGTCCTTTTGGTCGGGGTTGCTGCTGTCGAAGTTTTGGTCTGTGATGTTCGGGGTCTGGCTTGGTGCGATGCTTCTTACTTTTGTCACCGTTGTTTGTGCCCTTTTCATTGTGTTTGCTTTCCGGATTTCTAGATCCGGCTCTGCGGTGATCCGGTTCTTCACCTTTTGGTCTAGTATGGCTCCCAGCTTCGCAAAGATAATTTCCTGCCCAGTTCTGTCTGCCTTTGAGAGTTGAGCTCCTTCCCATATTATTAGTGAAGCCCCAGCTCCCACTGTGCAGGTGGTCAAGGCCTCACTGGATCAGGCCTTGAAGTTTTCTGAAAGTGCCTTAATCTGCCAGTTTAATCACTTTTGGTCGCGGATGACAACTCTCCACAGTTGGATCTCGGAGGTATGGAAGCCTGTCATTTCTGATGAAATTAATATCTACCCCCATGCTAAGGGTTTCTCTATAGTAGATTTTGAAAAATCTGAAAGTAGACAACGCATTTTAGATTTCGGCCCTTAGTTTTGGGAAAACTTGGGCCTATTGATGAAGCCATGGAACCCATCATTTGATCCCTCAACAACAGTCATAACCTCAGCACGAGTTTGGGTAATATTTCCAAACCTACCTTTTCATCTCTGGAATCTCTCCTCGTTAAAATTCATTGGAAATGAAATTAGGAAATTTTACTGCAGGTGCCCAGAAACAGAGGAATATGTCAGAACCACCTATGCACGCATCTGTGTAGAAATGGACTTCAGTGATGGATTCCCAGCTGAAATAATCCTAACAATAAAAGACTATGTATGGAACCATAAACTCGACTATGAAAGTGTCCTCTTCAGATGTCGATCTTGAAATTGCCCAAAAGTCTCCCAAAAAATTCTGCTAGAAAGAATCACGATAGATCTACATGGTGGGAAGGAGCACAAAAGGAACATTACGCTGTCATCAAGGAAGAATACTCTCCAGAAAACTCTGAACCGAAAGAAATCAGGCGAGAAAGAAACAACCCTCAAGGCAAGCAGGGGGAAAGCCCCGCCCAACAACAAAAAAACAAACTCGACAGCCCCTCAAGCATCAACAAGTATGAGGATTCGAATACTGTGCAAAATAAATCTTCATTTAGCAGCAAAGTAGATCTTCTAGATCCCGAAGGTAAGACACCAGTGTCCCAAGAATCAGAAGAGATGAAGGAGGTGCAAGATAAAGGAAGTTGGAAGACCGTAGAGAAGAAAAAGAAAACTACAACATCAATCTCGCCAAGAAAGACTAGAAGCCAGACAATTAAGAAATAAGAAAATTTTAGGTCCAATAGACCAAAATTTGGTCTCAGTGGACGTTAACCATCATCATCATCATATATGTATATATATATATATATATATATATATATATATATATATATAATTAACAAATATAAACAAAATATAAAAATAAATACTTTTTTTTAATTTATATATGATTTTTATACTTTTTAATTTTGTATTTTATTGAAATATTGCATTTTTATTAAAACAAAATTATAAATATGTCCACCGGTCTTAGATAGACAGTGATCACTACTTGATGTTAAGTCACTGGTTCAATAGGCAGTGATCACTCCTTGATGTTAAGTCACCAGTTCAATTCCTGACCCTGATTGGGGTGATATGTATTGGACATGATGATGGAGATGTAGTCCTACCCAGATTATAAAAAAAAAAATTAGAAATATATATATATATATATATATTTATAATTTAAGTTTGTATGGTATAAATTAAAAAATAACATATAAAAAATGTGAAAATAAAGATAAACAAATTAAAATTAAAATGAAAATTATTATTCAAATGGAAATGAAAAATATTATTAAAAAATATATATATTCTATGTAAATTAACAATATGACTCTTAGTATATTCCCAAAGTGAACTTAACCTATATTGGTCTCTCCCTTATTGTCAAGTTTGATATTTAGAAACAGCATTCAGTTAGTGCATGGAACCTCGATTTATTTTTGAACATGTAGTTACTAACCTTTACAGTTTTAGTGTTTTTTGAAATTCCTCGAATGTACTTTCATTCATAACAGAGTTGTAATTATCTTAACACAAACACAAATAATTTCATGAAATTTATACAAAATGCTATTGAAATTAGTTTCAAGTTCACTATGAAACGATAAGAAATTCAAAGAGGTTCTCAAGTTCACTATGAAACGATAAGAAATTCAAAGAGGTTCATAATTAAAAAAAATGTAAAAAAATAGTAAAATCCTAAAGGCTAAAACATATTAGCTTAAAAAATAAAATCCATGTTTCCAAGTGTATACAAATTTTCTCTCTGGATGTCAAAATGGGAAAGACCATTACAAGTTAAGTTAGCATTGGGAGGATGTTGGGAGTCTTGTGGTTAATTTACATTGAAAATGAATTTTTCATTTAATAATGTTTTCCATTTCTATTTGTTTATCTTTATTTTCACAACATGATATGTTAATTTGTTACTTATACCATATACACTTAAACTATATAAATTAATATATTTCTAAACAATTATAGTAGAAGAGAAATTTATTAAAAAACATATATAAATTAAAAATATATTTTATTTTTATTTTGGAATATATATATATACTTACTTTTTATTTATTCCATATATACATATAATTATATATTAAATTGATAAATCCTTATAATAGAAGTGTAATAGAGGCTTTTCTCCAATCTTTTTTAGCATAGGAATAAAATCTTAAATCAAACTAAATAACTCTTTTCTTTAGGTCCGATAGACCAAAGATTGGTCTGGACGTTAACCACCATCATCATCATCATCATTAATTTTTTGTTTTTTAATATACATGTATATTTATATTTTATTTAAATCAGACCCATTCATATAATAATAAATAATTATAATAAAAAAGTAATATTTCAATAGAATATAAAAATGAAATATATAAAACAAATATTTTGAAATTATATATATATAACAAAAACTTATTTAAACTAGAAAATAAAATAAAATTAGTTTTAAATTTAATTTTTATATTATATATAGTAGAAGTATAATATATAAATTTTATTTATGAATAATTATAATAGAAGTGTAATATTTCACTAAAATATAAAAATTTAAATATATAAAAGAAACATATCTATATTAAAATAATATTTAATTTTTAAAATTTGATATGATATATATTTGCTAGTTGAAACAGTTTTCACTAAAATGATAAAATTTTTACATATATTAAAATTTAGATTTTTTATATTATAATTTTCATATTTTAAATTACAATATTTCAAATTTAATATGAAATTTCACTTTCAAAATTTTAACTCTCTAATTTGCTGGGATTTTAAACTATACCAACTAAAACAAAAACACTAATCAAGTGATGTAGCCCCCCAGGTAAATTCCAACTAAACCAAGAACACGAACCAACTGAGGTAGCCCCCAAGGTATTTTAAAGTCTTCCAACTAAAACAGAACACGAAGGTAGCCCTAATTTTTTGGGATCTTAAAGACTTCCCACTCAAACAGGAATGTTGTAACATCTTTACCACTCTAAACTATACACACAAAAAAGAAATCCTTAATTACCACCTAGCAACCTTATCCCATCGAATTACAATACATTTGTGATGCTACTATGTTTTGTATACAATATCATGGTACAATGAATGGATATACAATCATTGAGTTAACCAAAGTCTCAATTGCCACACTATTTGATTTATTTCTATGTAACCCATACTATTAACTTTTCTGACATACCTATACTTGGCATACATATGAATAATTACTACATTATGCAATCGGCGGCATACCCTTCTGCACAAAAAATTAATTAAGTTTTTGATTACAGTACTATTATAACAACTCAGGCCTTGATTAGCAATCAAACATGTGTTTACATTGGACGTGATACACTCGGCAATTAATGGTATCCGTAATGGTTTTGTTCGATGCACCTCTCCATCAGCTGTACTGGCACCATCCGAGCCATCTAAATCTTATCTGGGTGATCAACGGTGTAGGTGTGGAGAGGAAGGGTTAGGGTAACTACCCGCCCGAACCTCTAGTTGGATTTGCATTTTTTTTCTCCGCTTGGAGCCACCTCCGGCTCTGCAACTTACCACAGGCATTTCCGCGACGACGCTCCTAGGTGTCTACACCGACTTCGATAGATAGCTCTATGGAACCTTACAAGCTTCCTCATGTCAACGAGGTTTGTTTTTCTTTAATTACCTGCCACTGTAGTTGTTCTTATTCATGTTATCTAGTTTTTAACGCTCTTTATACATGAGTTTTAAACTATGTTCTTAGTCATCGTTTTGTTTGGAATTCCTCTGAAAGGGGTTTTCAATTTGTTATTATACATACCTCACCACAAAGTTGTGGTTATGCTAAGTTTATCAACATGGAGTCCTCAAAGCCCGTCTCTAGTCCCGCCTCTGACTTCCACCTCCAGGTAAGGTCTAAAGTCTCTAATCACAAATTTACCCTACAGTCTCAAATTATTAACTTTGTTTTCTGCATCATTATTTCGTGATTCGTTTTCTATTGGTGATTTCTATAGGATGGCTATCGGCCAGAGCCCCCAACCAAAGCTGTTGGGAGTTTCTGCCTCCTACCCTCACCTTTACGGTAAGTTATACAACCATTCATGGCATAGGGTTTCTATTTCTTTAAGTATTTCTTGCTTTGTCGTAGCATTCAATACCAAATCTCTCCTTTATAGGTTACTATTTGATCAGAGAGTCTTCCTCTCTACCATGCCGTAGAACTGCTCCTGACTGTATCGGGTGGAGGGTTTTAAGCGAGGCTTGCCTGTTATACCAGTGTTTTGTCCGGAACTTCTCTTGCATGGTTCCTGAAAAGAAACTAGCCCAGAATTTCTTTATCTTCCACTATGTTTCTGTCTTCGTTTAAGTATATAATGGAATACTGGTTTTGAGTTTGGTTCTAAAAAATAACTTTCGGGTCATGGTGTTTATTGAACCATCCATATCGCACAGAATATTTATTTTTTGTTATTCCTTCTACAAGGCCAAGCTAGATTACTGTCAGGCACTCCAGATTGTTAACTTTGCTTTATAGTACTCTATCCTTGATTAATCTTCAACAAAACTGTAACTATTTTTATTTTCATGCATATATATTTATAAGTACATTTCATTCTTATGCTCGGTGCAATTTCTTCTGTGTGAAGCTTGCCAAAGATTATCCGCATGGGTATTTCATCTCTGTTTCCTCTCTGTCTGGGTAAGCCACCCATAGGAACGGGAGTCTAAACCCTCATGGGTCTGGATTTTAAACCCTTAGGTGCATTGATAAATGTAGTCCACAGGATACTTCAAAAGATTATCTCGGCTTCTAGTTTTCTGTTTATAAATATGCGTAAAGTAAAACTGCATTTCTTTGTATTGGCAGTAGGTAGAGCAAGCTGTTTGTTTCCTGTTCTGTACATATTTCAGATAGTAGTTGTAATCTTTCACTATATTATGAATGCAAGTTGTGTAGTCGTTTTCTTTCTATAGTAAACCTTTATGTGCTCATTTATGTGTAAGTACCTTGTCTTTTTTGGAAAAATACATATTTAATATTTGCATTCAGTCCTATGCAATTCAATATAGTTTATCTTGTAAAATTACTCTAGCATAGGTCTTTATTTTAAATTTGTCTACGCTGTAAAAATTAACAGTAACTTAGTATATTCTCTACTTACAAATAGGAAACACGCACCAGAACTCTAAGATACATAATACCTAATTCCAGATGAATTCCTTCTGAAGTCTGATGGTCCTCCCAACCATGATCGAGGCGATTACGTCCTCCACTTCCCCCTTGATCCTCACTAGGGTCTAGGTACTTTAACGAGACCAGAAGTTATACCTCAAGAATAAATCCAGTCTAATATTCTTCTGGGTATTTCTTGAGCTCCATTGGTTGTCTTACTAGCTTTGGATTACTCATAGGAACCTCATGTTTCTTCACCCTTCATACCTTCTACAAAAAACCCCATTCCTTGCCAAGATTTTTCCTGAAATCCTTTCTTTAGAATGGTAACTATCAGAACTGTATCTATATTTTTACTCTGGTATCTTGGAAACATTTACCAATGAGTTACTTCTTTCTTTTACTCCAGATAAATTATTCATTAATTCTCTTTGACAATACCAAAGATAATTTATTAAAATATTGTTAACGAATAATCTAATTCATTACTCATTCAAATTATATCATAACAAGTATTTAAGTCCATAATTAAATTAAATAGGGTGTTACATCTTCCCCCATTGAAGAAAACACCATTCTCGGTGTTATTTAATGAGGATGAACAACGCCGGATAGGCTTGTTGAATAACATGTTCGTCTTCCCAAGTAGCCTCCTCCGGGCCAAAGTGCTTCCACTACAATTTAAATTGGGGGATGACTTGCCTCTGGAGCGTTATGTCTCTCTGATCTAGGATATGTTGCGGTTCTACTAGGAACTCGCCGCACGGTTCTTCCTACATATCACAAGTATTATTATTAATTCAAATTAAAAAAAAATTGTTGTCAAAAGTGTAATGCATTGTTAACTTACATATATACCCTGCCATTGTATCACATGTTTGGGGTCATGTACATAAATTTTCAGTAATGAAACATGAAACACATTATGTACCAATATATGGCTTGGTAGAGCCAGTCGATAGGCCATTGGTCCTATCCTTTCCCAAAATTCTAATGGCCCACAATATTTGGGGGCCAAATTATCACAATTGTTCCACCACAGTGTGTTTTTCTTTGGTTTTATCCTCACATACACGTGATCCCCTACCACAAATCCCCAGAAAGTTATTTTCTTATCAGCATACACTTTTTGCCGGTCTTGAATAGCCTTCAAGTTCTGTCTGATTTTCCTCCCCTCTCATTCCATCTCCTCTAACATGTCCAGCCCAAGCATCATTTTATTTTCTGGACTACTCAAGTTCATAGGAGTCTGGCATTGTCTTCCGTGCAATGCCTCGAACGGGCTCATCTTAAGGGATTCCTGATATCCATTGTTGTAAGCATACTTGACCAAATGTAGATACTCTTACCACTTTGTTGGTTGTTGCATTACATACATGCACAGCATGTCTTCCAGAATCTGATTCACCCTTTCCGTTTTCCCATCCATTTGTGGATGATAAGCAGTAATAAATTGCATTTGTTTCCCCAAGCCACTAAATAGCATTTTCCAGAATGCTGAGTGAATTTCACATCGCGATCTGAAATCACAACTCGGGGAATACCATGCAATCTAAAAATTTATCTCATAAAGATATTAGCAATTTGTACCGTCTTATAAGTAGACTCGACAGGAATAAAATGTGCCACCTTGCTGAGGTCTATCAACTACCACCATAATCGAATTCTTATGCCTTCTATTCTTTTGTATTCTAGTGATGAAGTCAAGGGAGATGACCTGCCACTTCCATTCTGGTACTGGAACAGGCTGAAGCAATCCTGCGGGATGTTGATGTTCAACCTTGATTTGCTAACATGCTAGGCACTTAGTCAAATACTCTTTAATGTCCTTCCCCATTCCAGGCCAGGAATAATCCTTTCTAATTGCAGTTAACATTTTATGGTATCCTGGGTGTCCTGCATAGGAACTCCAATGATATTCATCCAAAACAATTATTTTCAGATTGATTTGATTTGTAATATATATTCTTTTCTGGTAAACCAAGAACTGCTTATCATTGAGTTGAAATTCTGATTGCTTCCCTTTCTCTTTGTCTTCTTTTTCCTACTGCCATAGAAACTAGTATTCAGGGTCCTTGCTCGTTGCTTCCAATATTTTTTCTTGGAATTTGAATTCAATTTTATTAAAGTAGAGTTCGTATATGCCATGTAGTCTCCTTCTTAGTGCATTCGCCACTTGGTTCTCTTTTCCCTTCACATGTTGAATGTCAAACTCAAACTCACTTAGGAAATCATACCACCTAGCTTGGCGCGCATTCAGATCAACTTGTTTAGAATAGCTGGTTAGACTGCTATGGTCAGTTCTCAGCACAAACCTTTTTCCTAACAGGTAATGCCTCCATATCCTTAATGCATGTACCACTGCAGTTAGTTCCAAATCATAGGTTGAATACCTCTGCTCATGTTCCTTCATCTTTCTGGATTCCTATGCTATGCCTCTCCCCTCTTGAGTCAAAACTACTACTACACCCTCCTTACAAGCAACGGTATAGACCTAAAACTCTTTACACGGGTCTGCTACTCCCAGAATGGGAGCAGTAGTTAACAACTTCCTCAATAATTCAAAATTGTTCTAACATTCCTGAGTCCACTTAAAGACTCGTCCCTTTTGCTACAAGGAGGTAATGGGAAAAGTTGTTTTAGAGAATCCATTGATAAATTGTCGATAATAGCTCGCCAAGCCCATGAATGAGCATATGTCTTCTACGTTCTTTCGAACCCTCCATTCCATAATGGTTTTTATCTTTTCCGGGTCCACCGCAATCCCTTCAGCAGAAATCACGTGTCCCAAATATTGAATCTTCTCTTTAAAGAAGTCACACTTACTAAACTTAGCATAGAGATGATGTTCCCTTAAAATTTTCAACACAATGTGCAGATGCTCCGTGTGCTCTTCCATATTCTTGGAATAGATCAATATGCCATCAATAAAAATCGGAATGAATTTATCCAAGTATGGGTGGAAAATCCCATGCATTAAACTCATAAAGGTGGCTAGCGCATTGTTTAACCCAAAAGGAAACACCACAAATTCATAATGGCCATACCAGGTATGGAATGTTGTTTTGCTTGTATCCTCATCCCTGATCTGGATTTGGTGGTAACTTGACTACTGTAGCTCCTTTGACTTGGTCAAGAAAGTCATCTATGCACGGTAAGGGATATTTATTTTTAATAGTCAACTTATTGAGCTATCAGTAGTCCATGCACATGTGCATAGTGCCCTATTTCTTTCTCACGAATAGCACTGGTGCTACCCATGGGGAAACACTTGGCTGAATGTAGCCTTTATCCATCAATTCCTGTAGTTGCATTTTTAACTCGGTTAGTTCTTGTTGGACACCTAATCCTCTATGGGTAGGTGTGGAAGGCGAACAATCAGAAAGGAGTCCAAGTGACCTTGGAAGATGAATCCAAGGGTCACACCAATGTAACATAAATAGACATATATGGTGAATAATATGAATATCTCACGATTATCCTTCAGTTCTGTCTATGTGTGTTTATTGTCATGTGTACTTACCATGTGTGTTTAACATGGTATCAGAGCTGCAGGTGAGGTCTTGGAATTTTCAGATTTTTCTAGCTCCATTTTAGCTTTTCTGCTCTTGTAACTCCCTCCTGTTCTAGCTATTTTTTGCAGAACTGGCCTCCTCTGCCATATTCTCTATCCTTTGTGCGTTAAACTATTAACACAGTTCGATAACGTTCATAGAACACAAGACTAATGGTGTGATTGTGCGCTCAAATTATCAGTGTTTGTTTGGTTGTCTCTGCTAAAACCACCGCCTATACATGCTCCTCCAGCCTTTCGTTGCTCCCTCTCTATCGTTTGGCCTCTACACAGCTGGTACACTCATTCTGTAAGGAGTTAAAGACAAAGGTGTTGCCCCAGGTATTAGTTCTATAGTAAATTCTAGCCCCTTTTTGGTGGCAACCCCGAGATTTCCTCAGGAAATACATCCTGCAATTCAGCATAAGAGTCGTATCCTTAGAATTAGTGAATCAGCAATGGGAATGTTTTCCAGCATAAGAGTCTTATCCTTAGAATTAGTGAATCCCACTTGAATGGCATAGAGTTGGCATCCTTTCCTTGTGAATTTAATTAATTGAGATGTTGTAATAGGTTGTAACTACAATGGTTTATTAATTCCTTGCAGTTCATATCTTTTTCCATCCTTTGATTTGAAATAGATAAATTTGTCTTTACAGTCCACCAGTGACTAGTGCCTCTCTAGCCAATCCATCCCCAATAATATATCGTAAGATTCCAAGGGTAGAATTTTGAGTTCCACCATAATGTTCTGAATCCAAACACTCAACTCACAATCTGGTACTTTGGAATTTACCCACCTTCTTGCCCCTATAGCTAGATGAACTAACCAGGGATTCTTAAATTTATGGTTATGTAATTTACAGCTTTCAACTATACGAGCATGTATATAGCTCAAGCTAGCTCCGGGATCAACTAAAATAGAAACAAATTGGGTTTGTATCTTACCTTCTAAATCTTTCATGGTTGGTTGGAAGTCTGCTTACCGATATTCTAGATTTGTGTTGATTCTGGGTATGTTTCGAGCTACATCCCCCACAGTTGATGCCTCTTGTAGTTTTGTTATCACCTCATTTCTTCCTCAATGAGGACAATTTTTGAGGTAATGCGCCTCCCCACAACCCCATCATCGTAATGAGGGTTTTTTAGACTGCCCAATGTCGGGCCTGCTAGAGGCTTCTGTGTGCTGCTCCTCACCAGCCCACTTGGTCCTTGATTGACCTTTTCCATTTTTTTTACTCAGCGCGTTCCTTGCAGTGTTTCTATAGTTTCCAGATCTGTTATTTTTGTTATTGCTGAAACTTTTTTGCCCTTTTCGAGGTGGCCAACTTTTTCCAGCTTCCCCCTTAACTTTGGACTGTTGATAGCACATACGTACTTTCCTTATCACTTCGTCCATGGTCTTTGGGTTCACGAATTCAATCTTCTCTTTCATATGTAATGTAAAAATACTTAGGATTCGATGCACTTTCTCTTTCTCATTGCACAAATACGGTACATATCGTAATAATGAAGTAAATTTTGCAACAAACTCGTCCATGGACATATTTCCCAGTTTTAGATCATGGAAATCTTGGGACTTTTCATCGTAGAAACGTTCTGTCAAATACTTATCCTTGAAATATTGTTGGAACTCATCCCAAGTTAAAATTTGGTCTTCTATTCCACGCACATTCTTAACCTCCTCCCACCACAATGTTTCTTTTTCCCGCAGTTGATAAATGGCTAAATGAGATTTCAGTTTACTGTTATACTCATACACTTGAAAGTACTTGTTCATGTTTATTATCCAAGCTTCTGCCATTTCTTCAGCATCTCTGTCAAAGGTGGGAGGCTTAATCTTCTGGAATTCACCCTTTAATTCCACTTTTTGTTTCTTCAACTCCTTTTGTTCTAAAACATTTCCAGATTCAACCCCATTATAATTTAGACTCTTATTACTTCGTGGCATTCTGCTGCCTTCTGGGTTATCATGCAGGGCTTGTTGTTTTTCTCCTTCTTCCCTAGTGTTCCTCTCAGGACTAGGTTTTGAATTGGAATTATTCTATCAGTCCAATAGACTTTTTAATATCCTTTACTGTTCTCTCATCAATCTTTCATTGTCACCCCAAACTTTGAGCATATTTTTTTGGAGTTACTACACAGTTTCAAGAAATTTGTTTCTACCAAAATTTTACTTGTTTGTTGGTGCTGGTTTATGCTTAACTACACCCACATTTCGGGATTGACCTCAGGGTTGGTCATAGGATGGGTTTCTCCTGTGTTTATGGGTGTCTAGTGAGTAGATCCCCTCCTCATTGTAGTTTGGCGCAAATTTTTTCATGTACTTTGCACAAATCCAACATTTAAAATTTATGAAAGAAAGAAAAAATCAAAATGATGACCTATCATGTTATTTTGTTGGCCCAAATGGCCCTAGCGTGTAACCACACTTAGATACCACTTGTAACATATTTACCACTCTAAACTATACACATAAAAAAAAAAAAAAACATTACTTACCATCTAACAACCTCATCCCATCGAATTACAATACATTTGTGAAGCTACTGTGTCTCGTATACAATATCATGGTATAATGAATGGATATACATTCGTTTGTTTAACCAAAGGATGAATTGCCACACTAGTTGATTTATTTCTATGTAACCCACACTATTAAATTTTCAGACATGACTATACTTGGCATACATATGAATATTTACTACATTATGCAATTGGTGGCATACCCTTCCGCACATCATTTTAATTAAGTCTTTGATTATAGTACTATTATAATAACTCAGGCCTTGATTAGAAATAAAACATGCATTTACATTGGAGGTGATACACTCGGAAATTAATGGCATTTGTAATGGTTTTATTCAATGCACCTATCCATGAGTTGTACTGGCACAATCTGGGTCATCCAAATATTATCTAGGAGATCGACAATGGAGGTGTGGAGAGGGAGGGTTAGGGTAACTACCCGCCCCACCCTTGAGTTGGCTTTGCATTTTTTTTCTCCGCTTGGAGCTACCTTTGGCTCTGCAACTTACCACAAGAATTTCAACGACGACGCTCCCATGTGTCTACACCAACTTCGATAGACCGCTCTATGAAACCTTACCAGCTTCCTCATCTCAATGAGGTTTGTTTTTCTTTAATTCCCTACCACTGTAACTGTTCACATTCATGTTCTCTAGTTTTTAACATTGTTTATACGTGAAGTTTAAACTATGTTCTCAGTCATCATTTTTTTTGGAATTCCTTTGAAAGGGGTTTTGAATTTGTTATTATACAGACCTCGCCACAGAGTTGGAGTTATGCTAAGTTTATCAGCATGGAGTCCTCAGAGCCCAGCTCTGGTCCCGCCTCCAACTTCCACCTCCAAGAAAGGTTTGAAGTCTCTTCTCACAAATTTATCGTACAATCTCAAATGCTTAACTATATTTTCTACATCATTATTTAGTGATTTTATTTCTATTTTTTATTTCTATAGGATGCCTACCGGCCCGAGCCCACAACCAAATTTTCTTGGAGTTTCTTCCTCCTACCCTCACCTTCACAGTAAGTTCTACAACCATTCATGGTAGAGGGTTTCTATTTATTTAATTATTTATTTCTCCGTCATAGCATTCAATACCGAATCTCTCCTTTACACGTTATCGTTTTATCAGAGAGTCTTCCTCTCAACCATGTCATAGAAGTGCTCCTAACTATATTGGGTGGAGGGTTTTCAGCGAGGCTCGCCTGTTATATCGGTGTTCCGTCTGGAACTTCTCTTGCATGTTTCTTGAAAGGAAACTATCCTAGACTTGCTTCATCTTCCACTGTGTTTCTGTCTTCGTTTAAGTGTATAATGGAACACTAGTTTTGAGTTTGACTCTCGGCAATATCTTTTTGGTCATGGTGTTTATTGAACCGTCGATATCGCACAGAATATTTATTTTCTATTATGCCTTCTACAAGGACAAGCTAGATTACTGTCAAGAATTCCATATTATTAACTTTGTTCTACAATACTCTATCCTCGATTAATCTTTAAGAAAATTGTAACTATTTTTATTTGCATGCATATATATTTATAAGTACATTTCGTTCTTATGCTCTCGGTGAAAGTTCTTTTGTGGGAAGTTTGACAGAGATTACCCACATGGGTATTTTGTCTCTGTTTCCTCTCTGTCTGAGTAAGCCACCCTTAGGGACAGGAGTCCAAACCCTCACGGGTCCGGATTCTAAACCCTTTGGTGCATTGATAAATGTACTCCACACGATACTTCAAAAGGTTTTCTCGACTTCTAGTTTTCTATTTATAAATATGCGTAAAGGAAAACTGCATTTCTTTTTTTTGGAAGTAGGTATAGCAAGTTCTCTATTTCCTGTTCTGTACATATTTCAGATAGTAGTTATAATCTTTAACTATATTATGAATGCAAGTTGCGTAGATGTTTTCTTTCTACAGTAAACCTTTATGTGCTCATTTATGTGTAAGTACCTTATATTTTTTTTGGATAATTACATATTTAATATTTTCACTCAGTCCTACGCAATTTAATACATTTTATGCTATAAAATTACTCTAGCATGGGTCTTTATTTTAAATCTATTTATGCTGTAAAAATTAATAGGAACTTAGTATATTCTCTACTTACGAATAGGAAACACACACCAGAACTCTAAGATACATTAGTACCTAATTCTGGACGAATTCCTTCTGAATTCTGATGGTACTCCCAACCGTGAACGAGGTGATTACATCCTGTGCTCCCCCCTTGCTCCTCACCAGGGTCTAGCTACTTTAACAAGACCAGAAGTTAGACCTAAGGAAAAAATCTAGTCTAATAATCTTCCAGGTATTTCTTGAGCTCCACTAGTTGTCTTACCAGCTCTTGATTACTCATAGAAACCTCATGTTTCTTGACACTTCATACCTTCTGCACAGAACCCCATTCCTTCCCAGTATTTTCCCTTAAATCCTTTCTTTGGAATGGTAACTGTCAGAACTGTCTCTACCTTTTTACCCTGGTATCTTGGAAACATTTACCAATCATTTACTTCTTTCTTTTACTCAAGATAAATTATTCATTAGCTCTCTTTGAAAATACCAAAAATAATTTATTGAAATATTGTTAACAAATACTCTAATTCATTAATCATTCAAAGTATATCATAACAAGTATTTAAGTCCATAATTAAATTAAACAGGGTGTTACAAACATTAACTAGCTAACTTAGGCCTGATGCTAAAGGCCATCCATAAAATTGAGAAAAACATAATAAAATACCAAATGTATTATATTTCATGCTTCAAGACTCCAAATCCCAACCTTTTTCGACATTTCAAGGGTCAAAATAAAATTTGATAGGTTTAGGAATCAATTTTGTCCACTCAGGAGTATATCTATGGAGTGATTCTTATGGTTTAAAGATATGAAATTATAACCTTGTACAGTCGGTAATTTGAAATTTAAATTTTGATTTATTAGCTATCACTTGAATAGTGAATTATGCTTAATTTCAAGAAAATGAATTTATGATGTGGAAAACAAGTGATGCGTGAAATATTAGTAAATAATATTCAATTGTTTAAATAAAACAATTGGAATGTTAAATAAAATACTATGAGAGGAAGAAGTAGTTACCAATTGTGAGACAGTTAATCAATTTCACTTCTTCATCCTCCTCCCCAGACATAAAAGGATCTAAGGTGGGATGGAGAGGGGTTCCACCCTTAGAGAGAAAATAAGAAGTGAAGACAACTATCTAAGGTGGGAGGGAGAGAGGTGGGAGGGAGAGAGGTTCCACCCTTGGAGAGAAGAGAAAAAGTGAAGAAAATTGCTGAGAAGCAATTGGAGTTGCATAGGTTTCTAGAGTTGGGGTTAGAACCAGTGGAATATTTCTCATGTTTTCCAATTAGACTCAGCTTGAATAATTTTTGAGGTGTATGGAAGGAAAAGCTTAGAGTGACTAAGTGTTGATTGTTGTCTGGAAGTGGGGATTGGGGGGAGCATCGGACGTTATTTCCGATCTCACTAGTTCAGAGGAGAACCCTTCTATTGAGCTTTGCTACTCAAACAATTCCATATCAGAGTTAATTCAATTCCAGGTAATCTACGAAATATATTGAATATAGGAAACACGATGATTTACTTAATTGAAAACATCATATTGAATATTGATAGTAATTATTATATGTGAATTATGGTATTTAATGTACCCAAAATGGTAAGTGTAAATATTTTTAAAACGTAACCAGTTAACATACTTATTGTGGCAAATATGAAAGTAGAAATGAGGCATGTGTGAAGGATAAAGAAATATAGTACTCATGTTGCTTATGAATTATGAATTTTGTTCCTATTTTAAAGATATGATGAGATAATTAAAGAAGGGTGCCGGCCGGTAGGAATTATGTGAAATAATAACCGATGTTAACACTCTGAACCCTGGTTGCTATGGGGAGAAACTATAACTACAAGGATCAATCAGGAATCGATCAGGCAGTAGAAAACATGTTCGCCATAACTTTAGAATAGTGATTGTAGCATTGTAAACTCTTAGGTTAATTTAATATCAAAGATACTGGAAAGGGTGCCTCCACTACCGAGTTATGATGTGCTACTGGTTGGTTCAACCTAGAGAAGACCTCCGGGTCAAACAATCCACAAGCACAACCCACACTACATTAGTAAATGCTTATAGTGCATATAGAACTCGAATGAAATAAAGTGCACACTATGCGCACACACATAACGAAAGTAAATGCATGCTCTACATACACACAAATAATAAATATTGTCCATCCATATCAATTAGACTCTGTAGAAATTACAGAAAAACTCTGAATCAAAGAACCTATAGAAACCCAAATCTAATTCAATGGATAGCAGTGACTGTCTAAGAATTTCCAATAGATACGTATTTACAATTGCAGGAGAAAGAACAGTCATACACCCATAATTTATACCATTCGAATTTAACATGAGTTGAGTCTTCCTGAAGCAGGCAAAACCATTGGTTATGCTATCTATGAAAAAAATCATAGTACACAGTAGAATTAACTAAAATAGAGAGGTTATCAGAATGACCACTATATAGACATACATGCAATAACCTTACTAGGGTTTAAACTATAACTATAACTATATATATATATATATATATATATATATATATATATATATATATATATATATATATATATATATATATATATATATATATATATATATATATATATATATATATAAACTATCTCAGCTCATGGAAATGCTAAACGATGAAACTAAATTATGTAAGAAATTTTTTCGGTGAAAATCACATGTAGGAAAAAATTTTGCCGACGCGTTTCGAACTAGCCAATGTGGTTCATCATCAGGACAAGATGAGAAATCTAATCAAGAAACCTAATTAAATAGACAAGGAAAACTCCAACTAGCCGTTGTAACATAACGACTATTTTGACTAAAATAATAAATTTATTTTAATTTAATATTAAGGTTTTAATTTAAATCTAATTTAATATTAATGTTTTCTAATAAATTTAATATTAAAATAATTTTATATTTTTATTATTTTAATACTTTGAATTAAAAATAAATAAATAAATAAAAATTAATAAAAAAAGATAAAAGAAAAAGAAAAAAAAATTAATAATAATAACAAAATTAAATAAATTAAATAAAAATAAGTAAATAAATAGATACAGTAATACTAATGATATAAATAAATAAATAACTAAATAAAAATAGTAAAAATGAATATAAAAATAAATAAATAAATTTTTATTTAATTTACTTAATAGCTTAATAAAATCATAAAATAATAAGGAAGATACTTTATATATATATATATATGATAAGTCCTAAAATTCATAAAAATAAACCAAAAGGTACAGACAAAGAGAAAGAAAATAGGAGTTAGAGGGAGCACAAAAGGAGAAAATAAAAAAAGGAAACTAAGAGTGAAGGGTGGGAATCCAGCATCTACTGACACTCCACCCATCATCCCTGTTAAGGTTGACTAGCCTCTTTTCAATTTCCAAGGCTTCCCTCAACTTGCAGTGGTGGAAATGGTCAATCCTCGCAATAACCTCAGCATTCTCAATACATATGTGATGAGTTGTCTTTTCGGCATGCTCTGCTAAGGCAAAGGACCGAGATCTAGAATGTCTGAGGTCAGAGATATGTTCCTGAATTCTTTGATTAATGGATCGACCAATTTCACCAATGTATGGCGTCCCGCAATTCAGGAACATATCGTTGACCTCAGACATTGTAGATCTCGGTCCTTTGCCTTAGCAGAGCATGCCGAAAAGACAAATCATCACATCTGTATTGAGAATGTTGAGGTTATTGCGAGGATTGACCATTTCCACCTCCGCGAGTAGAGGGAAGCCTTGGAAATTGAAAAGAGGCCATTCAAGCATAACATGGATGATGGGTGGAGTGTCAGTAGATGCTAGATTCCCGCCCTTCACTCTTAGTTTCCTTTTTTTCTTTTCTCCTTTTGTGCTCCCTCTCGCTCCTGTTTTCTTTCTCTTTGTCTATACCTTTTGGTTTATTTTTATGATTTTTAGGACTTATCATTTAGTTATTTATTTATTTATTTTTAAGTATCTTCCTTATTATTTTATGATTTTATTAAGCTATTAAGTAAATTAAATAAAAATTTATTTGTTTATTTTTATTTTATTTATTTTATTTTAATATTATTAAAATTTATTTATTTATTTTTTTCTTTTATTTATTTTTTTATTTTTTATTAATTTTTATTTATTTATTTATTTATTTTTAATTCAAAGTATTAAAATAATAAAAATATAAAATTATTTTAATATAAAATTTAGTAGAAAACATTAATATTAAATTAGATTTAAATTAAAACCTTAATATTTAATTTTATTTAATTTAAAATATAATAAAATATAATTTAATATGATGAAATTTAATTTAATTTAATTTATTATTTTAGTCAAACTAGCCGTTATGTTACAAAGACTTGTTGGAGCTTTCCTTGTCTATTTAATTAGGTTTCTTGATCAGATTTGTCATCTTGTCCTGATGATGAACCACACTGGCTAGTTCGAAACGCGTAGGCAAAATTTTTCCTACATGTGATTTTCACTGAAAAAATTTCTTACACAATTTATGGATCACAGAAGCAAAATTCCTAATATTGAAACTAAATTAACCATTCGGCTTGACTAAACAAGTGCTAGATGCAATTGGTATCAACCACTTAAATTGGGGATTGTTCTTACATCAGTGAAAAGTTTAAAAACCACAGGATAATAACCCTCTGAGGGTAGAACAGGGGGTTGATTATACATCTTCAGAGTGAAAGCGTGCTTGCTGTGAAATACCAAGAGGATCTGAAACCATCATGAAACCTTTGTCGTCGTAGAAGTTTGAAAAGAGGTGAATAACACCAGGGGTACTTCACAATAGAAATGGAATGGTTAATAATCTTTATTAAACATAATATGGCTAGAAATAAATTAACAAAAAATCCCTTAGGTTAAGGGAGGAATTGTTTACCTGCATGGACGGAATATGTCGGATGAAGTGGCTTCCACCCATATGAAATCCAGTGAACATTTCTCCACCTAAACCCTCAGATAGAGAAACCATTACCGTCAGTGAAAAAGTAAAAAATTATGTAGAAAGGGCACTTAGAGAAACCAGACAGAGGGCTTGGCAATAGCTAAACCCATCACAACAAAGAACCACCAATTGAATGTTGAGAAGATTGACCACGAGGAGCACCAGAGGTGGCAGAGCTGGAGCGCGGTGCAAGCGACGCCAAATCATACCTCTATCAAAGGTTCGGGCCGGGGTAAAGCCTAATGAACCTCTCATCAATATGGGTTGTTGGATGTCAGGTTGGTCAACAGATGATGGATCCCAACCTAGCCACCCTCGATTCCCTAGAGGGATTAGAGGAGCAGGGTTAAATTTAAAAACAATAATGATAATATAATTGTCTGTAAAATAAAGTGATTGCATCCATGTGAAAATCCTGTGAAAATAATTCAAATGTGACAGAGGCATATTATGGAAGATGTATTCAAAGATGCGATATCATAATGGTTATAGGAAAATATAGAAATGTTGCTCCTAACCTCCATATAGGGTCATGATATCGACCTTGGGGTTAGATTTAAGTATAAAAGTTATAATATATAATATGAAATGTAAACAAGTTCACCTATAAGTTTATTTGAATGCAGGTAGCATGTTAAATATATTGTAATATGCCAAGTGTAAAGGTAAATGACTAATCCAAATTATAATGCAATGGTGATCAGTGGATAAAAGTTACATATGTAAAGAATTTTTTTTAGTTCGCTAATGTGATGAGTGCTACATGTGGTATCAGAGCAACAGGATACTATATTGAGGCTGGAGTGGGAACTAAAAATGAACAGAGTGTTGTAGAGGCTCTAACGAAAAAACTGTCACAATGAGAAGAGGATATGCAATCCATATGTTAGAAAGATCTATGAGGGGGAATTGGTCGATACCAGATCAAAAGTAAACCTAGAAATGTGGGTACAACTCGGAGCCAATCAACAACAACAAACAAACCAGCTATTAGCAAGGCAACAACACCAAACTCAAAGGTTTTTAGAAATTGTTCAACAAATGCAAGTGGAAATGGAACGCATGCAAACGAATAATGAGCGATTGATGCTTCAACAGGAGAAGATTCTCAAAAGCTTATCTGATAAAAAGAATCATAGAGTTTTCTAGACAAGCCCTGGCCACGAGACTCAGGGTATGAGAGAATGACAAAAATTTACATAAAACTATTCTGAAGCTAGTCATATGTAGCAGAGGGTTAGAGTTCACTATGGGGAGGAATCAGGTACAACAGTCAACTTGGAAAGGAATAAGAAGTAGAAGTTGGAGCTGCAAGGAGAATTTTGTAAAAATAAACCTCCATACTTTGATGGTGAAGCAGAAGAAGCAGAAGAAGCCTTGGTAATTGAAATGAATAAATACTTCCAAGTTTATGAGTATAATATTATCCTTCGAGGTAGACTAGTTATTTACTAGCTATGGGGGAAATCCACCTTGTGGTGGGAGGAGATTATAATGGTGCATGGGATCGAGCAAAAAAATATAACGTGGGAAGAATTTCAATGACACTTCAAGAGTAAGTAACTAACAGAGTGTTTTTATGATGAAAATTCTAAGGAGTTCCACAATTTGCGTTCAAGGCAACTGACCATGGAGGAGTATATTGCAAATTTTACCTCCTTGATGAGGTATGTACCATATTTCCATGAAGAGAAATCCAAGGTGCAGCGATTCCTCAGTGGTTTGCCTATGTATATGACGGAACGAATTGATTTCGATAGCCCATAAACAATGGATAAGACAATAAAGAAAGCCCGCATGTGTTATTAACAGTCTAAGCAGTATAAATTGGCCCCCAAAGAAAGGAAAGAAATTTTTTTCTGCATCCTCACATACCAAAGCTTCTAGTTTCATAAATAAATCAAATTTTTCCATGGGAAAGAAACCGAGCAAAGGACAACAAATACCCTGATGGCAGACTAATACTAATCTTCAGGACACTTCAAGAAAACTAGAAAATAGCCAAGCACCAAACCTGCCACAATATCCTCATCGCAATTCAGATCATGTGGCTTACATGTATGAAGAATAAACCGTGGGAGATGTGTCCAGAAGCCTGCTCTGGATCAAGGCATCATTGGAGGATCGTCAGGTCGACTTTCATCCATCAATGGTGGAACCAGAAGTTAAGATACTTAAATGACCTATATCAATTCTGGTAGATCCTGGTGCCACTTTAAGTTATGTTAGTCCTATAGTGGTAGAAAAATGTTGTTTAAAAACTCAGAAATTTAAAATTTTGTGGGTAGTATAGCTAGCCACAGGGACCAAGAGAAGAGTAAATGCACAAGTAACAGCTTGTTAGATCGAGATAGGGGACGTGCAAATTAAATCTGAGTTGGATTTCCTACCTATAGGGTCCTATGATCTACTATTAGGCATGGATTGGTTAGAAAAGTACTGGTAAGCAGTTGATTGTAAATCAAAAAGTATCAGCTACTTGGCAGAGAATGGGGTTCATTGTCAATTACAAGGAATTAAAGGATCGGTAAAGTTTCACTCCATTAGTGCTACCGAATTGGGTAAAAGTCTGAGGAAGGGTTGCAGAATATACACGGTACAAGTTGGATACTCCAATGCAAAAGAGAATATTGTAGCACTCGAAAATATACCAGTGGTTCAAGAATTTTTGGACGTATTGCCAAAGAATATACCAGGATTACCCCATAAAAGAGATATCGATTTCACCATCAAGCTTATTCCTGGGGCAACACCGATATCCATGGCCCCTTTTAGAATGAGCACACCAGAGCTAACATAAATTAAAATGAAGCTTCATGAACTCCTGGAAAATGGTTACATATGACCCAGTGCATCCCCTTGGGGAGCACCAATGTTATTTGTTAAAAAGAAATATGGTACATTGCGCATTTGCATTGATTACCACTAGTTCAATAAATTGACGGTAAAAAATAAATACCCATTATCTCGAATCGATGATATGTTCAATCAGGTGAAAGGAGAAATTTTTTTCTCAAATATTGATTTGAGGTCTAGATATCATGAGATCCAAGTCAAAGATGGTGATGTCTGTAAAACATCATTTCAAACTCACTACAGACAATACGAATTTGTGGTGTTGTCGTTTGGGTTAACCAATTCACCCTCTACATTTATGAGCTTAATGCATAGTATCTTCCATCCATATCTTGATAAATTCATGTTGATTTTTATAGATGATATACTGATCTACTCAAAAACTGAAGAAGAGCATAAGGAACACTTACGCACAATATTGCAAGTTTTGCGAGATCAATAATAATATGCTAAATTCAACAAGTGTGACTTCTTTAAAGACCAGATCCAATATTTGGGCCATGTTATATCAGTATAAGGGATATCCATCGATCTAGAAAATATACAAACCATAATGGAATGGTCAGTACCTCAAAATTTCGCGAATATAAGATCATTTATGGGGCTGGAAGGTTATTTTCGGCACTTTATAGAGTGGTTCTCACAAATCAGGTATCAAATTACGTACTTAGAGAAAAAGGGAAGGAGATTTATTTGTACAGCTAATTTTCAGCAAAGCTTTGATCAGTTAAAACAATTATTAACTACAACTCTAGTGTTAAATATTATAGACCCAAGAAAATAATTTTTTGTTTGTAGTGACCTATGTGAGGTAGGTGTGGGAGAAACCTTAGCCCAGGAAGGTAAGGTGATTGTGTATGAGTCTCACAAGCTGAAGGATAACGAACAAAGGTGTTATGTACGACTTAGAGTTAACTACAGTAATTCATGCATTAAAATTCTGGAGGCACTACCTGCTAGGAAGAATATTTTTACTAAAAAGGGATCACAGTAGCTTGACCAAGTACTTTAATCATCCCACCCTCTATGCGAGACAAGAATGGTTGAACGAATTTTTGAGTGATTTGGAGTTTGAAATTAAACACATCAAAGGCAAGGAAAATCACGTTGCAGATGCATTAAGCAGGAAAATAAACTGTGTATACGAACTACGGTTCATTCAAATTGAATTTAATTTTTGGGAATCGATAAAAGAATATGCACCAAAAGATCTTGAATATAATTTTTGAAGTCAGCAAGCACAGCAAGATGAAAGGTTGGGGAAGAAAACAGAGTTTTTTCTTGACAGAGATTAGCTATTAACCTTTCAGGGAAGGGTGTGTATTCCAATTCAGAATTCTGTCAAGCAAGCACTATTGGATGAATTTCATCGAAGACCATACATTGCTCATCATGGGTACCGGAATATTATCTCACAAATAAAGAAGAGTTATTTCTAGCCTGGAATGCATAAGGACATAGCTGAGTACCTACTTCAGTGCATGGAATGTCAGCAAGTGAAGGTTGAACATCATCATCTGGCAGGTCTACTTTAACCAATTGTAGTTCCAGAATGGAAAGGGGAGGTAATTACCCTTGACATTATTACGATACTACATAGAACAGAAATACATAATGATTCCATTATGGTTGTTTTGGATAATCTCAGTAAGTTTGCCCATTTCATTCTGGTACAATCTAATTTCAAAGCAGTGCAGTTTGATCATATTTTTATGAAGGAGATATTCAAGCTGCACGGAATTCTGAAAATGGTGATTTTCGATCATGATTTGAAGTTAACCTCGGCATTATGGAAATATTTATTCACTGGATTGGGAACTCAGATATAGTTCTGTAAAGCATACCATCAAAAAATAGGTGGATAAACCAGACGAGTAAATCAAGTTTTAGAATATATTATTTATATGTACGTCATGCAGCAACCCAGAAAATTGGAATAATATCTACACTTGGTAGAGTTTTCATACAATAATGGTTACCATGAATCATTGAACATGAGCCTATTTGAAGTGTTTTATTGAAGAAGGTGTCAGGCCCCTGTAAATTGGAACAACCTTGAGAATAAGCTAATGCTTGGGATAGAGATGTTAGAAGATATGGAACGTGAGGTAAATAAGATTCGACAGAATCTAATGGTGGCACGGGATCGGTAAAATATTTATGCTAATAAGAAAAGGACATTCCAGGAATTTAATGTGGGAGATCATGTCTACGTGTGAATTAAGGCTAAGAAGAGTACTTTAATATGGAATACTTATGCGAAGTTGGCACCCCGCTATTGTGGAACTTTCCAAATTCTGGATCGGGTATGACCTGTGGCTTATTGATTGGCTCTACGTAGCCACATAAAATTCCAAAATGTATTTCATGTATCACTTTTGAAGCGATACATATATGACCCTAAACATGTGATATAATGGAAAAATGTGCAGTTAATAAAAATTTTTATTACGGCATAATTAAGATGTATGATTAATTAGTTGAACTATATTTTACCTGATGTAGGTCGAACCAAATGGCAAGTTCCTAGTGGAACCCCATTGCATTATCGATCTAAAAGAAATCTCGTTGCTGAAACGAGTCATCGCCCAAGTTAAAGTGCAGTGGAAGCACTTTGGACATGAGGAGGGCACTTGGGAGGGTGAGGAATTCATGGAAGGCTTTCCAGAGATTTTTTAGAATGAGAAAAGAACACCAGGGATGGTGTTCACCTAATGGAGGGAAGATGTAACCTCTCGTACAATCAACAAATTTAGATTTAAATTTTGATTTACTAGCTATGACATGAATAGTGAATTATGTTTAATTTCAAGAAAATGAATTTATGATGTGGAAAATAATTTATGCCCGAAATATCAGTAAACAATATTTAATTTTTTAAATAAAAGGATTGGAATTTTAAATAAAACACTATGAAAGGAAAGCTCAAGAGGAGAGGCTCAGAAATAGTTACCAACTGCTAGATAGTTAATCAAGTGCACCTCTTGATCCTCCTCCCTAGAGATAAAAGGATCTAAGGTGGGAGGGAGAGTGGTTCCACCCTTAGAGAGAAGAGTAGAAGTGAAGACAATTGTTGAGAAGAAAATGGAGTTGCAAAGGTTTCAATAGCTGGGATTAGAACTAGTGGAATCTCCAGTTTGCTAGGTAGAATTAGCATGAATAAGTTCTAAGGTCTAAGAAAGGAAAAGCTCAGAGTGACTGAGTGTTTATTATTTTCTGGTAGTGAGACTCGGGGAGAGCATTGAACATTATTTCCAATCTCAATGGTTAGGAGGAGGACCCTTCTATTGATCTTCTCTACTTAAATAATTCCATATGAGAGTTAGTTTGATTCTAGGTAATCTACGAAATTTTTCGCTAATACAGGAAATAGGATTATTTACTTAATTGAAAACATAAGCTTGAAGACTCATAGTAATTTTTATATGTGAATTCTAGTCTTGAATGTAGAATGTTGGATGAGTTAATGTACCCAAAAGAGTAAGTGTAAATATTGCTATAACGTAACGAGTTAACATAATTATTGTTGAAAATATGAAAGTAACAATGAGGCATGAGTGAAGGATAAAGAAAGTAAGTACTCATGTTGCTTATGAATTATGAATTATGTTCCTATTTTAAATATATGATGAGATACTTAAAGAATGGTACTGACTGGTAGGAATTATGTGAAACAATTACCGATGTTAATGGTCTGAACCGTAGTTGCTACAGGGAAAACTTGTAACTACAAGAATTGATCAGGCAGTAGAAAACTTGTTCTCCATAACCTTAGGTTAGTGACCATAGCATTGTAAACTCTTAGGTTAACGCAATGTAAAATATGCTGGAAAGGGTGCCTCCACTACCAAGTTATGGGGTGTTGCTGGTTAGTTCAACCTAAAGAAGACCTCCATGTCAAACAGTCCAGAAATAGAACCCGCACTGTAGTGAAGGTGGGGCTTATTAGATGCTTATAGTTCATATAGAACTAGAATGAAAGAAAATGCACACTGTGCACACACACATAATGAAATAAAACTCAGATTGTGCATACACACAAATAATAAACATTTTCCATACATAAAAATTAGCCTGTGTAGAAATTACAGAAAAACTTTGAATGAAAGAACTTGTTGAAACGCAATTCCAATTCAGTGGATAATAGTGTCTGTCTAATCATTTCCAATAAATACGTATTTAAAATTTTACGAGAAAAAACAATCATACACCCATAATTTAGACCATTAAAATTTAACCAAAGATGAATCTTCTTGAAGTAAGAAAAATGATTTGTTATGTTATTTATCAAAAATATCATAGTACACAGTAGAATTAACAAAAATAGAGAGTTTAAATCAAAACTGCCATTGTATAGCCATATATGCAATAACCCTACTAGGGTTTAATACACACACACACACACACATATATATATATATATATAAACTCATGGAAATGCTAAATAGTGGAACTGAATTAACCAGCTAGCTTGACTAAACAAGTGCTAGATACAATTGCTATCAAGCCCTTAAACTCGAGATTGTTCTTACACCAACGAAAACTCAAAACCACAGGATAATAACCCTTAGAGGGTAGAAAAGGGGGCTGATTATACATCACTAGAGTGAAATAATTCTTTCTATGAATACCTGGAGGAGATGAAACCATCATGAAACCCTTTCCACCGTAGAAGTTTGAGCAGAGGTCGAATAACACCTGGGGTACCTGATAATAGAAATGGGATGATTAACAATATTTATTAAACATAAGATGGCTAGAAATAAAGTAACAAAAAATCCCTTAGGTTAAGGGAGGAACTATTTATCTTCATGGACATAATATGTCGGATGAAGTGGCTTCCACCCAGTTGAAATCCAGCGAACATTTCTCTTCCTAAACCCTCAAACAAAGAAACCATTACCGCTAGTGAAAAATTAAAAATATGTGCATAAAGGGCACTCAGAGAAACCAGACAGAGGGCTTGGCAGTAGCTAAATCCAAAACAACAAAGAACCACCATTAGAACGCTGAGAAGAATGGCCACCAGGAGCACCAAATATTGCATAGGTGGAGCGTGGTGCATGCGACACCAAATGATACCTCTGTTAAAGGTTTGGGTCGAGGTAGAGCCTAACGAACCTCTCATTAATATGGATTGTTGGATGTGAGACTTATCAATGGAGGATAGATCCCCACCTGAACACCCTCGATTCCCGAGAGGGATTAGAGGACAAGGGTTAAATTTAAAAAATAATAATGATAATATAATTCTTCGTATAATAAAGTGAATGCATTCATGTGCTAATCCCATGCAAATAATTCAAATGTGACAGAGGCGAATTATGGTAGATGTATTCAAAGACCAAATTATCTTAATGGTTATAGAAAAGACAGAAATGTCACTCGTAACCTTTGTATAGGGTCATGAGATCGACCTTGCGGTTAGATTTATGTATAACAGTAATAATATATAATCACAAATGTAAACAAGTTCACCTATAAGTTTATGTGAATATGTTCACTATATTCTGATATGGCATGTGTAAAGGTAAATGGCTAATCCAAATTATAAGTGAATGGTGACCGGTGCATAAAAGTTACATATGTAAAGAAATTTGTTTTTAGTTCGCTAATGTGATGTGTCGCACAAATCATGTTGAAGGTGAAAAATACACTTTTTAAGAGAATTTAAGATTAAATATACACGTTCCATCTCGATGTCTAAAATGTATTTAAATATTGAATTTTATATAATATTATTTGGTCTAAAATTTGATATCATATATATATATATATATATATAGTATTAGTTTGTAAGTCAAAACCAAAATAATAAATTGGTACGTTTAGCCATTCTCTCCTAAACTTACCATTCTCCCTTGACTTGAAGAAGGGAGAATGGTACCTTTCCAAGAGTGATATAAGTGAAGTCCCCTTGCTCTGCGAATTTTCATTCCAAAGCCAAGAAGAAAGATGAGTTAATCATGGCTAACATTGGATCCACAATTTTAGTAGTGGGAGATTTCAATGGCCTTGTTAATCTCTACACCTCTACACTGACGGATCTGTGGTGCATCCAAACAAACGAACTTTCCAACTTCCTCCACTGAGAGAAAGTTACAATCACATTTTACAAAAATACATTGTGTTTGATTGACGTAATTAATCCTATATGATTTTTATATTTACGTCATAAAGCGTTATTATTTGAAAACAACTACCCTATTTCCCACTTGTACTTGGTATGCATCGTTAGATTTTTTTTTAAATGATTAAAATCTCCTCACACATTGATTTGAATTCGGTATTGTTTGGTGAGGTGGCAATATATGTGGTTCCTAGGGAATTTGAATTTGGTACTGTTTGGCGAGGTGGAAATAACTCTGGTTCCTAGGGCATGGATCTAACCGCTCTCATTGGCCAAAATTATTTAACGACTTAACCAATCCTTCCTCACTCACCCCACTCCCATTAGCCACGCGTATCAACAGACCTCAACTTTGGTAATTTGATCCTTGGACAACTCCTTTAAAAAGCTCCCAGATATCTCTATATTATTATGTTTCTGGCTTAGTTTATCATTCTTTTTGATCCTCATCTCCATCCATATATTAGTCTGTGTCTGTATCGGTTGGTTATTGTGGTTTTCTATGTCGATGTCTATTCTGTGTGTGGGCTTGGATAGGCCTATCCATGTGTTACCGTGGTTCTTTCGTCAATTCTCTGTAGTGAGGTTTGTGTGATTCTATTCGTAGGGCTAATCTCTATGGATGAAGAAGAGATAAATAAAAGATAATCTTTCCATTTCTATGTAATTGCAGATGCGTTCAGGCCGATATTGGTTTTCCTAGGTAATTTACTTCTTTATGTTTTGAATTCCTATTGATGTTCTAAACATAATCGACATTTCTACTCTGATTTAGTTTGTAATAAGTATTTGTAATGTGGCAGACTATTGTGAAAATATTTTGATATGAAAAGGATAGATGAAGATCACGGTCTCATGTAAGTAAATTCAAAGATTTGCGATAATGACCACCCTATTTGGTTGATCATTAATTAATATGTTCAAGATTATTTAATGAAGGGATTTAGGTCAGTTTGTATTATATCTTGAAATTAAAATTGAGTCGTGCTACACATATTGACCTTTAATCCGCAGCATGTACCGTAGATTAGTATTGGAATCCCAATGTATACCCAATGTATATCAAAATCCCATGGTACGAGAAATATAGGTTGCTACTTTAAATGGAGATTTCTTGATGGTGTGAAACTCATCCATCCTAACAGGGCACACAAGAGCATAAGCGTTTTAAGATTTTTCTTTTGTTTGAGATTTTGGGATTTTCTTCAGTTACTATAATCTAGGTATAATTTTCTTATTATATAATTAATGTTTCATGATTTACATATTTTTAATTACTATAACTGTTCTCTGGGCTTTTTTTTGGTTTTTTTGTACAATTTTTTTTTATAACTTTCCTCGTTTCAATTTTCTTTGATTTTACGTTTTATTCGGTTGATTTGCACTTTATACAGGGTAATATTTCTGTTTTGTTTTATTATCAATTTTTTATCATTTTAATGATGGATTGTAGTGATTTTTTTTACATCGATAAATGAAAATTAATTTTAATAATGGTTGTGCGAGAATGCCCCATTATGAAAATATTTAAAGTTTACATAACAGCTATAATGACTTATTTTGGACCTTGCTTGCAGGTTGGAAAAATAATAATCACAAATGTTCACTGTGGTGGGTTGGTCAATTTTCTCTCGTGAAGTTTGTGAGCATCTGTTCTTAGGGTCAAGAAGAGAGAAAGAGAAGATAATTCACTCATTAATGAATCAATCCATTTCTATGCAAATGTAGCTAGATCTAGGTCGATATTGGTTTTCCTAGGTAAGGTTTGGAAATTCTATTGCTACTAAAAAATCTATATTTATAAGATGTAATTGTAATGTGGTAGAGCAATTGTGAAATTTTTTTCTAATAAAAGGGATTGATGAAGATCATGTTCTTATGTAGGTGAATTCCAAAGAGAAATACAAATGTCTACGGTAATCACCACTCCATTTTGTTAATCATCAATTAATATTCTCAAGACTCGTCAATGAAGAGATTTATTCTGGTTTGTACTTTATCTTGAAATTTAAATTCACGGGTGCTAAACAAATTGACCTAAATTGACCTTTGATTCGCAGCGTGTCACCATAGATTATAATTGTAATCGCAATGTATGCAGAATGTACATTAATATTCTAAATGGAGTTTCCTTGACTATGTTAAACCCCATCCAATCTGAAACAGCGCACACAAGCATAATCATCTTGAGATTTTCCATTTTTTTAGAATTATATTTTCAATAATATAATATGGTTTGTAAAAAATATGAGAAGTAGTTTTCACAATGGATATAAAAAGCATGCATTACTATGCTCGAATGCTATGTTATGAATATATTTAAAATTTAGAAGTAATTTTCACAATATATATATAAATCGTGCATTGGTGTGTTGGAATGCTATGTTATGAATATATTTAAAATCTATTGATTCGTACTATTAGACCTTGGCTGCAGGGTGGAAAATTAATAATCATAAATGTTTGCTGAAAGGAGACATGTTGAATAACAGGTTCAATTTGGTAAAGCATTTTGTTATGTTTGTCTTCTGCTTCTTCTTCTTCTTCTTTTAAATCTGATTTTTGTTCTATTGGATGGATGAGACTTACTTTTTTTGTTATATATAGATTTTTTGGTGGGTGCGCTAGTACGTCGCTTTCTATTCCGGAGAAATGAGAGGGATAGTATGTTGCTTTATGTTCCAGAGAAATGAGAGGGATATTGTACATGAGGAGGAGCATTGCATGTAAATGTGAGTGTTTTTTTGAATGTTGCTTGTTTGATTGAACTATGTTTTATAGCCCGTGAAAATGAAAGCTAGTTTTAGATGGTCTTTTTTTTTCTGAAGTTTGGAAAAGTTAATTCAAGTGAAATTTTGATGAGCATGAAATTTGAAAGAAATGTTACTTCGAATAATTATTATTGAAATATAAATTATTACTTATATTATTTGGTGATAAATTATGTTTTGTTTGAAGTACTTCTAGGAATAAATAAATATTAATTCCATTAAGGGAGATATATTGATTAGTGTACTTCCAGAAATTTGTTGATATTTATTCCATTTTAAGTTTTCCAAGATTATTTTAGAAATTATAATGTAGCTCTGTAAAATCCATAATGGTGGGGCTTGTTATTATTTAAGCTGGGAGATAAATCATAAATCTATTCTCAGTGGTAAAATTCGTGAGTTCATTTTTATGTTCACTTGGCTACTTGAAATTTAATTTTCTGTTGATTGAAATTCTTATTCTATAAAATTAGAACTCTGATATTGTCTACCATGAATGGAAATGAACATAGTTAGAGATAGACTATGAGAGCATAAGTAATGGGACGAGTGTAGCAGGACGGGGCTTTGCTAAATAAATTCCATTTTTACTGCACTTTCATATTATCTACTGATATGTGCAGTGATTAGTCAGCTGGCGTAGTTCAAAGTACAAGCAGAAGAACAAGGTCTCCGAAACAGATGGCTTTACAACTTCCTCTCTTCATGGAAGCAGAGGGCCATGCCATACGTGTTGGAATTTCTAAATACAATTAGACAAAGGGAATGTGTTTCCCCCACAACACAGAGGCTTCAAGTATAATTCGGAAATTAGCAGTCAATACACACAAGCAGCGTAAAAAAAATACAGGAAAGGAACAAACCTTCTGTTTTCTATTCAATCTCTCTCTCTCTCTCTGAAAACAATTGAAATTACATAGCTTATATCAAAATGGTTGAAGCCTATAAAAACCTAATTATAATAAATGATGCTTCAATGTTAAATGGACATGCAACAAACATTTGTCCTTGGGCCATCAAAAGATGCATTTCTACATTTAACGCCATGGAGGCCGTATTCCTTCTTATACACCAAAAACACGCGAGAACACGTTCAAACACACAAAATGGCAGATCTCAAATTTTATGCAATGTGATTCTGGTCCACATCGTATCCGCGCATATCAGTGATTTTAACTTTTAACTCTTGGCACTATCCTTTAAAATTTGGGGGTTGCGATGTGCGATGGTGACGTGGCACTTATCGCATCGCTCCCAAATTAATATAGCCTGCAGGTGGTTTAGTGGTAAACTTGAATCTTTGCGATTGTGATATGTGATAGCGATATTGCATCACAAAAAAATAACATAACTTGCGGAACTTTACGGGTAAACACAAAAACTTGCAATGTGTGAAATGCACTGCCCTCCTAAGCTTGACATGTGCCCCTCTTACGATCGCATCGCAAAAAAAATAAGATAACTTGCGGGCGACATAAAGGTAAAACTTAAAACTTGGGAAGTGCGCTCTGCAGGCGGCATAAAACGGTGGGTCCCACTGATACCGCATCGGCGGTAAAATAACATAACATGTGGTGAAGTTTATGGGTACGAATTAAGATTTGTGAAGTGCGGGCAGTGACGTGGTAAGTTTTGGTAAGTGTGATGAACAAAATACAAAGAAAATGAACGCAAAACAAGGTTTGGTCCATGCGGTAAGTATAAGGTGGGTCTCAGCAGATATCACATCAGCGGGAATTTAACTTAATATATAAAAGGCTTACAGGTTAAAACATAAAAGTTGCAGGCTGCGCTTATGAGAAAAAAGGTAATTCAATGCGGCAGATGGGAATAAACGCAGAGTTAAAGACTCGGGTACTTTGTTTGTTGTGTTGCGTGAAAACGCCTTCGGGCTCCTCGATCTATTGTTGTCCTTCTCTGCAATCAAAATATTGATGAAATGTGGGTTGTTGTCGCTTCTCATTAATGCGGTGGTTGGGATTAAAACTCCAACACTCCCCCCTAATCACAACTGCCTCCATCGATCATTCCCAGACATTTTCTGAAATAATCAAGACTTCTTTTTTTCTAATGTCTTTGTGAGGATATCAGAAAACTGTTCCTCTGTCCTGCAATGCTACAAAAAAAATCTTACCATTGTTAACCAATTCTCTTATAAAATGATATTTTGCATCAATATGCTTTGTTCTCTTGTGGAAAACATAATTCTTTGACAATTTTATTACTGAGCTATTATCACAATAAATTGTGGTTCCTCTTTCTTGCTCATGACACAAATCTCTCAGCATCCTTGTCATCCATATTTCTTGGCATGTTGATGTTGTCGCTACCACATATTCCGCTTCTGATATTGATAAATCAACTATTGGTTGCTTCTTGGAAGCCCATGAAGTGGCTCCCGATCCCAAATGAAACACATACCCATATGTGCTCTTTCTATTACCTACACTTCCAGCCCTATCACCGTCAGTGTAACCAATCAATTTAAAATTATCAGTTGAGGATTATATAATAGCATACTCCTTCATTCCATTCACATACCTCAAAATTCTCTTGGCTTCTTTCCAATGTGTCTCCTATGGTGTCTCCATGAATCTGGAAATTAAACTTACAGCATACATAATATTAGGCCTAGTTGCAATCAAATACATGAGACTGCCAAATATGCTCTTGTACAATGTTGAATCAACATTCTTTCTACAATATTCCTTGTTTAAATTTAACCCCATAACGGTTGCAGTTACTGCTGCTTTGTTGTGCTGCATGTTAAATCTCTTTAAAACTTCTATAACATATTTTTCTTGGGAAATAAAAATTTCATTTTTATTTTTTTTACCTCTATGCCCAAGAAGTATCTCAATAAACCCAAATCAATCGTTTCAAATCCACACTTCATGATTGCTTTAAAATCAGCAATGAGATAAACTTCATTGCTTGTGCAAATTAAATCATATACATATAAAAAAAAAATTAAGGAACTTACCATCATTTTCTTTAATGTAAATTGTGGGTTCACCATCACATTTTTCAAACCCATTTTCTGTCAGGTAAGCATCAATTCTGTTATACCATGCTCTTGGTGCTTGCTTCAGCTCATAAAGAGCTTTCTTCAACTTGCACACTTGGTGCTATTGGCCTTCAATCTCATAGCCTGGAGGTTTTTCAACATATACCTCCTCTTTCAACACTCCATTCAGAAAAGTTGATTTCACATCCATTTTGTATACTTTCCACTTTGTTGTGCTGCTATGGACAACATTTCCCACACTGTATCCATCCTTGCAACTAGTGCAAAGGTTTCTTCATAATCTCTTCCTTGTTGCTTCTTGTAGCCTTTGACAACAAGTCTTTCTTTATGCCTTTCTATTTTTCCTTCAGCATTGCTCTTGTTGTTATAGACCCATTTTACTCCAATGACTTATTTACCTTGTGGGAGGTCCACTAACTCCCATGTGTCATTCTTTTCTATTGCACCAATCTCTTCATTCATTACTTAAATCCATTTTTCTTATTTTAATGCATCTTGAAAATGAATTGGGTCATTGACATGATAATACAAAGAAAATAAAGAGTTCAGATCATTATTATTATCAGTTTCTTGCTCATAAATTTCACTCAAATTTTTGAATCTTGGTCTTCTTGGTGTGCTTGGAGTTCCACTTGAACTCGAGGGAGTTTCTGATCCCTGTGGTGTCCTTAGTGAATCACTTCTGTGATTTCTGAAGGCTGTATTGTTTCCTTCTTGTGGTGTGCTCTGTTGTGCTTGTGTAGGTGGAGGAGGAACCACTGTGGAGGAATTATTTTCAGCAATCAATTCCTCTTTCTCTTCGTGAGACACACATGTCTTCACATTCACTGTCTTCTCTAAGCTTCCATCCCAAGCTTCTTATTCAATAAATTTCACATATCTGGTGATTATAACTTTCTTGGTGGATGGATTATAGAGTTTATAGGCCTTGGATTCATCATTGTATCCAACAAATATACACTTCTCCCCCTTGCTAACCAACTTTTTCCTTGGTTGATCTGGGACATGTGCATATGCCAGACATCCAAATACTTTAATGTGAGTGACAAATTTATTTGTTCCACTTCATGCTTCTTCTGAAAGTCTGTTAATAATAGATTTTTTTGGGCATATATTCAAAATATACACTACACAATTGATAGCTTCAGCCCAATACTCATTTGGAAAATGTTTTTCCTTCAACATACTTCTGACCATGTCCATGATGGTCCTATTCTTCCTTTCTGAAACATCGTTTTGTTGCAGTGTGTCCCTTGTGGTAAACTGCTTGTGTATGCCATTTTCCCTACAGAAACATAGGAAATATTTGGAGATATATTCTCCACCTCTGTCAGTTCTTAGCACTTTGATGTAGTGCCCACTCTGCTTCTCAATAAGAGCTTTGAATTGGTAGAACTGTTCAAACACTTCACTCTTCTATTTCAAGAAATAAACCCATGTGTTTCTTGTATAATCATCTATAAATGTCAAGACATAGTGACTGCCAGCTAATGATGGCATTTTCATTGGTCCATGAAAATCTGAGTGGACAATCTCTAAGGGTGCCTTTACCCTTATACTCTTCCCTACTGGGAATGCTTCTCTGTGTTGTTTGTCAAAGATCAAACCTTCACATAAGCTGTATGGTTTCTCAATAAGTGGTAATCCTTTCACCATCCCTTTTCTATACAAGAGGTTTAAACCTCCAAAATTGATATGTCCAAATCTGAAATGCCATAACCAGTTTCTGTCTTTCACTTCTTCTTAAAATACCTCTTGTGTGACTACTACTACCATGCCTCCTTCCTTCATGTATGTTCTGAGATTGAAAGGAAACATCCTATTCTTTGTCATATGCACTTCTATAATGACCATCTTACTTGGAGGTATGTCCATGATTGTACACACATTATTCTTAACAAATACATTGTAACCCTTGTTCACGAGCTGTCCAATGTTCAGAAGGTTGCATTTCAGGCCAGATAAGTAATACACATCTGGCACAAACTTATTTTCTCCCTTCCTTGTCAATATTGAAACTCTTACTTTTCCCATGATAGAGACTTTGCTATCAGTCCCCATTGCCACTTCAGATTTCATATTTTCACCCAAATTGGCAAGCATTCTATGTTTCCAATCATGTGGTTACTACAACCTGAGTCTAAGAACCATACATATCCTTGTTTTTCTTGTGATACATTACATGTTAGAAGCACATTACTCTACTTCTTATCTTCTTTTGCAAAATTAAAATTTTTCTTATTATTCATCTCATTTTGTTTCTTTCTACATTCATTGGCATAATGCCCATAATTTTTACAATAATGATATTGGAATTCGGATTTGTCATACCTTTGTCCTTTTGCTTGACTCTAGCTTGAGACTTCGCTTTGATTCTGATTGCTGCCCCTTCCACTTGTGCTTGCAGGGCTATTTCTTCCACCTTGATGTGGGCTTCTTCCTCTTCTTCGGCAGTTTGGTCTTCCTCGACCTCTACCTTGACCAAAAGACATTTGTGTCATGAAAGCATGATCCAATGAGGAGTTCGCTATTCTGTTCTATCTATGTTCATGTGACATTATGGATGCATGAAGTTCATCCACTGAAAATTATGAGAGATCCTTTGTCTCTTCTATTTCCACTACTATGGCATCAAATCTTGAGGGTAGACTTCTCAAGATTTTCTCCACTATTCTTCTTTCCTTAAGTGTCTCTCCATGAGACCTTATCTGGGTAACCAACCCAATCACATGTGTGAATAATGAGTCTATGTTTTCAAACTCTTTCATATAGAGAGTTTCAAAATCTCTCGTCAACATTTGTAGCTTTGTTGTCTTCACCTTCTCTGTGCCTTGATAGGTTGTCTTGAGAATATCCCATGCTTCCTTGGACTTCATTGATGCTGAAATCCTTGGGAAAATACTCTCGTGTACTGTCTAAAAGAGATAGAAGAGGGCTTTGGAGTTCTTTTTCTTATTATCTCTCAACAAGTCTCTTTCCGATGTTGTCAAAGTTGCTGTGGCTGCTAGTTCTTGGAAACCTTGTTCCACCAACTCCCATATATCTTGTGCAGAAAACAAGGCCCTCAGTGTAATGGCCCAATAATCATAATTCTTCCCATTAAACTATGGTAGTTGGAGATTTTTCAGGCTTGTGCCTGATGCTACCATTCTAATTGTGTTAAATAAACAATCAACTTGATTGTGTAAAACAAAAGTTTTCTCACGACTGGAGAATTCTTCTTCTCAAATCAGTCTTACAGCTTCTTCAGTAAAGAGTGTTTGTTATTTTACTGAGAGCCTAGACCTACTCTGATACCATGTTGGAATTTATGAATACAATCAGACAGAGGAAATGTGTTTCCCCCATAACACAGATACTTCAAATATAATGCAAAAATTCACAGTCAATACACACAGGAAGCGTAAAAAAAAACACAGGAGAGGAATAAAACTTTTTTTTTCTATTCAATCTCTCTCTCTCCCTCTGAAAACAATTTAAATTACATAGCTTATGTAAAAATGGCCAAAGCCTATAAAAACCTAATTCTAATCAATGTTGCTTCAATGTTGAATGGATGTTCAACAAATATTTTTCCTTGGGCTATCAAAAGACCCATTTCTACATTTAATCGACATGCAAGCCATATTCCTGCTTACACACAAAAAACACATGAGAACGTGTTCAAACACACAAACTGGCAGATCTCAAATTTTATGCAATGTGATTCTGGTCCACATCGCATCCACGTAGATCGGTGATTTTAACTTTTAAATCTCGGTGCTATCCTTTAAACTTTGCGGGCTGCGATGTGTGATGGTGACGTGGCACTTGTCACATCACTCCAAAATTAACATAGCATGCGGATGGTTCGACAGTAAACTTAAATCTTTGCGATTGCGATATGCGATAGCAATATCGCATTGCAAAACAAATAACATAACTTACGGAACTTTATGGGTAAACACAAAAACTTGCGATGTGCGAAATGCACTTCCCTCCTGATCTTGACATGTGCCCCTCTTGCAGTTCGCATCGCAAACAAAATAAGATAATTTGTGGGCAGCACAAAGGTAAAACCTAAAACTTGCAAAGTGTACTCTGTGGGCGACAAAATGGTGGGTCTCGTCGATATCACATCGACTGTAAAATAACATAACATGTAGTGAGGCTTATGGGTAAGATGTAATATTTGCGAAGTGTGGGTAGCGACGCGGTAAGTTGTGGTAAGTGCGATGAACAAAATACAAAGGAAATGAACGCAAAACAAGTTTTGGTCCATGCGGTAAGTATAAGGGGGGTCCTGCCAAATATCACATCAACGAGGATTGAACTTAACAATGGAAAGGCTTACAAGTTAAAACATAAAAGTTGCAGGTTGCGCTTGCAGGAAAAAAGGTAAGTCAATGCGGTATATGGGAATAAATGCAGAGTTAAAGGCTCGGGTACTCTTTTTGCTGTGTTGCGTGAAAATGCCTCCGGGCTCTTGGATATGCTGCTGTCCTTCTCTGTAATCAAAAAATTGATGAAGTGTGGACTGCTTCCACTTCTCATTCATGGCGGTGGTTGGGAGTAAAATTCCAACAATATGGAATGACCTAGAAAGCCCGAGAATCCACTGTATATTATTGATTACTTTCAAATTTATTGTTCTCGGCTTCCATAGAAATTTATGGGGCTTACTATAAATACATCCTTACTTTCAAATTTATGGTTCTCTACCTCCATAAAAATTTCTGGGCCTTACTATAAATACATAGAAATTTTTGGGCCTTGCTATAAATACATTCTTACTTTCAACTTTATGGTTCTCGGCCTCCATAGAAATTTCTGGGCCTTACTATAAATACATTCTTACTAAAAAAAATATTAAATCAATATTGGATATAATTAAATCGGTATTGGATATAATTCTAATTTCACATAATTGTAATTTCAGCGTTCTAAAACTAAATAATTTCACTTTTTCCTTTCACTTTTTCCAGTCTATTTGGATGGTTGAGATCGCAAATTATAATTTCAAAAGTTATTAATAAACTATTTGATTACCGTATAACTTTCCAATTATCTTATACTATTACCATTGCAAAAACTTAAGTAACAACGTGTAACATAATTTTTCTCTTTCAATTTACTATGAAAACAAGCAATCTGCCCACTATCAGGCCAAAGGCTCTCTGTTAAAGAAGGGTGACTTCTTTCAAAAGTAGGAAATATGCACACAGTGGTTTTACGTAATATGCTCAAATAGTAAAGGAGTGTTCGGTAGGTAGACTGTCAAGGTTGAACCTTAGCCCACACTAAAATATTTGAGAACAAATAAACTAAGGATGACTATACCTATAGCCTAAGTTACCTAGTAAGGCACCTATTGCACTTGGTAAGTTTAACTATGAAGAATATGCATTATTAAAATAAAGTTATATTTTCAAATCCAAAGCATAGCGTTTGTGTAATTTTATAGGTTGGTGTAGTTATAATGAATTGAATGATTAAGGAAATGTATTTCTTTATTATAAGTTTATTAATTTTTTCTTTTTATTTTAGAGGTATAATATTTTAAATTTTATATGAGGAATATATATATTCAATATTAATATCTATCATGTTATTTAGAGAAATAATGATTAAGGAAATGTGTTTATTTATTATAAGTTCATTAATTTTTTTCTTTGAGAGGTATAATATTGTATAATATTGTATATTTTATATGGGGAAAGTATATATTCAATATTTATATGTTTGGTGTGGAGGATTCCATTGGTTCCTCTCAATTATTTACATTAAGCCAATTAATTTATAAATCACAAATTTAAGTTAGAAGAAAAATAAATAATAACAATTTGAATAATTTTCAGCGAATCTGATTAAATTTACATTAAACAATAAAATAAAGAAACCCCTGAAATGCACTAAATTAAATTAGGAAAATTATTATGCCATTTTGTAAATATTTTATAAAAAGTTGTAATTTTTAGAAATTTATTAAAAAATGATTATTTAAATGTAAATGTAAATATAAATACTACAAATAAAAAGTATTTTTTTTTAAAATATAATATTACAAATGAAAAATGTTTGTTTTGTGTATCCTTGTCTTTCGGTTTCTTAAACCTAAGTATAAATTACCTACATTTAAAAATTAAATCATTTAACTGCAAATATAAATATAAATTACAAATAATAATGATCTCCTATTTCTTTATAATAAATTAAATGAAAAATTAGCAAATGTACCAACTATATATCTGTAGTTTTAATTATTTCCAAATTTCAAAAACTAGAATATATAATGACCTGAATTTTAGGTTTTTGAAATATTTTGCATTATCGGTTACTTATGTATCTTCCAAAATTATTTTGTATGCATTGAAATATTTTGTTTTAGGCAACTTTGATATATCTATCTATTGATTAGGAAATCCTTGGCATGTCATCAACAAAGGGAGGGAATATTCTATTTTAGACTACTTTGATATATCTATCTATTGATCAGGAAATTCGTGGTATGTCATCAAAAAAAAGGAGGGAACTGGAATTCCATCAAGAAAGGGAAGGAATTCAACAAATGGAGGGAATCTGATCCCGAGTTTCAATTAGAATCACTTTTTGTTTGGCTTAGAATCATTTTCTGTTTGGCATCATATTCTTCTACTGATACGTGGGCCCTATTACTACTTATTGGGCAAAGAATTATTTTACAAGTTGTATATGTTATCTACTATTAGCATTCTTATTATCAATCTTTGCAATATTTTTGGTTCTTTTGATTCTAATTTTAAAATGATTCATTGGGAATTAGGGAGATTTATTATTAAATCAAATAGAATAGAAAAAAAATTGATTGAATTCTTTGCTTAAATTTAAGAACAACATAAGATGATTGTAGACTCCTCGCCTCTCTCCTTCTCCTTTTATTTTTTCTCTATGAATGAACTTTCTATTTATAAATTTATAGTATAATTACAAAAGGGCTTTTTTCCAATAACACCTCAGTCATAATGGAGGCATTAATATTTATTTGATGAAGCTTGATGTCGGTGCATTTTCTTGGTAGTGTGGATGCCCAAGATTTCGAAAATCCTAGGTTCCTTCATGTTTCGTAATTTTTGTCTTTCCTTAAACTCTTAATATTCTAGTCTTTGTATGTCATTATTCATCTCGATCGTATATTAATAGAGTTTTGTTACCCCTCGAGTGGGAATGATGATGAAAGTTTCAATTAATTCTTCATTTTTCGCTTGTATTTGTTTAGTCTCGGCAACAATTGTAGCTCATACATTATATATTTCGTAAATTATTGATCTAGTGGAAGAAAAGTTAGATAGGAATTCCAAAGTCAAGATTTCATGTTATCTTATCATCTTGCTGGCCACATCCCACATCCTTCTTGCAAATTCAATGAATCCAATCACCATTTCTTTCGTTTCTTGATGTTATGATTTCCAAACATTAATCATAAAATAGTATCATCCTGTTGGCCACATCCCACATCCTTCTTGCAAATTCAATGAATCCAATCACCATTTCTTTTGTTCCTTCATGCTATGATTTCCAAACATTAATCATAAACTAGTCCCTCCTTATGTACTCCTCGCTTAACCTTGGAAATGAATATACCCGTTTTTCCATTTAAGAATTTGATAACTATGCTAGCTCTATCATAGGCCTATGATTCAACATTGATATTGTGTGTTACATTTTCCATATATATGAAGCAATCTTAATATCTGCTATTGAATAACGATTCTATGAGTGATATTTTTTTTCCACTTTAGGAAACTTGTTTTAATACATTTATGGATTTTAGTGTGTTTTTATTTAGCATTCTTGCATTATTTTATTTTTTTGGTATTGTTTGGCCTTGTGTTTACTGCTTTTGTATCTAGTAGAATCTGCATTCAATAGATGCTTCTTCACCTCTTCTCATTCACATTTCCACATTATAATGGCTTCCCTTGGAAGTTTTTTTTCTGAAGAAGATATTGATTGTCCATAGTGGCACTCACTTGATGCTCTTTCTGCAGGTTTTCCTAAAATTCTTTATGGTCATGCTCATTTAACTACATATATTACTCTTTTGTTAATTATGAAGCCCATATCTATAAAAACAAATTGGCATCATAGCTTTCTTAATAATGATTGCTTGGATATTGCAACTGTTGCATGTCCTTCCATTGAGTTATTGGTTTGTGACTACCTCTTAGTTTATTTGGTATGCTAAAGACTAGAGTACTATCATTGAAGGTTGGGATTTTCTCACTTAATCTAGGATTGTGTCCCCATTTTTATGAACTTCAGATTATAGCACCTCAAATGACATCATTGAAGCTGAAAGGATGTGGTGTTTTGTCTCAGACAGATATTCATTGTGCACAATTGCACTCACTTGATGCCTCTTTCTGTAGGTTTTATTAAAAATTATTTATGTTCATGCTCCATTAACTATATATATTAGTCTTACATATATTATGAAACTCGTATTTATAATGTTTGTTGACATTGTATCTTTCTTAATGATGATTTCTTGATTGTTGCAACTCCTGCATGTCCTTCTATTGACTTGTTGGTTTTCATGTCGTGCACCTCAAGTGGCCCAGAGGGGTTGTTGGCTTTACAGAGACTCCAATTTGGAACTTCTAGATTTGTCTTACACATTCTTGACAGATTTATTATCCACCATTACTTATTGTCCCTAATTAATTATTACTTCAAAGAATTAAAATTTAACACTCCTAGGTCTTTTGTATACATTCTTGGCAGTTTCCCAACCTATCATTGAGTACCTTTTTTGTCAAAAAATTTAAAATCATTTTTCTCCCTTGCATATTCATAAGGTTTTGACTTTCAGGCTTGCAAATATCTTGAGAATTCAACATTGATTCCACTCCATAGGATAAGGTCACTTTCGAAGCTCTATGAGTTGGATTTATCCAATGCAATTCTTAGCCGAAAAGGAAATCTCAAAGAGAAAAGACAGAGTGTCTTTCTTTCTATTGATCTAAATCCCGGAGCTAACTCTGAACTCGGTTGAATAGACATATTCAAATACCAATTCAAGCCAAGAAGCGGGTTATCATAATAGAAGTGATCAACATCAACTAAAAGAAAGAAGAGAGTCAGAGATCGAAATTAGTCAAATTTCTTCCTTTCCCACCCTTGTTGAAGACCTATGCTTCATCTCCAGGGAAGGAACTGAAGTCAAAGATGAGCTTATTTCCCATTGTTTTTCCTTTGGCTAGGAGAATATTTTGTTTTCATATATACATGTTTAAAACATTGTTAATTTCATCTCACGATGCCGTGATCATTGTTTCATATCTTGAATGCATTAAGAAACATGGAGTTGTATGAAACAACTTTCTTTTTTTTAATATTCCAATCAACATATATGATTTTTAAAATAAAAAACATACACTTTGTGAAAAAAGAAGCACCCCAAACACAAGATATAATTTGATAGAAAAATATTAATCTTAAGCCAAGGTTAGTCTCTAATAATTGAAAAAATCTTTTCTTAAGCCTAGGTTAGCCTCTAATAATTGAAAAAACTAGTGTGTTCCAATGCCCAAGAAATATCAGTGAATAATATATATTTGAAAGGTAGAATTTCTAAACTTAAAAATAGGGACAGAAATCCACGAAAATTAATCCATATCGGAGTAATCCATATGGAACTTACAAAATTGCATATTTTTTTTACTTATTTCTTATATGATATTCTTTTCTATGCTATTACCTTACAACGTTTCCTTTGCAACATATAGTACAATTGCTAGTTATAATTTATTTTTATAATTTAAAATTTTTATTATATAATAATAAAATCAATATTTATTTTTAATGGGACTGGAAATTATTTGAATCTAAGCCTTATCAAGCTCTCGTATTAAAACAACGTGACGGATTGATTATGATAAAATCTTTTTCATTACAAAAATCAAAGGTTTTTTTTTAAGTAATTATATTGTCGAAACAAATCACATTGTATGTTTGTTATTTTTATATTAATGGTTCTAAAATTTAAAAGACGATGTACTACTAATTTTTTTTTTATCATTTGAAAAGAATGATAAAAATATCTCTACATTCCTTTTATAGTTCTAAGTTCAAAATTTCAAGAATATGATTAAAGGAAGATGCATCGAGTGTTTTGGTTTTGTTTATAATTTGAGAAAAAGAGAAATTAGCCATTTCACTTTATTGTAATTGGGTTAAAAAAATTTACTCTATATTTACGAATAAATTGAGTTTTTTTCTCATTAATTTATATTTTAGTAATTTTAACAAAAAAAAAATTATAATTAAAAATAAGTCATTGACATTCTTATAAATTTGGGATAACATTTTTTTATTAATATTTATTAATATAGGTCAGGTTAATAGTATCAAATATTATTATGGATTTCTATTGTAAGATTATTTTATTTTCTCCTATTAAAATGATTAACTAATTAATAAATTTGGATTTGGAGTTTATGTGTTGGTTAAAGTGGCTAAATGATCTAATTTCCTAGGTCTCATTTGGACTACTAAAATGAGGGGAAATATTACTCATATATGTTTTCAATTTTTTGAAAGAGCACTTTTTCAATCTTTCGAAAGAGCAAATTATGTATAAGGTTTTCATTTATAGTTAACATATTATGATATATTAATAATATTTTATACGGGTGAGGCAAGACTGGGAGGGGTTATATATTATCCCGATGAAAATATTAAGACTCGAAGCACTAGGGGTTAGAGGTTCACCACAAATAACCAAGTGAAATTCTTAGCCTTGTGGAAAGAGCTAGAAATGAAAATATTAAAGAATATTCAACATTTAATGGTATTGGGGAATTCAATGATAGTCATTCAACAAGTGATTAAACTAAAATCACTTTCTCACTCTGATCAAACTCCTATTTTGCAAAGGATCGAAAGGAAAATTAGAAAATTTGAGCCAATCAAGTTCTACCATGTTAAAAAACATCTTAGCACCAAAGAAAATGCTTTAGCTAACAAAGGATCCTCCTTTGACAAACGAATGACACTTTAGGAAAGTGAACTAAGTCTATGTAAGCCTTTTCCATGATCAAAGTAATAAGAATTCATGCTTATAGAGGTTATGAAACTATAATCATAAGGGAAAGAGGAATGGGATCTCAAGAGTCCTAATGTAAAAGTAGAAGAGTTCATTCCAGGCTCGTGACTCACCCGAAAATCATTATAGTATAATGGTGACACTGCTTAATTAATGGTACATGATATTCAACTCCCACTTGGGTGAATTAGGATGAAGATTCCAAGGAGGAGGATAGATGGTGGCCAAGAGCCATCCTCCACTATTGCATGAAGGAGAGGTGGAAAAAATCTTTTACTCTCAAATCAAATTCGACACACTTGATCAACATCACAATGATGTAGGGGGTTTTTATTTCTAATTGATAAAATGGAGGACGTGGATTGATGGACAAGAGCATTAACCAGGAGTGTTGTGAGATACGAAGGGCGTTCATAAACAATGAAATTCCTAAGGCATGTCGAATATTCCTCCATGGGGTTGTGGATTTTGTTTAGACTAGCCATTTCTATAGTGCCCCTCTGATTTAGTAGACTATAGAAAACATGGATGGTGCAATGCATAATACGGTTGTTCAAGGGAATGTGGGCATTACAATGCAACCAGACTACATAAAAAACACAATGGAACATATTTTAACATTTATAAACAACTAAGCGAAATTATAACTACTAGAAATCACGCACAAATTATTCTTGTGAATCAAAAAATTGGTCTCCTCCAGGTCAACCTAGATCAGTTCCAGGTAAAGACGGACATGCTGGACCTCCATCTACAAAAGCTTGAAGGTGCAGCTCAATCGAGATCCAAGGAGGTTAAGGTGGAATTGGAACACCGTGCCTAATTGGGATCTCCTCAACAATCCATTCCTATTCAACAAGAGTGTTAGGAATCGAAAACTACTGGAGAAGATGCTCAAGAAGTTTCGACCCTCGTAAGCTAGTTAATTACCTCTTCTTCTTCTAATATGTTTTCCAAGTATGTACTAGTTTTAGGAGATATTTTAGAAGATTTAAAAGTGTATTTGGTTTAGAAATAGAGTAGGAAGAAGGTGTAACTAAAGTAATGATATTTTATAGATTGTACAAATGTTGGGGGAATATGTAAAAGGCTGTGGCCTTGAAACCATTTTTTATTTGTTTTTCAAGTGGTGTGAATTCACTAGAGATTACATCAGGCTTGACCTTTGGATTGACAAACCGTGACTTAAGGTGTCACGACCCTATTCTTGTGGTAGTATTTCAACCAACTTATAGCGGGTGAGGCACTATTGTACTTTTTATTTTTGTAATACCCAAGTATGTAGACTACACCTAACTCATAACTTTCAATTATTAGTCTTATCTTCTTCAATTATGAAACTGAAATAAATTCAATATTAAATATCAAGATAAATCCAAAAGAACAAACATACATTCAAGGAAGTGGCAACTCCCTAATTATAAGTCCGCCCGATATTATATTTCAATAAGTGTGTACAATATACAATAATTATACAACCCAAGTCTGTGTAAGCAACTTACACTCCTTGCCAAGTGTGATTGTGCTTTGTACAAGCCTTACAGCTCCCCAAAAACCCAAACAATCAATGGGGATACCAAAAATCCATTTAGAACCATTTATGAATTTTGCCTAAAATCCACGTTCAGGTGGGTCACTAGGGTCATGGACACCCTTGGCACCCTGAACGTGTTTCTGAACACAGGTCATCGGGGTCACTATTTGTATGTGTTTCCTGAACGTGTTCAAGTCTTGTTTGACCCGACCCGACCCTGTTGAATGAACTTCACACTTCGCAACATTGTTTCACATGTCATGAATGTGAATGCACTGCATGAACCTTACTTGACCTAGACCAAACACTGTTCTGCATGCGCTGTCGAGTTGAACCCGACTAGACCTGTCGAACCTGCACACGCCATGTGGATGGAACCCAACTCAACCTATGGGTGAACATTGAACGCATTTTACCTTACTTGACCGAGACTTCCATTTCCTTGTTGCACCTTCGTCGTCCACCCTTGACCCTTCGCTCAATTTGCTGCCTGCGCTTGTCAATGGTGGAATCAAAAAAATGTTGATGTCCTTGTTGATTTTTTCCATCATCGATCACATGTCTACCTTTATATGCTTTTCCATGTGTTCGCCTTCATGGTTGGGGGCTCGGCCACATGTGAGCTGACCCACACTTCGTCCATAAGGGGCTTGGTTATGGTGTGATGTTTTCCCCATTAGATTGTCTTGCGACCAAGACTGCCTATAAAGTTCCAACACCCAACACTTAGCCATTCGTACCAAGATATCATCGCATGACTACCAACTCGTGTTGTCTATCGCTCGTCCGTCGGTGCATCCATCTAACTACGCGTAGTAGTTTTCTTCACCTCCCAACCATCATTTTGTCGCATGTCCACCAAGTCGGACATTGGATTGACAAGGCACGCTCACCACACTTTCCAATCATGACTCCATCTCGTGGGCATTACATACTCCCCCACTTAAAATAAGACTGTCGTCCTTGATAGTGTTATCATCATCGTCACAACATATCGTTGCAACCTCCATGGAAAATATCTCCTCAATCCATGATCATAAACACATCCTTCATAATATCCACATGTTACTCTATCGTGGGAAGTAATTCTCCTCAACGTGAGCTACATGTTGCTGCAACATATATTGTGTCAACCCATCAATATCATCAATACCATGTGAATCTCTTCCATGATACTCCATCCCAACAAAACATATCTCGGTATAGCCTCGATACATCTATTGGACACATCTTGGTGTATTACATTCCCCCATAGCTCGAACTACTCAGGTGATCAGTCCAAATGTAGTTCTAAAAATAGTGAGAATACTCCTCCTCATGCCACAATTGGTAATTTTATCTAGCATCCTGTCACATCATCGACTGAGTCAAGAATCTATCCCATCCAAGTGTAAAATAAACCATGTTCAGATCCATGAAGTGGCCTCCATCTCAACCACAACATGTTTTCCATCTAGCAAGCCATCTCTATTTGAAATGTGTTGCCCATGATGCTAATATCCTCTTGTTGTTCAAATATAGTCACAACTATCAAGCATCATCCATGTGTGAAAGGTCCTCCTCAAATTCATCAAGTACATCCTCTCAACAATGTGCCATATCCAAGTCCATGAAGCTATGTTCATCCCATCTGCAATATGCATCCAACATGTGTATCAAATTTAAGTCAAGAAGACTCAACCCATGCCCAAGTGTATACCACTAATGCATCCCATCATTGCATCTCCATCAAGCTCCAAAGTGTCCTATCGATCATCTCCATCAAGTGGCTCCTCACAAACACACCGCATAAATGTGCTCAAAGGTATGCACCCCATAATGCGTCAATATCAAGACAAATCTTGATCTCAGCTCCTCAATGAACCAGATACTGCAATATTTTTGTAATATGAAACCTCCATTGAATGCAACTCCATCATGAACTCCCGTGCATCATCATATCCAAAGCGTTGGCAAGCATACTTGTATTGGCCATGAGTGCCATCACAAGTTCTCCTACCCTGCAAGTCATATGATTTCCTCATAGGCTGCGCATCCAACCAGTGTCTTTTTTCTCAAAGTTAACAACATCCATTAGTCCACCACTAAAGGTATGTAGTCCATTTCTATCACTTTGGCTTCCCATGTGTCCATCATAACTGAACTCAACTCAACTCTCATCATCATCATCATCATCATCATCATCATATATATATAGGTAAAGTGCTCTAGGTCACTTCTACCATCATCATCATGAGTAATTCCTTCAAGGCTTATCCCCCACTAAAGGTGCACCAGGAGTTCCTTCTTGGTCGTAAGCCATGAAGAAGTGTACCCAACCAATGTGCCCTACCACCAAGGCAGTCCATGACTCATGTCGAGCACCTAGCCAATATCCATGTGGCTAAGAATGACCCTTATCCATCACAAATATCATCAAGTTATACCCTTGTCCCGGACATTTGAACCTACTAGAGTGAGGTCACAAATTGCCCTATCAAGGTCTGCAACATCCAATGCTCCTTGCTTCACCAATGTACAAGGTCTCATCATAGTCATCTAAGGAGAGATCATCCTTGGTGTTGGAAAAGAAGCTATCTCTTTGCTTACTCCTCCATTCTGTCCACCTTCCAAATGCTCCAATGAAACAAAATTCATGTCTCCATGAAGACTCTCTAAGTGAGTGTCCTCCATCTTCATCAATGTCTGCAATGTTTCCAATCCTGGTACAACCTACTCATAAAGTTCCTCCTCGATCATTATCACCTCTTCAATTTCATGCAGTTCATCCACCAATGCCTGCAATGTGCTTGGTCTAGGTTCAACTTGTTCGATAATTTCTTCCTTGATCATCTATGCATCCATAACATCCTCATGAGAATCATCCACCATCAATGCTTGTAATGTGCTTGGTCCTGGTCCAACTTGTTCATCAAGTTCTTCCTTGACTTCAATCACATCTACAATATCCTCATGGAAATCAACCATCAATGCTTGTAATGTGCTTGGTCTCGGTCCAACTTGTTCATCAAGCTCTTCCTTGACTTCAATCACATTCACAACATCCTTCAGTTTGACCAAAGTAAGCATCCTGCCTCTCTGCTTCTTCTTTCCAAGCTCGAAAATCTTCTCTTGAAGTTCCTCTAGCTCATAACATATATCAATCCAATCATCAAAATGGACCATCTTCTCAAAAATTCGATCAGCTTCATCCCTGTTAGAGGCACATACCCCTTCCTCATATAAGGCCTGACGAGCTCATGCTATAGAATCTTTCTCTTCTACAATTTATTTCGCCCTTCTTATAGATTCAACCACTTCTTTTTCCAAGTCTCCAAATGTAGCCTGAATTCGTGGTTTGTACCCTTCTTTCATATGCCTTATCCAATTCAGGGCCTCAAATGATTTCTGCTGGAATTCATCCCAAGTAGGCATGTCTTCTTTTGTAGCTTTAGCCCTGACAAATGTCTTGCTCCTACCAAGGTCTCAAAAGAAACCAAATAATACAAGTCCAGCTTCAACACCACCTGCAATACTACAACTGCATCCCTTCTACCTTCAAGGATATGAACTCCAAATCCACCAAGAGATCAGAGCTGTGATAGCAACTAATGCACAACAACAGTGGGATCAGAATTTCAATAATGGTATCTCTGATACCAACTGTCACGGCCCTATACTTTTGGTAGTATTTCAACCAACTTATTACAAGTGTGGCACTACCGTACTTTTCCTTTTCGTAATAATCAAGTACGTAGACTATGCCTAACTCAACATCTTCAATTATTAATCTCCAGTGTTCTTCAATTATGTAGTGGAAATAAATTCAACATTATATATCTAAATCAATCCATAAGAATTCCCATACATTGAAGGGAGGGGCAAGTCCCTGATTATAAGTCTGCCTGATGTTATATTTCAAGAAGTATGTACAATTTAAAATAATTATACAACCAAAGTCTGCCTAAAATCCTTGTTCAGGTGTGTCACTAGGGTCATGGATGCCCTCGACACCCTGAACGCATTTTTGAACGCAGGTCACCGAGGTCACTATTTGCACGTGTTTCCTGAACACGTTTGGGTCATGTTCTACCCGACCCGACCCTGTTGAATGACCTTCACACTTTGTAACATTGTTTCGCATGTCCTGAACATGAACGTGCTGGACAAACTTGACTTGACCCATACCAAAAAATGTTCTGCACATGCTGTCGGTTTGAACCTAACCTGACTCGTCGAACCTGCACGCACCCTGCGGAGGGAACCTGACTCGACCTGTAGGTAAACACTCAATTTGTTTTACCCGACTCGACATAGACTTTCATTTCCGTGCTGCGTCTTTGTCCTCCATCCTTGACCCTTTGCTCAAGTTGCTGCCTTCACTTGCCAACGGTGGAATCAACAAGATGTTGATGTCCTTGTTTCTTTTTTCCATCATCCATCAGATGTATACCTTTATACACTTTTCCATTCATTCACCTTCATGGTTGGGGGATCGGCCACATGTCAGACGACCCACACTTCGTCCATAAGTGGCTTGGTTATGGTGTGACATTTTCCCCATTATGTTGGCTTGCCACCAAGGCTGCCTATAAAGTGCCATCACCCAACACTTATCCATTTGCACGCATTCTTGCTCGTCGCTCCTAAACGTTACACGACCACCAAAATATCGTCCCATGAATGCCAACCTGTGTTGTCTGTCTCTAGTTTGTCGATGCATCCATCCAACTACGCACAGTAGTTTTCGTCGCCTCCCAACCGTCATTTCATCGCATGTCCACCAAGTCGAGCGTGGGTGTGACAAGGCACAACCACCACACTTTCCCATCACAACTCCATCTCGTGGGCATTTAATAAGGGCATCTAAGCTGTCAAAATCACCCAAGGATCACACCCGGCCTTGGCCACACCAACACTAATAAAATCGGGTTTAATTGTTCTCCTCCCCCTAGCACGGACGCAAGAGCCTCTCAGAGGTTTGATCCTAGGTCGCCCTTCTATCGAGGCTCATCCTCAACCGGTTATAGTAGTGGGACTTACAACCTTGAAACTATTTTTTTATGAATACAAATAATAACAATTTAGTTAAAAAATTTATTTTATATTCTAATATTTTAATGATTTTAATTTTTTTAATTAAAATTAATTAATTATATTCTCATAAATATAAATATGGGTATTGTTTATAAAAAAGGAGGAAGGAAGCCATAGATGAGTAAAGTTTACTTTATGTACACGATGGAGAAAGGAATAGAAGTGGTAAAATGTGATAGTAAATTTTTTTTTTTAGCATCTTATATGAGATTTTCATAGATTATTATTTAAATAAATTTTTTTATTTATATTAAATTTGAAAGTAATTTTTTATTTATATTAAATTTTAAAGTAATATATTTTAAAATATTATTTTAAATAACAAAATTATAATAAAAAAAACAAATAGAATGTTGATAATTAGATTTTTTTTATTTAATAATTTCTAAAAAGTAATATGTAAAAAATATTTTTATAATGTATTTTATGTTATTTATACTTATTTTATAATATATAATGAAAATATATAATTAAAATTTTAAAAGACACTTTAAATTTCAACTAAATCTATAAAATTATATAAATGCTCATTTATTTAAGATAATTCCTTAGAATTCAAATTTTCAAACTCTAATATCTTATGCAAAATTGAAAAATAAAAAAACGCAATTAACTCTTCATTTCCTCATAGAATATTGACTCGTCAAAATGAGACCTTTCCTCAATGGCATCCTTGTTTTTTTCATTCAGGGCAATGTATATTTCTCTCAATTCATCTTCCCATAATCGGTTGGCCTATCTGAAATAATTAATTTAAAATTATGGTTTATTTACCCAAACTTTTAGAAATCAATATGATATATTCAAATCCTTCCGACCTTCCTACAAAAGAAACTAACTTATTATTTCAATTCTTCCAATCTCGACATAAAATAAACTAAGTTATTGATCTAGATATGATATCAAATCATTATTAAAAAAAAAATGGTACATGATATTCTTTTAATGATTTTTTTTAATATTTTTTTTAATTGTTTTTTGAATATGTAATATACATAGCACTACAATTAAAAAAAAAAATACTTCTTTTTCCTTTTCATGTAATTCTTATATTAATATTTATAATCATAGTAGGTTAATCCTGTACGCATATTAATTCAATTAAGACTAACCATACTAGCCTAGATCCATCTTAACTCCGGATTTATCAAGCGCCGAGAGGGATCAAATCTCTCGAGGTGAAAACCTCTTTTTTGAGTGCAAAACTTGAGGAATGGTTTTCACCTCGAGAGATTTGATCCCTCTCGACGCTTGATAGATTCGGAGTTAAGATGGATCTAGGCTGGTTTCAGTCATGTGCGACCAAGGAAAATCTATAGATAATATGAGGAACATATGCTTAATTTTATCAATAATATGTAAATACATCTAATATTAACATAACCATTCTAAATATGTTAAATATGTCTAAGATTTATTGAGTCATTTTAATTTTAAATTTGATTAGTTACCTTTGTTTTTTGAGATGATAAATATTGTAAAATAACTTTAATGATGAAATAAAATTTTGAATGCAAAGTGACAATGTAATAATATTGAATGATAGAAACTGTAAATAATAAGAATGTAGTCAATTACAAATAGTCTTCATTGTGATCGATTTCAAACTATTTTCTTCTACTATTCTTATTTTCACCCATGTTAGTTTTGTCATATTTTCATATTGATTATTTGAAAAGGACAGTTGGAATCGTAAACCATTTAAATATTTAGCTCGAGCTGTTGTGGTAAACATCATACCTTGTCTCTCTTGCTCTCCAATATTAATAGGTTGAATTACTATAAGACAAAAATCAATGTACATTGTCAATAATTTTTTGTGCTTACACTGAAATCATTGCACACACACTATTAATCCAATGACTTTAAAATTAATGTACCATCATACATCCAATTACATCAAATTAGAAATCAACATATACACTAACATCATTGCAACTAATGCCAGAAATCAAATAATAATAGAAAACAACATCTACACTAAAATCAATGCATCTAATGCAATTAATGAAATATGATTAGAAATCAACATCTACACTCAAATAAATGAGTCTAGTGCAAGTAGTAAAATAGGATTTAAAGTCAACATCTACACTGAAATCAATGCATCTAGTGCATGCAATCAAATAGGATTAGAAATCACCATCTACACTGAAATAAATGCATTTAGTGCAAGAAATCAAATATAATTATAATTCAACATCTACATTGAAATTAATGCATCTAGTGCAAGCAATCAAATAATATTAGAAATCACCATCTACACTGAAATCAAGGCATTTAGTGAAAGCAATCAAATAGGATTAGAAATCACCATCTACATTGAAATCAATCCATTCAGTGCAAGAAATCAAATAGGATTAAAAATAATCTTCATTGAAATCTATTCATCCAGTGAAAGAAATCAAATATAACCAAAAATAAAAATCTACATTAAAATTAATGCATCTAGTGAAATCAATCAAACAGGATTAGAAATCATCATCTACACTGAAATTAATGCATTTAGTGCAAGCAATCAAATAGGATTAGAAATAATCTACATTAAAATCAATCCATCTAGTGTAAGTAATCAAATATCATTAGAAATCAACATCTACACCAAAATCAATTCATCTAGTGCAAGAAATCAAATAGGATTAGAAATCATCATCTACACTGAAATCAATGCATCTACTACCAGAAACCTTCTTCCTTCTCTCCCCCATATATATCTATATATCCATCCATCTCTCCTTCTTTTTATATTTATCTCACCCCACCATACACACACTCTCTCTCACTCCATATCTATCAATTTCCTTGTCCCTCCCTCCTTCTCTCCATCTATCTTTTTTTCTCTTCACCTTACATCTATATCTATATCTCACTCTATCTCTCTATATCAACTCCAAAACATAAACTTTCTTTCTCCAATCTATCTATCTATCACTCCCTCCTCCTCCTCCTCTCCCTCTCTCTCTCTCTCTCTCGCTTCTATCTCTCTTCCTTCCTGCCACCCTTTCTCCCTCTCTCTCCATCTTCTTTATCACTCCCTCTCTCTCTCTCTCTCCACCTTTCACCCTATATGTATTTATTCTTACCTCCCCCTCTCTCCCTCTCCATATTCATATCTCTTTCCCTACCTCTCTTCACTCTCTCTCTTCATTTCTCTCCCCCCCCTCTCTCTCTCTATCTTCACCTTCCAAATTTGCTACCATATGCCTCTCTCTCTCCTTCTCTCCCCCCTTCTATCCATATCTCCTTATTTATCTCTTTATCTCACCCCAAAACATACACACTCCCTCTTCATCTCTCCCTTGTCACTCCTCCTCTCTCTCCACTACTCACTCTCTATGTATTTATTCTTCCATCCCTCTCTCCTCATCCATCTCCATCTCTCAATCCCTCCCTCTCTCCCCCTCCAAATCCATATTTCTATCCCTCCCTCTCTCATCCCCTCTCTCCTCCTCTCTTTCAAGTCCCCTCTCTCCTCCTCTCTTTCAAGTCCCCTCTCCTTTCCTTCCTCTCTCTCCCTTAATCTCCTACCTCCCTTTATCTTCCCCCATCTCTCTCTCTCTCTCTCTCTCTCTCTCAATCCTCTCTTCCCCCATCTCTCTCTTCCTCTCTCTCATCATTCCTCTCTCGCCTCCTTCTATTTGACCCCCTAGCTCTCTTTCTTTCTCTCCCTCTCTCTATCCTCCAATCCTCTCTCTTCCCCCATCACCGTATCTCACTCTCCAACTATCTTACTATTTCTATCCCTTTATCCTTCTATCCCACCTTGTCTCCATCACTCCTATGTATCTTTATCCCACCCATAAGCATACACACTCTCTCTCCATCTCTCCCTTGTCACTCCCTCTCTATGTATTTCTTCTTCCTTTCCTCGCTCCGCCTCCAGCTCCATCTCTCTATCCCTCCTTCTCTCCTCCTCCTCTCATCCTTTCCCTCTCTCCCTTCCTCTCCTACCTCCCTCTCACTTCCCCCTTATTTCTCTCTCTCTAACTCTCTACCCTCCAATCCTCTCTCCTTCTCCCTCCCTCTCTCATCTCTCTCCCACCTCCATGTTTATGTCTCCCTCTCCCTCTCTTACCCTTCTCTAACTCTCTCACTCTTCTCACTCTCTCTCTCTTCATTCCTCTTCTCACTTCTCCTTCAATTTATCTCCATATCTCCCTTGTCACTCCCCCTATTTCTCCACCTCTATCTTATATCATAATATATTAATATATATTACAATATAATAAATTTAATATTGTATTAATCTAAACATATTAAATTTAATAATATTAATATTTTAATATTAATGTTAGGGTTAATAATGTTTCTTTTTTGGCATGGTATTAATAATAATTTGGCCATGGTATTTGACCCTTATACTTCATATATAATTAGATCTTGATTTCTAATCGTATTTGATATATCTTTATTTATTTACCTTACCTCTTTATACCTCTTTTATATTTACTTATTTACCATACCTATTTTATAAATATATTATTTGGCCCATGGTATTTTCCCATGGTATTATTAATAATTTGTCCCATGGTATTTGGCCCATGGTATTAATAATAATTTGTCCCATAGGCTTCACCTAAATAAAACCTATTTTTGAGTTTTGTAAATATAAAGTGGTTTATTGAGTAAATATAAAAATTGGTTTTATTTATTTACCATACCTCTAGTTTATTTATATTTTTATTTATTTACCATACCTCCTGAGTAATATAAAAAGAGATTTTATTTATTTACGATGCCTATGGTTTATTTATATTTTTACGTATTTACCATATTCTATTTATTTACCATATCTCTTTTTTGAGTGTTAGTAAACTCTTCATATTTAAATTTATATAGTTTAAATTTATTTTTAGTAAATTTTTAATTGTTCATTTATATGTTTGTGTAAGTTATTGTCCAAGCCGACATTTTTTTGGGCTTCCGACATACTTACACATCGAGGTCATACTGGGCTGTAGAATGCGCCTCTCGGCGCAATAATAGTGACCATTCAGATATTCTACATGGATCATCATTATATATGTTAACAAACCAGTGTTTTACTTAGCTTTTTTTATTTTTCCTAACACTTATGCTTATACTTGTGTCACGATAAGAAATACTTTTAAGCTTGGGTTGATTATTTGATGCAATTTATTTCATGACACTTTTCATTAATATTCCAAAGGGACGGTGCGAAGATTGGCAGATATTTTAACTTGGATAATTGAATTCGTCCTTAGTTAAGTGATATTCGTTGTAATTTTATGATTATTAGGTGAATGTGGAGTAATGTACCCTTCGCATGGGGATATGGGATGTACAAGTGACACATGATTTTTCTAGTTGCTGTCGAATCTGGGGTTTGGGGATCAACGGTGGAGGTTTTCACAGTACCCATTTAGGGTATCGACCCCCTCAAACCCTAACAAAATTTTCACTTGCCCTTGGCTCAGACGGCCTTACCTCTCTGCAACCCTAGCACTACCCTGGTTGAAAGAGCCTCTATGCAAATATTTCGCTACGCTGGCTCTGCCAACCAACATTCAGTCTTTTCATTCGAATTTTGGCTTACCATGACGCTTCAAATAGGTAAGCTTCTACAGTTTTGAATTAGCTCTTTGCAGCAACGTAAGTCCCAACCTTTCAGTTGAGAAATCTCTTTGTTTATTATTCGCGGGTGAATTAGCAGTTGTCTCCACACCGTTTCTATGGGTTCAAAATTGGTTATATAAATTCGTTTGAGTGTGTAATGATTTTCCAAGGTTGGGGAAACTTCATTCCCAACTATGTGTGATCTAGTTTTTTGTTGCTGACTTCGAGCTACAACTTCCTTCCTGCACGTCAAGTAAGCCATCCGAATAATGAAGTTCCAGACTTAGTTAATTCTTTAAATCGAATACCTTGTCATTTACTTTTTGTTAATCTTTCCTTTGACTCATTTTAACTTCCTCTTGACATTCTTTTGTGCAAGGTTTCCATCACAGCTTGCTGAGTTCATTAGACAAGGTAATGTAAGATTTCACACTATGTTTCTTAGATTTTACCCTTCGTTCAAAAATTAGGCAAATATGTTTTCTAAGGTTCTACAATTTTTGGGTTTTGAAGCAGGTAATCACTTCACTGTCCAACTGGAAAGGTTTTAGGAAATACGGTTGTCGATTTTTGAAATACTCCAGTTGTCATAACCGACCCTATAGTTTCTCTTCACAGGTACTTAATTCACCATTGGGGTTTTAGGCTCTAGAGTAAAGCTCTCCAGCTTTAGTTCTTTGGTACTTGCGGCTTATGAATTATGTATTATCTATTATGGCGGTAGATGCCATTTACCTTAGTTTCCTCTATTTTCGAGGGCTTCGCCCTGTTAAAGAGTTTTACATGCAATTTAATATTTTGTTGTAAAATTTATTACTCCTCGTTGTCAATCAAACTCTCAGCCTAACCTAAGAGGAGAATTCCTGAGTGCGTCAGGGTTTAATGTTATCTAATTTTTTCAATGGATTTTTATTTGACTCATGTATCTTCAAATAGATATGTCATTCGGTCCTCTCTTAAATACAGCTTTACCCCTATGAATAGGAATTATAGGATTGAAGTTTTCACTTTTTATACAACAGAGTTATGTTTGATTTCTTTACTAGAGAATTCATGTTAATTCTTGACTATATTCGAAGAGGCTCGTTTTCCTTCTTGCCTGAAATGGAGTTCTTTTTTCTGCAATGTTTACAGTAAGAATGTTTTCGATGTTGAATATGTTTACAATGGCAGTTCCTTTATCTAGAATTTATATGTATCTATTGTGTTCAAAACAACGGTTTTATCCCTTCTTTCAGGGACTGATACTGTATTATTATTTTTGTCATCTTATTTGCATAGTTCGAGTTTAGTAGGGATGTCCAGACCATCGAATCTTGAGTTGTTTATCTAAAACTCATTCTGTATGAGTATAGCATAGATTAAACAGATTAACAACCAATTTTGGGTCCAGGGTTTCAACTATGGACCTTCAACTAACCGTTTTTCTGGTATTTACTTCCAATAGATATTTTATTGTTTTCTCTTCCTAATAACACATACACTATTCTTTCTTTAATTCAAGCAATAATTCCAATAAATTTATTTTTACACAGTCAACATAATATTAAATTTTCTATTGTAATTTCTTGGATACTTTAATAAAAGTAAAAATAAATGTAACTACAACAATCTCTGTGTAAAAATCATCATTTCCTAATTTAAAGAATCTTTTCCATATTAAATAGAATTATGTCTAAACATTGTTTCTAGTTCTTACTTCTTCAGCAGTATGTTTACTTATATCGCTTCAGAGCTTGCTGATGATGTCTTCCCTACTTGAGAGAGGAGATTACGTCTTTATCTCCCCCTGTTCTCCACACTTGAGATGAGTAGGTTAACAAAAAATTCTAGAAGAGACCTTGGGTCCCCTAGTCTAGTACTCTTCTTTTTCAGGATTCAAGAACACTGAGTGTTTCCACTGGTCACCACCAGCTCATGAATTTTCACCCTCTTCCTTCCTTTCCTTTCTATGTTCATTCACAGCATATCTTCCAATATTTGATTCACCCGCTGAGTTTGTCCATACTTCTGGGGATGGTAAGCAGTGCTTAAATTTATTTATTTTCCCAGACCCATAAATAGGGCCTTCCAGAATGCTGAAGTAAACTTCACATCCCTATCTGATATAACAGTGTTTGGAATTCCATGTAGTCTGAAAATATCTCTCATGAATATATATTCTATTTGCACGATTTTGTAAGTAGAATGTATGGGTATGAAGTGTGTTTCCTTACTTAGTCTATCAACCACCACCATAATGGAGTCATTATGTCTTTCTGATCTTGGTAGACCAGTAATAAAATCTAATGATATCACTTCCCACTTCCATTTAGGTATTGGTATAGGATGTAACAATCCGGCTAGGTGTTGATGCTCCACCTTAACCTGTTGACATTCCAAACATTTGTTTAAGTACTCCGCAATATTTCTTCGCATACCATGCTAGAAAAAAACATTTCTAATCGTTGTTAACATTTTCTGGTATCTTGAGTGTCTCGAATAATTATTGTGGTGATACTCATTCATGATTAGCTCTTTTAAACTTATTCGATTTGGAAAGTATAACTTTCCTTTCAAGGTTAACAATTGGTCCTGGTTAATTCCATAATCATAAGGGTTTTCTTGTTTTCTGGCTTCCTCTAGTTGCTGCAATAAAAATCGGTATTTAGGATCCTTCTCGGCTTCTTCTTTTATTTGATCTAAAAATTTACATTCAATTTTATTATAACAAAGTTCATATATACAATGCAGTTTCCTACTTAAGGCATCTGCCACAGGATTTTCATTGCATTTCACATGCTATATATCAAAATAAAATTCTCTTAAGAAGGCATTCCACCTTGTCTCTTGAGCATTTAAATCAACTTGCTTAAAGTAGTTGGTTGGGCTGATGTGATATGTCTTTAACAAAAATCTCTTCCCCAAAAAGTAGTTCCTCCATACTCAGACTGCATGCACTACTGATGTCAGTTCTAAGTCATAGGATGAATATCATTGTTCATGATCCTTTAATTTTCATGATTCAAAGGCAAACACCCTTCCTTCTTAAGATAAAATTACCCCAACTCCTTCCTTACAAGCATTAGTAGAAACCTCAAATTCTTTGTTGGGGTCAGCTACCCTCAACACTGAGTCAGTGGTCAGAAAATGTTTTAACTTTTAGAAACTTTTCTGGTACTCAGTGGTCCATTTAAATAATTTTCCCTTTCGCTGCAAGGATGTAATTCGAAAAGCAATATTTGAGAATCCTTCTATGAATCTTCGATAATATCCAGCTAACCCCATAAAGGAACGGATATTCGCCACATTTTGGGGTACTCGCCATTCCATAATAGTTTTAATTTTCTCTGGATCAACCGCTATTCCTTTAGCAGAAATGACATGGCCTAGATACTGTATTTTTTCTTTGAAAAAATCACATTTGCTGAACTTGGTGTACAGTTGATGTCTCCTTAACATTTCCAATCCTTTCCTTAAGTGTTCCTTGTGTTCTTTCGTGCTTTTTGAATAAATCAATATATCGTCAATGAATATCAGAACAAATATGTCCAAAAGGGGGTGAAATATGCCATGCATCAGCCTCATAAATGTTTTTGGTGCATTAGTTAAACCAAATGGTAATACCACAAAATCGTAATGCCCATATCGGCTACGAAAATCAGTCTTGTAGATATCCGCGTCTTTAATTTGGATCTGGTGATATCCAGATCTTAAGTCTATTTTCGATAATATAGTTTCCCCCTTCACCTGATCAAATCGTTCATCTATCTGAGGTTATGGATACTTATTTTTTACTGTCAATTTCTTGAGTTGTCTATAATCCATGCACATTTGCATGGTTCCATCCTTTTTCTTTACAAACAACACCGGTGCTCCCCAAGGAGACACACTTGATCGAATATACCCTTTGTCCAACAAATCTTACAGTTGCATTTTCAGTTCAGTTAGCTCTGGTACACTCATCCGATATGGTGCTCTTGAAATTGGTGATGCTCCTAGCATCAGTTCAATAGAGAAATCGATGTCATTTCTTGGAGTTAAACCTGGTACATTTTCTGGAAACACGTCCATGAAATCTTGTACTACTGGTATGATTTCCAACATAGGGGTCTTCTCCTTATAAATACAAAAACCCACTTGAATGGCATATATTTGACATCCTTTTCTAATAAACTTACTCAATTGGGAGGTTGTGATAGGACACAACTGTAAGGGATTCTTAATTCCTTGTAATTATTGACGATTTCCATCTTGCATTATGTAATATATAATCTTTTCTTTACAATCTACCAGAGACCAGTATCTCTCCAACCAATCCATGCACAATAGTACATCATAGGATCCCAACGGCAGTACATTCATTTCCACATTTAACTATTGGTTCCCAATTTCCAGTGTACAGTTTGGAAATTTGGCACAAACATTTCTCTTTTCCCTAGTGGCTAGCTGTACCAGCCACGGACTTTTGAATTTATTACTTTTTAATTTATATATTTTTACTATTCTAGGGTTTACATAACTTAAACTGGCACTTGGGTCAACCAAAATAGATTTGTGAAAGTAACTTACCTTATAGTTCTATCATTGTTGGCTGGTAATCCGCATGTCGATCTTCCAAAGATGCATTAATTCTGGGTATATTTTGGGCCATATCTCCCACTGTAGAGGCTTCTTGCAGATTAGCTACTATTTCTTTTCTTCCCCGCTATGGGCAATTCTTATAATAGTGAGCCTCGCCACACCCCAAGCACTGTAGAGGTGGTTTCTGGTTTTGTCCATGTTCTGGCTTGTTAGAAGCCTATGTAGGATTTTGTTCCATAAGCCACTGGGTTCTTTGATGGTTTCTTCCAAACTATTTTCTCACTGCATTCCTTGCAGAATTCTTAAAGTTATTGGTCCTATCATTTTTATAATTTAAATTTTTTTTCTTCCCTTTTCTTGGCTGCCATTTTTTTCCTATTTCTCATTTTTCCATGGACTGCTAGTACCACATTCTCTCTTTTCAAATTTCTTCTTCAATGGTCCTTGGATTTACGAACTCAATTCGTTCTTTCATGTGGGTCGGAAAACTACTCAAGAATCATTGAACATTAGCCTTTTCATCTCTTAAATAAGAAACATATTAATAAGGAAGTGAACTTGGTTATGTATTCATCCATTGTCATTTGACCCAATATCAAATCATGGAATTCTCTGGATTTTTCATCATAGAAACTTTCTGTTAGATATATGTCCTTGAAATATTGTTGAAATTCATCCCATGTCACGTCCTATTCTTCGATACTAAAATCATTCTTGAAATCCTCCCACCACAGGGTAGCTTTTTCCCTCAATTGATAGATGGCCAACCTGGATTTAAGGTTACTGTTGTAATAATAAACTTGAAATTATTTGTTCATATTAATCAACCAAGTTTCTGCCACCTCCTCCGCCTCTCCATCAAATGTAGTTGGTTTAATCTTTCGAAGCTCACCCTGTAACTCCACTTTTTGTTTCTTGATTTCTTGTTGTTCTGACACGTTACCAGACTCAACCTCATTATAGCTTCTATTATTGTTACTTCGTTGTGAATGAATTCTTTCAACTCTATCATTAGTTTGGTCCTTAGCTTGTCTTTCATTTTCTCCCTGCGTATATATTTCAGGACTAGGTTGTATCACTCCTCGATTTTGTTTATCGAAAAGGATTTTGAGTATCCTTTCCTACTCTTGCATCAAGCGCTCATTGTCACTCCTAACCCGGACCATTTCTCCCTATAAATTCTACACAATTCTTAGTAGTATACTGCTTTGATGTTGTTGTTCTTCTAGCAGTCTACTAGTCTGCTGGTGTTGATCTACACTTAGTTGAATCCACATTTCCGGACTCATTTCCGGATGGGATTATGGTGTGGGTTCCCCTGTGTTCTGGGTTGTTTGTTGTGTCAATCCCCTCCTTATTTTGTCTCCTACTATGTTATTATTATTATTTTTTGTGCACCATTTACACACAACAATTTATCATGTTAGGTGACCTATTAGGTCCCAGCATACGAACGCTACTCTGATACAACTTGTAACATACATAACACTACAATAAATAAATAAAAATACTTCTTTTAGCTTTTCATGTAATTCCCATATTAATATTTATAATCATAGTAAGTTAATCCTGTACGTATATTATTTCAACTAATACTAACCATATAATAGTGACCATTCGGATATTCCACATGGATCATCATTCTATATGTTAACAAACAAGTGTTTTACTTAGCTTCTTTGATTTTTCCAAACACCTATGCTTGTACTCGTGTCACGGTAAGAAATAATTTGAAGCTTGGGTTGATTATTTGACAATTTATTTCATGACACTTTTCATTAATATTCCGAAGGGACAATGAGCATATTGGTAGATATTTTAACTTGGATAATTGAATTCATCCTTTGTTAAGTGATATTTATTGTAATTTTATGGTTATTAGGTGAATATGGAGTACAGTACCCTTCACATGGGGATATGGGATGTATAGGTGTCACATGTTATTTCTGGTCGTCGTCGGATCTGGGGTTTTGGGATCAACGGTAGATATTTTCATGATAGACGTTTAGGGTATCGACCACCTCAAACCCTAACTAACTTCTCATTTTCCCTCGGCTCAAACGGCATTGCTTCTCTGCAACCCTACCACTATTCTAGCTCTGTTGACCAGCATTCAGTCTCAATTGGCATTGCCTCTCTGCAACTCTATCGCTGCGTTGGCTATGTCGACCAGCATTCAGTCTTTCTGTTTGAATTTTGGCTTGCCATGGCACTTCAAATAGGTAAGATTCTATAGTTTTGAATTATCCCTTTTCGAAAGCGTAAGTCCCAATCTTTCAGTTGAGAAATCTCTTGTTTAATATTCACAGGTGAATTAGCATTTGTCTCCACACAATTTCTACACGTTAAAACTTGGTTATATAAATTCGTTTGGGTGTGTAATGATTTTCTAGGATTGGGGAAACTTCATTCCTGACTATGTGTGATCCAGTTTTCTGACCGACTTCTAGCTACGACGTCCTTCCTCCACGATAGGTAAGCCATCTGAATAACGAAGTTCCAGACTTAGTTAATTCTTTAAATCGAATACCTTGTCATTTTCTTTTCGTTAAGCTTTCCATTGACTCACTTTAACTTCCTCTTGAGATTATTTGGTGCAGGGTTTCCGTCATGGCCTACAGAGTTAATTAGAAAAGGTAATGTAACATTTTACAATTTGTTTATTATATCTTGCCCTTCGTTCAACAATTAGGGAAATATATTTTCTAAGGTTCTATGATTGTTGGGTTTTGAAGCAGGTAATCTCTTCACTGTCCAACTGGCAAGGTTTTATGAAATATGTTGGTCGAATTTTTAAATACTCTAGTTGTCATAACTTACCCTACCATTTCTCTTCCCAGGTACTTAATTCACCATTGGGGTTTTAGGTTTCGAAGTAAATTTCTCCATCTTTAGTTCATTAGTACTTGCGGCTTATGAATTTTGTATTATAGATTATGGCTCCAAATGTCGTTTACCTGAGTTTCCTATATTTTCTAGGGCTTCGCTCTGTTAAACAGTTTTACATGCAATTTAATATTATGATGTATAATTTATTACTCCTGGTTGACAGTCGAACTCTCAGCCAAACCTAAGAGGAGAATCTCTCACTACATCAGAGTTTTATGTTATCTAAATTTTGCATTGGATTGTTATTTGACTCCTGTATCTTCAAATAGATATTTTATTCAGTCCTCTCTTAAATACAACTTTAACCCTATGAATAGGAATTACAGAATTGATGTTTTCTCTTTTTATACAACAAAGTTATGTTTGATTTCTTTACTAGAGCATTCGCGTGAATTCTTGACTATATTCGAAGAGGCTTATTTTCCTTCTTTCCTGTAACAGATTTTGTTTTTTTTGCAATGTTTATAGTAAGAATGTTTTCGATGTTGAATATATTTACATTGGTAGTTCCTTTCTCTAGAATTTATATGTGCTTATTCTATTCAAAAAAACGGTTTTATCCCTCATTTCAAGGGTTGATATTGTATTATTCTTTTTGTCATCTTATTTGCTTAGTTCCAGTTTAGTTTGGATGTCTGGACCATCCACATATTGAGTTGTTTCTCTACAACTCATTATTTCTGAGTATATCATAGATTAAAGATATTAACAACTTGTTTTGGGTCCAGGGTTTCGACTATGGACCTTGAACTAACAGTTTTTGTGGTATTTACTTACAATAGATATTTTTTGTTTTTCTCTTCCTGATAACACATACACTATTCTTTCTTGAACCCAAGCAATAATTCCAATAAATGTATTTTTACACAGTCAGCATAATATTAACTATTCTGTTGTGATTTCTTGGATACTTTAAGAAAATTAAAAACAAATGTAGCTACAACAATATCTGTGTAAAAAACATCGTTTCCTAATTTAAATAATGGTTTCCATATTAAATATAATTATTTCTAAAAAGTGTTTCTAGTTCTTACTTCTTCTACAGTATTTTTACTTATATCGCTTCAGAGCTTGCTGATGATGTCCTCCCTACCATGAGAGAGGCGATTACGTCCTCATCTCCCCTTCTGCTCGACACATGAGATGATGATGTTAACAGAAAATTCCAAAAGAGACCTCGGGTCCCCTAGTCCAGTACTCTTCTTTTTAAAGATTCAGAAACACTGAGTGTTTCCACTGGTCACCACTAACTCAGGAATTTTCACTCTCTTCCTTCCTCTCCTTTCTATGTTCTGTCACAGAATTCCTTTTCCTCACTGGGATGAAATTTTATCCCCAAAGGAAAGGTAACTATTTTTAACTGTTTTCTGTTCTACCACTCTCAGTTCTTGGAATAATTTTAACATCATTCTTCTTTTAATTCTATGGAACCATAATCCATTATTATATTTTATTTCCAAAATAGAATTAATTTATGTTCAATTTTCGTAATCATTTTTTTTTAAATGCATGTTTAGTATTTTTAAAATAAATAACATAAAAAATTATTTTGCACCTAAGCCAGTTGTCACAACTTCCCCCTCTAGAAGTAGACACCATCCTCGATGTTTCATTCTAGCTCGGCAAACAATTCTGGGTAATCCTCACACACAAATCCTTCGTCTTCCCAGGTAGCCTCATCTAAGCTTAATTGCTTCCACTGCACTTTAACCTACGTGATGGCTCGCCTGCAGAGCATGATTTCTCTCCGATCGAGTATACGTTGAGGTTCGACCAGAAATTCGTCGTCCAATTCGACCTGCATTCAACAAGACTTAGAATTAAAATTTCATAAAACTTGGTATTTTAATATGGGAATTTTTTAATATTTCCCTATTTGAATGCTTTTCCAATGGATTACATGCTTTGGATCATGCACGTATTGTTTTAGTATAGATACATGAAACAAATTCTTCACCTGTATATTGTTGGGTAAATCCAATCGATAAGCCACATGTCCTACTCTTTCCAATATCTCAAAAGGTCCATTGAACCTGGGATCCAAGTTGGCATAGGAGGTCCACCTTATTGTGAATTTCTTAGGTTTAATCCTTACATGCACATGATCGCCCACTTCAAATTCCTCGTAAGTTCTCTTTTTATCTGCATATACCTTCTGTTGATCTTGAACCACTTTCATATTTTGTCTGATCTTTCTCACTTCCGATTCCATCTTAGCCAACATTTATGGTCCAAGCATCAACTTGGTTTCGGGACTGGTCCAGTTAATGGGAGTACAAAAATGTCGCCCATACAAAGCTTCAAATGGGCTCATCTTAAGAGACTCTTGGTAACCATTATTGTATCCAAATTCTACCAAATGTAGATATTTTTCCCATTTCATTGGTTGTTACATCCGTACATATGCAACATATCTTCCAAAATTTGATTCATCGGATTAGTTTGTCCATCTGTTTGGGGATGGTAAGCAGTGCTGAAAATTATTTGTGTTCCCAAACCCATAAATAGGGCCTTCCAGAATGCTGAATTAAACTTCACATCCCTATCTGATATAATAGTCTTTGTAATTCCATGCAGTCTGAAAATCTCTCTCATGAAGATATCTGCGATTTGCACAGTTTTGTAAGTAGATTGTACAGGTATGAAGTGTGATGTGGCCTGCCTTACTCAGTCTATCAACCACCACCATAATGGAGTCATTATGTCTTTTTGATCCTGGTAGATTAGTAATAAAATCTATAAATATCACTTCTCACTTCCATTCAGGTACTGGTATAGGCTGTAACAATCCGGCTGGGTGTTGATTCTCCACCTTAACCTGTTGACATTCCAAACATTTGTTTAAGTATTTTGCAATACTTCTTCACATACCATGCCAGAAATAAACATTTATAATCGTTGTTAACATTTTCTGGTATCCTGGGTGTCCCGAATAAATACTGTGGTGATACTTATTCATTATCAGCTCTTTAAACTTATTCGATTTGGAATGTATAACTTTCCTTTGAAGGTTAACAATTGGTCCTTTTTAATAACATAATCAAAATGTTTTTCCTGTTTTCTACCTTCCTCGACCTACTGCCATAAAAATCGGTATTCAAAATCCTTCTCGGCTTCTTCTTTTATTTGATCTAAAAACTTACATTCGATTTGATTATAAGAAAGTTCATATATACAATTCAGTTTCCTGCTTAAGGCATCCACCACACAATTTTCTTTTCCTTTCACATGTTGTATATCAAAATCAAATTCACTTAATAAGGCATTCGATCTTGCTTGGTGAGCATTTAAATCAACTTTCTTAAAGTAGCTGGCTAGGTTGTTGTGATCGGTCTTTAACAAAAATCTCGTCCCCAACAACTAGTTCCTCCATACCCGGAGTGCATGAACTACTACTATTAGTTCTAATTCATAGGCTGAATATTGTTGTTCATGCTCCTTTAATTTTCTTCCTTCATAGGAAACCACCCTTGCTTCTTGCGATAAAATTTCCCAAACTCCTTCCTTACAAGCATCGGTATAGACCTCAAATTATTTGTTGGAGTCAGCTACCCTCAACACCGGGGCAGTGGTCAGCAAATTTTTTAACTTTTCGAAACTATTTTGACACTCACTGGTCCATTTAAATACTTTTCCCTTTCGCTGCAAGGATGTAATTGGAAAAGAAATCTTCTACAATCCTTTTATGAATCGTCAATAATATCTAGATAACCCCATAAAGGAACATATATCCACCACATTTTGGGATACTCGCCATTCCACAATAGTTTTAATTTTCTCTAGATCGACCACTATTCCTTCAGCAGAAATGACATGGCCTAAATATTGTATCTTTTCTTTCAAAAAATCACTTTTTCTGAACTTGGCATATAGTTGATGTCTCCTTAACATTTCCAATACTATTCTTAAGTGCTCCTTGTGTTCTTCCGTGATTTTTGAATAAATCAATATATCGTCAATGAATACCAGAACAAATCTGTCAAAACGGGGCAAAATATGTCATGCATCAGCCTCATACATTTTTTTGGTGCATTAGTTAGACCAAATGGTAATACCAAAAACTCGTAATGCCCATATCAGGTACAAAATGCAGTCTTGTAGATATCCTAGTCCTTAATTCGGATCTGGTGATATCAAGATCTTAAGTCTATTTTAGAGAATACAGTTGCCCCCATCACTTGATCAAATATATCATCTATCCAGGGTAATGGATACTTATTTTTTACTGTCAATTTATTGAGTTGTCTATATTTCATGCACATTCACATGGTTCAATCCTTTTTCTTTATAAACAACATCAGTGCTCCCCTAGGAGACACACTTGGTCGAATATACCCTTTTTCCAACAACTCTTTCATTTTCATTTTCAGTTCAGTTAGCTTCGGTACACTCATCTGATATGGTGCTCTTGAAATTGGGGATGCTCCTGGCATCAGTTCAATAGTGATATTGATGTCCCTTCTTGGAGGTAAACCTGGTACATTTTTTGGAAACATGTCCATGAAATCTTGTACTATTGGTATGATTTTCGGCATAGGGGTCTTCTCCTTAGAGTTATCAAAACCCACTTGAATGGCATATATTTGACATCCTTTTCTAATACACTTAATCAATTAGGAGGTTGTGATAGGACGCAACTGTAAGGGCTTCTTAATTCCTTGTAATTCTTGACAAGTTCCATCTTGCATTATGTAATATATAATATTCTCTTTACAATATACTAGAGACCAATGTATTTCCAACCAATCCATGCCCAATAGTACATCATAGGATCCCAACGACAGTATATTCAATTCCACATTTAACTGTTGGTTCCCGATTTTTAGTGTACAGTTTGGAAATTTGGCACAAACTTTTCTCCTTGCCCTAGTGGCTAGCTGTACCAGCCATGGAATTTTGAATTTTTGACTTTGTAATTTACATATTTCTACTATTTTGGGGTTTACGTAACTTAAACTCGCACTGGTTCAGCCAATATAGTAATAGTTTATGAAAGTAACTTACCTTCCAGTTCTATCATCGTTGGCTGGTAATCCGCCTGTTGATCTTCCAAAGATGCATTAATTCTGGGTATATTTCGAGCCACATCTCCCACTGTAGAGGATTCTTGTAGATTATCTATTATTTCATTTCTTCCCCGTTGTGGGAAATTATTATAATAGTGAGCCTCGCCACACCCCCAGCACTGTAGAGATTGTTTCTGGTTTTGTCCATGTTCTGGCTTGTTGGAAGCCTCTGTAGGATTTTCTTTCGTAGGCCACTGAGTTCTTTGATGGTTTCTTTTGAACTGTTTTCTCACTAAATTCCTTGCAGAATTATTCAAGTTATTAGTCCTAGCATCTTGATAATTTGAATTACTTTTTAGCCCTTTTCTTGGCTGCCAATTTTTTCCTATTTCTCCTTTTGCTTTGGACTGTTGGTAGCACATTCTAGCTTTTTGAATTTCTTCGTCCATGGTCCTTGGATTTACAAACACAATTCATTCTTTCATTTCGGTCGACAAACTACTCAAGAACCACTGAACATTAGCCTTTTCATCTCTTAAATAAGGAACGTATATTAATAAGGAATTGAACTTGGTTATGTATTCATCCATTGTCATTTGACCCAATCTGAAATCATGGAATTCTATGTATTTTTCATCGTAGAAATTTTTTGTTAGATATATTTCCTTGAAGTGTTATTGAAATTCATCCCATGTCACGTCCTGGTCTTCTATACTATGGACATTCTTGACTTCCTCCCACCACAGGGTAGCTTTTTCTCTCAATTGATAGCTGTCCAACCTAGCTTTAAGGTTACTATTGTACTCATAAGCTTGAAAGTATTTGTTCATATTATTCAACCAATATTCTTCCACCTCCTCCCCCTCTCCACCAAACGTAGGTGGTTTAATCTTCCAAAACTCACCCCGTAACTCCACTTTTTGTTTCTTGATTTCTTGTTGCTCTGATACGTCACTAGATTCACGCTCATTATTGTTTCTATTATTGTTATTTTGTTGTGAATGAATTATTTCCACTCTATCATTAGCTTGTTCCTTAGTTTGTTGTTCATTTTCTCCCTGCGTATCTCTTTCAGGGTTGGGTTGTATTACTCCTTGATTTTGTTTATTGGAAAGGCTTTTGAGTATCCTTTCCCGCTCTTGCATCAAGCCCTCATTGTCACTCCTAACCTGGACCATTTCTTCCTCTCACTTCTGCACAGTGCTTAGCAGTATACTGGTTTGATGTTGTTTTTCTTTCAATATTCTACTAGTCTACTAGTGTTGATCTACACTCAGCTGAATCCACATTTACGGATTCATATCTGGATGGGATTAAGGTGTGGGTTCCCCTACATTTTGAGGTGTTTGTTGTGTCGATCCCCTCCTCATTTTTTCTCCTACTATGTTATTCTCTTTTCTTATGTGCACCATTTACACATGACAATTTATCATGTTAGGTGACCCATTGTGTCCCAGCATATGAACGTTTCTCTGATACCACTTGTAACATACATAACAATACAATAAAAAAAAATTACTTCTTTTAGCTTTTCATGTAATTCCCATATTAATATTTATAATCATAGTAAGTTAATATTGTACGCATATTAATTCAACTAAGGCTAACCATATAATAGTGACCATTCAGATATTCCATGTGGATCATCATTCTATATGTTAACAAACAAGTGTTTTACTTAGCTTCTTTGATTTTTCCCGACACTTATGCGTGTAATCATGTCACGGTAAGAAATACTTTTAAGCTTGGGTTGATTATTTGATGCAATTAAGTTTCATGACACTTTTCATTAATATTTCGAAGGGACAGTGTGAAGATTGGAAGATATTTTAACTTGGATAATTGAATTTGTTCTTTGTTAACTGATATTCACCATGAGTTTATGGTTACTAGGTGAATATGGAGTACTGTACCCTTCGCATGGGGATATGGGATGTACAGGTGACACAAATATAAATAATAAAAATATTACAGGGTCATAAAAGCTAAGAAGGAACATTAGATACTTATTATAAAAGAAAAATAAATTTAATGAGAATATCTGTCACAATGTGACATTGGACCATGGTTGACCATGGTTGATTTTGCTATTGAGAGAATATTTGTCACAATGTGACGTTTGACCATCGTTGACCATGGTTGGCCATGAGTATAAACCCAAGGGATTTATATTAAACCCTAGGATTAATATTATAAACCTTAGGAATAATATTATACCCTAGGAATATGAAGTCTTAGATTAATAAAGCCAAGGTATTGATATGAAAATCAATCATGGTGGACCATGGTTGACCATGGTCCAACATCACATTGTGATAAAGATTGTCTCTATATGAACCATTAATATTTTAGGGTTTAGAATATTTGTCTTAGGTTTTATATACCTTGGATTTACAATATTAATCTCTTCGGTTTAATATTATTCCCTTCAGTTTTTAGTGTGAAAAATATTATGCCCTAGGAATATGAACTCTTAGATTAATAAACCCAAAAAATTTGTATTTTAAACTCGGGAAATAATATTAAACCTAAGAGATTAATATTATAAACCCTAAGAATATGAATAATTAGATTTCACCCTAGGAATATGAACCCTTAGATTAATAAACCCAACGATTTGATATTACAAACCCAAGGGAATAGTAAACCCAATGCATTAATACTAAAACCCCTAGGGAATATAAACACAAGGGAATAATATTAAACCCAACACTACAAGAAAAAAGGACATTGGTGAGGGTCATGCTTGCGATGGACCTTAAAGGTTCGTCACCAATGTCACAAATGGTGACGGTCCTTAAAAAAGCATCACTGTAAGTGTATATAGTGATGGTCCTTTAAGGTTCGTTACCAAAGACATTTTCAATGACACTTTTGGTGAGGGTCGTTAAAGGCCCATCACTAATTCTCTCTTTGGTGACACTTCTAGTGATGAAATTTTAATGACCCTCACCAATGCTCTTTTTTTTACTTATGGTGATAGTCAAAAAATGTTCATCACCATTGATCATTCGAATGAGTTTTTGATGACGATATATGCCCGTTAATTTTTTTTTTTTCAAAAGATAACGATTTAAGGCCATTATCGTGGAGTATTTTTAATGATATTTCCAAGGCCATTATCGTTATAATCAGTCAATTTTTTAAGAAGTAATTAGTGTGTATCATTTTCCTCAAGTAATCACTAATCTAATCGAGTTTTCCTATGAGTCAACACATGATTCATATCTATTAAGTTTATTATCTATAAAATTCCCTTTAGATAAAGTTCCACTAGTGTGTACAGGAAATATATTATTTAATACATAATCAAGCTCTGAAAAATCTATTAATGAGAAAGACCTATCACTCCTCAAAAATCCGGGCACACCTTAAATTAATGCTTTGTCACACACTAACATTTCTTAGCACCTCACATGTCTTGGAACATCTTTGTACCTAGAACATCTTGTCATGAAACTGATGCCCAAGAACATGGTGGCATGCGCTAGCATAACATGGAACTCTCCTAGCATGTTTTAGTATGCATGTAGTCCCTAGCATGCCCTGGAACACCTTGGTTGAATGCATTGACATACATTAGCACTTGGCACACAATGCCACTTGGCATGTATTGGGACCTATTATTAGTGTGACTAGCATGCCCCTTTTGAAAAAGATAAAGTCCTGACTTATTAACCCTCTTATGTTTTCATTTCCTTACATTTTAGCTTGGTTCTTCCTTTTATTGCCTTGACACTTCTTGACACATATTGACATACCCTGGAACCCTACACATCCTTAGAACCTGGCATGTATTGTCATATCTTGGAACTATTTGGAACATATAATTAGCACACCATGGAACTCCTTAGCACACTTTGGCACTTCTTTACATGCCTTGATATTACCTAGCATGCCTTACCGACGCTTATCATCCCTTGTCACTCCCTCCTTGGCATGACAGCTAGCACTCATTAACACTAGTTCCTCGCACATGTTCCTCATATTCATTAACTTCCATGAATTTTGACCTAGTGCTCCCTTAATGTTTTGTCCTATTACTCCTTAACACTCCTAAACATGCATTAGCACTCTCTAGCACACCTTAGCAGTCTTCAACATGCCATTCCACTTCATAGCATGCATAACAGTCACTGACACATATTGGTTCTTGGCACGTGTTGGTGCTTGGAAAGTCTTAGCATGTATGGAACACGTTGAGATGCCTTGGTATGAATTGGCATGGTTTAATATTAAATTTATTTTAGATCATTTTTTGGAAAGTAGATGAGAAGCAACAAAGGAAGACTTGGCACTTAGAATGCACAAAGACTTTGCACTTGGCACCTATTGGTGCCTAGTCATGTTGGTGTGCCTAGCATGCCGCTCTTAGAAAAGGTAAATTGATGAATAATTAACCCTCTTATGTGTTCATTTCCTTGTATTTTAACCTGTTTCTACCTTTTGTTGCCTTCACAGTCTGTGGCACGAATTGACACACCCTTGCACATCTTGGCATGCCTTATCACTTGGCACATCTTATCATGTTTGACATGCATTCACACTTTCTAACACATCTTAGCATTCCCTAGCACACCTTGGCACACATGTCCTCACAGCTAGCCTTTACAGTTTTTCACCACTTCGGAACCCAATCAAGTCCTTGGCTATTGTAGTTCATGTGAAAACATTGGCATGCTTCAAGCCCAACAACTTGACAAATTGCACCTACTACAAGTAGATTGTGCCTTTTTCACCTAAGAACTGCCTATAACTCATCTTATGCCACTCATGTCCAATCTCAACTTGTCCCACTTAACTATTTACCAAGACAAGGATCACATGAACTAGCCATGTCCATAAAACAACTAAGCAACATAGATTACACAGGCAATATTTCACATGTATGTTCAGTTCATATAAACAATTGAACATTAACTGAGAGTTTGCAAGAACCATAAGATTCACAAGACACACAAGATATAAGCTGAAACAAGCTGAGTGCCCCAAAATTTATACACAACAATGTACAATATGCAATTATCTAGAATAGTTTAAAACATGAGCATGTAGCCAAAGTGTGCCACATCTCATATAAAAAAAATAACTAAAGGAAAAAAAATGTTGTGCCTAGCACAAAGTGATCTCCCTTTGTCTAAAATTGCTATGTCGAGCCCCTTATAACAATCGTAGGCTAGACTCCTGTAAATCCTATTCTAAACTTATCCTAACACACTTTGTCCTTAGCATATTTGAATTCGCTAACACTCCCTGGCACGCACTCTTATTTGTTCCTATCCATGCATTTCGACCTAGTTATCCCTTGATATGCCCCAACACTCCCTAACACTCTAGTTCAACATCCATTGACATTTTCCGACATGTTTTAGCATGCCTTTTCATTCCTTTGCATGCCCTGACCCTCCCTAGCTATCATGCCCTCACAACTACCCTTACTTAATTTTGGACTTGGGAACCCAACCAAGCCCTCACTTGATTACAAGAGCTTGACCAAGTTATAGTTACTACAACTAGACTATACTATTGAATTGTGTAGCTTGGGAGGTACTCCACAAGCCTAGTGATATGGCTTTGTGTGAGTTTGGTCATAAAAGGATTTGTGGGAATAGAAGAAAAGAAAAGGGATTTTGGACCCAAGACGGGGTTTCAAATCTAAAAGAAAATTAAAAAGAAAAATTAATATTACCTAACGTCTAAGTGGATAAAACCCGTAAGTTCTAGAGGGTTCCTAAGAGTTCTAGGAAAAACTATTTAAGGAGTCCTTAGGATGAAGGAAATAACATCAAGTGAGAAGGAGCTCATTTGATAAGGGAGCGAAGAGACATGTAGTCCTAAAGAGGCCATGATCATTATCATGTATAGCATTCATTAATATGCCTCAATATTCTTTGGCATGGTTTAATATTAAAGTTATTTGAGATCACTTATTGGAAAGTAGAAGAGAAGTATCAGAGGATGATTTGGAACTTAGAATGCACTAACACTTGGCACTTGACACTCATTTCCACCTAGTGTTGGTGTGCATAGCATGCCCCTCTTGGAAAATGTAAATTGATGACTTATTAACCCTATGATGTGTTCATTTCCTTGTATTTTAACGTGTTTCTCCTTTTTGTTTCCTTGTCAGTCCCTAGCATGTATTGTCACACCATTGCAGATATTGGCATGCCTTAGCACTTGACACGTCTTAGCATATTTTACATGCCTTCGAACTATCTGGAACACGTTAGAAATCCCTAGCATGGCTTGGCACTCATGCCCTCACAAAAATCCTTACATTTTTTCATGACTTGGGAACCCAATCAAGTCCTTAGCTACTCCAGTTCATGTGACATTGGTATGCTTCATCCGTAACAACTTGATAAATTACACCTACTACAAGTATATTGTGCCTTGTTCACCTAAGAACTTCCTATACCTCATCTTAGGCCAGTCATGTCCAAGCTGAACTTTTCCCACTTAAGAACTTACCAAGACAAGGATCACATCTAGCCATGGCCATAAAACAACTAAGAAACATAGCTTACATAGGAAATATTTCACATGTATGCCTAGTTCATATAAACAGTAGAGCATTAACTGAGAGTTTGCAAGAACCACAGGATACACAAGACATACAAGATATAGGTCGGCACATGTCGAGTTCCCCAAAACTTATACATAACAATGTACAATATTGAATTGTCTAAAATAGTTTAAAACATGAGCATTCGGCCAAAGTGTGCCACATGTCATTTAAAAATAATAGATAAAGGAAAAATAGTGTTGTTCCCAACACAAAGTCTCCCTTTGTTTAAAATTTCTTTTTCGAGCCTGTTTTCACTCTATAATTTAGAAGATTGGCAAAAGTAAACTATAAATCACAACATCAAACCTCTTTGGAGTCCAAGACCTAGCCTTCTTAGACTCAGAGAGGGCTCTCTCTTTTTTATGATTTAAATCGATTTAACTTGTTGGTTATATTTATTGATATTAGGCTAGTTAGAGTGATGGGGGTTGTTTGTTTGATTGATTGTGTGATTGGATAGATAGGTCTGCAGAAGTTATTCCATTGGGCGATGGAGTCAAAGGCTAGAATGGAACATAAAAATCAAGAGAAAATCACAGGTACAGCTAATTGTGCTAAATGGATTTTAAGAGTTGTATGAATTATGAGGTGAAAGAAACAGTAAGGTTCCGTAGTGACTAAAGAGAAATTAAGAATTCTTTAATCAGACTTCAGCAGAAAAAATTCAGATTGTAAATTCAGACAGAATTAAGGCTCTCCGATAGCGAATCTTAATCTAAAGTTTATGATTTAAAATTAGATGAGAAGATACACAACAGAGAAAGCAATGGAAACATTTAAACAATGATGAAACACGTCACCATTTTGACACAACTCAAGAATCCTGTAAACGGTCTTTGATTATTGATGTCCAGCTCCAAAAATTAAAGTGCTTCAATAGTAGTTCTTACAATACACGTGCTAAAATATCCAACCTTTCATAATGATAATTCTAGTGGTATTTAACTAACAACTAAGTCAGTTTGCCTTAATCTACCCTAGAAAACTCTCATTGATTACAATTTAAGCAGAAAATGGACAAGTATGGCCATGCAAGGCTATGATGAGGCGAATTTGTCAGCCACCGTTGGTTGTATTAACTTCAATTACCCTTCATTAATTATAAGGTGAACGCAATTTGGCTTTTAAAATTCTGAAAAGACAAAGTGAGACAAAATTGATGTCTGGCCCAGCCTTTCTTGCACCGCCTTGGCTAGATCATTAACTCCAATGCGGCACCGACTGCGTTGTTGTCCTAATGTCATACTGCCTGGAACTATTTCTATGGAAAAAAGTTTCCAAAATATATTATCCTTGTTCACATCTAAGAACCATCATCAAAAAATAGATTTCTGAAAATCTTGGGATGTTTGTCATGCCGTGAAAAATGGGTGAAATTACTGAAAATATGGGTCAAATTAGACATTTTTTTTCCCCAACGGTGACGCCTATGCCAAATATGAGAGAGGTTATTTTTATTTTCCCTGTGCTAGTCAAAAACCTCTCTCATATTTTTAAAATTCATCTCCATCTCTCCACAACATTCGTCACACAATCATGAACAACACAGAAAAAATGGAAATCTAAAAAATAGAGCTGAGAGATGGCTTTTGATTATCAAAACTAAAGACACCTATGAAAAATATAGGAGAGGGTTTTTTTCTTCAGCCCGTGCTGAATAAAAACCTCTCTTTGTTTGTCAAAATTCGTTCCCATCTACCCGGAATCTCCCTCGAAAACGAACTGGTAAAACTGGATAAAAAATGTTTTTTCATTTCGGGAAAATGGTTTTGCAGGAGAAAACTAGTATTTCGAACCCTTATAAAGTGGTAAGTGGTAATAGAAAGGGGGGGTGTGAATTGATGAGAGAGTGACACATAAGGAGGTCCCTTTCTTGAAAACCATTCGTTTTGGACCCCCCTGCAAGGATAAATTAAGGATGGTACAGGGGGATCAGAATGAAACATAGATCATTAGATTTAAAGATGACAGTGGCACGATGAGGTGGAAAGAATTTGCTTATTGTTAGGTATTTTCGCCTATTTATTCATGAAATGTGCTATAAACCTTATAGTCCCTAATTAACCTGTTATATACACAAAACATAGTGACAACTTGTTCACTCAGACCTGAAATTTTGTAGAATTTAGTTATGAAGTGGCATCACATCGGCACACTTTGCAACCTTTACAGCTAATTATTTTATAAATAATACGATTGATGATGCGATGTGATGGGGAGGTGACATGGAGGGTAAATGACGTGGAGGGTAAGTGGGACGGGACCGTAGCGCACATCGCAATTCGTAGCATTTAGTTATAAGCACGGAATGTGTAAACTCTAAAATTTGCGAAGTGCAATGCATGGGGGAGGAGATGAGTGACATGGCAGGGAAGAAGTGTGACCAGATCGTAGGCGCACATCGCAATTCTTAAGTTTTATTTATAATTTTTGGGGTTAACTCCTTAAATTTGAGAAGTGCGGGGAAGAGGAGCCCATTGGAAATTGGTGGAGTGTTATGAATCGACAGAAGGTTTTTAAGCGGTTAGTGTTATGAAGTTTTATATGATATAACAATGTATTGCAACAGCTGTGTAATGGGGCGGAGCTGCTGAGGTGTGGCCAACTTACCACATCTCAAACTAAATAAAATAGATTGCGGGCACTCACAAGGTAAAAAAATGCAATGTGATATCACATATCAACGATTGCATTATTTAAAGTTTATTTCCAATGCCAAATACGTAAAGTATGTGAAATACTATGAGGGCCCCACTTTGATCATGATCGGGGAATAAAAATCAATGAAATGATAAAGGTGGAAGCGTAAAGCGAAAATGTGGAAGAAAGGTAAGGTAACGTATATTTCAAAATGGAAGATGAAATGGAAGAGAAGCATGGCATGGAATGGGGCAAAGAGGGTGTATGAAATGAAATGGAATGAGGGCAGAAATGAAGTTTGATCCCCATCACACCTTGTCAGCAACAATTTTTCTCCTCTCCATTGAACTATAAGGAAAATTGATTCATTTTATGCTCTTTGACAGTCAGGGTCTCCCTTTATTCTCTGAAAATAAATGATAGCCATAGAATATTATTTCCAGTATATGAACAATATTCTAATCAGTGATCATCACCTTGTGATACTGTGAAATACATGAGTCTAACGGAGGCCCTTATTGCAATCATAGGCTAGCCTCTTACAAATCCAATTATGAAATTTTTCTAATGCACTTTATCCTTGGCACACTTGAATTCACTGAGACTCCCTAGAACAAACTCTTATTTGTTCATTTCCATGCATTTTGACCTAGTTCTCCCTTGTGATACCTCGACACTCCTTAACACTCCTCAACATGAATTGACATTTTCCAACATGTGTTAGCACACCTTTTCATTCCTTGGAATTCTCTAACCCTTCCTAGTTATCATGCCCTCACAACAACCCTTACTTAATTTTCAACTTGGGAACCCAACCAAGTCCTCTCTTGACTATAGGAGCTTGACCAAGTTATGATTACTAGAACTAGACTATGTTGTAAAATTGTGTAGCTTGGGAGGTACTCAAAAAGCCTAGTGAGATGGGTTTATGTGATTTTGACCAAAAAAAATTTTGTGGTAAAATAACCCAAGTGAAGGGGCTTTGGACCCAAGATGAGGCTTAAAATCTAAAAGAAAATGAAACAGAAAAATAATATTTCCTAAGATCTAAGTAGATAAAATTCATAAGTTCTAGAGCGTTCTTAAGAGGCCTAGCTAGGAAAAGATATTTAAGGAGGCCTTAGTATGAAGGCAAGAACATCAAGTGAGAATGAGCTCATTTTATCAAGGAGGCTAGGAGAGATGTAGTCCTAAAGTAGGTCTAGTTAGAGCTCTAAGTAAGTGTTGCTAAAGGGAGGCCATGATCATCCACCAAGAGTAAGATCATCATGTGAGGGTTCACAAGAATGTTACATACCTTAATGGGTTAGAGATAGGAAGTAGGATGGCATATTGTTGGTTCTCTTAGGGAAGATAAAGCTCAAGAGAGGCGACTTATGAGAATTTGGTCATGTGATTTCAGTGGTGTTTCTGTGTGAAGTCCACATCAAATTTTGAAATAGTAGATAGGGCTGAGACCCTACCTTGTGCTAGTTACTAGGTTTCAAGGTCTGTGATAAATACCAACACAAATGGAGGAGGGTCTGCACTAGAATTTAGGGCCAGAACAGAAGTAGTCACAGATGTAATATTGACTGAATAACCGTAGTTTGAGGGTCATAGAGATCTAAATTTAAGGTCAGGATTCATTCAAAGAAATGACCATAATCTATGGATCCATATGAGCTAGGCCGAGTCTCTTATGGAGGAAAGAGTTTTCTTTTTTTCTATGGGTGGATATGGTTTTTTCTAAATAAATTAGACTAGAAGTATAATTCCCTATTTAGGGAGGTTTCCTAGCATGTTCAATCCATAAGGTATGTCATTAATAGTGTGACAGATCTCCATAGAAGAAGAGGGGTTGTCACCCTTAGAGAGAGGTTTATCTCTGCAATATATACCACAAATTTGGAAGATGGTTTGGATAAGTATGTGCGGATATAGAAAATATAAAGGAAGGTGGAACCTGAGTAGAAGATGGAGCAGAATAAATGTGTCATATGAGGAATGGATTGACATGAAGAGGAGTTGATTTTGTTGGACTTGTTAGTCATCAGTATTTTTCACCTGTTGATGATGACTAGTTTTTAAAGCCAATTTTTCTAGAAGTTGATCTCCAATTTGTCAAATCTGTCATCTAGAAAACACCCCCAAACAATTTTTGTTCTCCTACCTTTTCCAGTCTGCCTATGATTAGAAAAAACCTAGGTGTCAAGTCCTATCTAGTTTCAGTCATATAATCTTGTCCATGAGTTGTCATGAGCTAAGGTTATCTACTGTCATTTACCCTCATTCCCAAGTCATTCATTATCCAACTATTGATAAGAATGCCAGCCACTCTACCTCTGGTCATATGTCATTTTAAGATCTAGTCATAGCAAAGAGAATACTTAAAATATGTCAAAGATCTCCCCTAAGTTAGGTAGTGGCGCTTTAGAAAGTCACTCCTTGGCAAAAGCATCTTGAGCCAAAATATTTTGTTCAATACCATCCAACCCTGAATTGGCGCTTAATCCACAAAAAAACAAATCTTGATACACCTATAGGTTGCGCCACTAAAGGGTCTTGATGTCTCAGCGGTACATGTTTCAAAAGCCAAACTAATATTATGTTGATCTACAATGTTTCAGTGTCTCTTTCAAAAGCAGAAATGCACAATTATTCCAGAAGACATCATCAAATTGAACATAAGAAGACAGTTGCTTCTCATGTTGTCTTGAGCCTGGGATAAGAATACTAGTCAAAGAGAAAATTCAATAAGCCTCTGCAAACACAGTCAAGAAAGAGTTATGTGTTACAAGGAAAGATGACACAGTTTGAAAAGGGGATGAAATGTCATGACTGTGTTAACCTCCTCCAAACATGAGTAGATGGTTGGGTCACTTATTGAAAACCTCCTCCAAGCAAGAGCAGATGGTTGGGTGACATGTTGAAAACCTCCTCCAAGAAAGAGCAGATGGTTGAGTCACTTATTGAAAACCTCCTCTAGTATAAAGATCATATGGTTTGGAAATATCATGATAAAGGCCTCCTTCATTTAAAAAAGTAGAGGGTCAGGAACAGAGGTATAGCCTCATTCAAAAAGCACAAGACTAATAATGTTTCAAATGGCCTAAAATCTTGTTTACACCACTTCCTCCAAAAGATGAAACAACTAATATAGCAGTAGTGTTTCAAGGAGTGTTTAACAGAGTTCACTATTTAAAAGGCAGAATTGAAATTCAGTGGGAAGCAATTGAAGGTTTATGAGTTGAAGTTTGGTGCTAAACATAGGCCAAACAGTGATTTCATGGTGTTCAAGAAGCTTTGTTTTTCTGTCTATAAAGGTCTCCTTCAAAAAATAACCAGAGGCTAGAATGTCCAAAACATAGAACAGCTCGTCAAAATGATAGGAAAGATGTAGGTCAAGCTTTGGAGACTACAGCTAAAGGTTTACCCACAGTCAAATGGAAAATGTCAAAATAAGGTGCCTAACAGTTCAGCAGTCTTGGATATGGTTCTTGAGCATGTTCCTTTTGAAGGACAGAATAGACAAACGATGACAGAGTTATTTCCTAAATGAAAAGGCAGTAAAAAGGGTCTTTTTTTTAAGGAGTCCTCTTTATTTCAACAAAGGTCATGGATATGAGGGTCATTAGAAAGAAGCTGGCCACAACATTATTCTTATGAGATTTTTTCGAATAGAAGGCTTTATAATATTTTAAAAGTGATAAAATAATAAAGACAGTGCTTTATGTTTTGATATAAAAACAAACTTTTCAAAAGGCATCCAAACCCTTACAAAGTAACTACCAAGGAATTTGAGCTCATTTGAATTTTAAAAGTCACGAGAGACCATTCAAGAGGCCCATTAGAATTTTCAAAAACACGAATCACACCCTCCTTGGCTGCTCACTAAAGAAACAAAGTCATTTTCGGGCATTTTTCAAAGTTGTTAGGGCTCAGAATTCTGCGCGACGCGCTTGTAAATGCGCGTGACGCGCCTGTGAGCAACCGGAAAAAGAAATTGCACTGCGGCACGACGCGCCTGTGTCTTCGGTCACCGGGCACCTAAAACCGAATCGACAACCATTTCTCTGCGCGGCGCTTTCTACTCCAAAAAACCTACTCATCCTCCAGACCTCCAAAAGCTCCTTTGAACACTGGTCAACAATCAACAAAGCCCACAAACATTTTTCAAGGTATTTTCCTTACTCCTTGGCAAATTGTGGGGTTAAAAGGGGTCTCTTAACAGTGTTTGCAAACAAATTGAAAAAGGTCTCTTTATTCATAGATAGTAAAAGATAAAACAGCGAGAGAAGGGAGGTTTGATGCCAATTTAAAAGCTCTGTATTGTGCTATAAAAATAGCTAAGACTGCCCACAATTACTAGGAAGAAATACAGAGTTGTAGAGGTCTCAAATCAGTCTCTAAGATCATTTGGACAGTGGTAAAGAGATAGAGCTTTTGTCAAAATTGAAGGAGGTATTTTTGTGTTTTGAAGAGGTCTCAAATATGCTTGAAGATGGTGTCCTAACAGTGTTAACCAAGCACAAACCTTGTCTCCTAAAAAACTAAGAAATCAATAGTGATTAGGAGATTGGACCTTTGGTCAAAATCAGAGAAGTTTTTTGCTATGGATGTCAAAGATTAATACAGTTATAAAGGAAGGTGTTTTTATCAGTTTTGAAAGAAGCCCTATTTACCTTTCAAAAACAGTGAATAGAAAAAGAGCAGTGTTTGGAGGGAAAGGTGTTTTTGTCAAAACAAAAGAGATCCTTTTTCAACAAAGAACCCTAAACATATCTTTTTCAAGATCTTTGCTCAAACACAGTGATCAAAGTGTTTTTGGTTCTCATTTGACAAACACTTGTTTAATAACATCAAAGAAGCACAGTGACTTACAAGGAGGACAAGGTGTGGTGTTGGGAAACTATTTCAGAGACCATTTGAAATCAGCCTTGTCTTGGTCAGACAACAAAGAGTATCCAAAGCAAAATGCCTCCCAAGCAAGATAGTAGAAGTGGCCCTCACAAAAGGTATGCACCTTTTTCAACTGTGGAAGTAAATGCCCATCCTTCAGTACTTTTTAACTTTCATGAAGTTGGATGTTTGGATTTTTTTCAAAGGGTTTAGGGGGTGAAAAGCTATCTTCCCTTGACACATATATGTGCTTTAAGACTGCAAGGGAAACATGTTCAGCTGGTAGGCTTAGATTTCAATTTTTCTCCTAGATCCATTTCCAGATCTACCAAAATCCCATATGTCGGAGAAAAATGGTTTAAGCAGGGCTACCTTGACTCAGAACAGTACAAACCATTTTTGAAGCCATAGCATCGAGATGCATGCCCATCCATTTTTCCTTTTTCATATTTGTTGACCAGCTATGCTCCCCTCATTAATATAATCATGAAATATTTCACGTGCGAGGGAAGGTTTTCCCGAGTTTATGCTTACCATCTCAGGCTACTCATGCACTTCACGAGAACCCAATTGCTAAAACTCCCCTTCTTCCTACATAGAAGCATTGAAAATATTTCTTCTATTGTTCAAAAGAGACCTTCTTCTCAGTAGCCATCTTGTCTTTTCCATCATTCCCTCATCAAGATTTTCATTCTTCATCAACTTGAGAAGAAGGGAATCTCTTGGGACACTTTCATTTCACATCCCGATGTCACCACTGTTTCTTCACCCCATGCATCTCCCTCACCTTCCACTCATCCTCTTTCTCCTTCTTCTAATAAACCCACTTCTAAGAAGCTAAAATCTCCCATGATTGATCAAGAAGAAGAGAATAATGAGGAAGAACAACAGAGTGAGGAAGGACAACATAGTGAGGAGGAGGAACACAGTGAGGAAAGGTAGCATAGTGATAAAGAACAAAATAGTGAAGAGGATCCAAGTCAAAGGGAGAAAAGTGAAGAAAAACACAGTGATGAAAGGCAACACAGTGATGAAGAAAAGCGCCATGAAAAATACCAAAATGGTGAAGAGGGAAATGATGAAGAAATGGAACAGTTTGATGAGGATATTGGTAGCCTTCACAGTAGTAAAAATGATGAGGATGAAGCACAAAACATTGAAGAAACAAAGCCTAAAAGACCTGAAGAAAGCAAGGACAAGAGTGAAAAGGGCAGCCTTCAAAAAGACATGCAAGGTGACAGTTAAAGCATTCATAAAGAAGGTCAAAATAGTGGCAAGGATGATGAGGGGAGTAGCAAGGGCAAAGAGAAAACAGAGCATGTGCTAGCTGCCTCTCCTTGGCAAGGGGGCATGCTTTCTTCTCCAAAGGTGACAAAGCCCCAAACATCAAGAAAGAGAGTGCCTCAAATTGTAACTCCAAATGTTACTAGAGCCCTTCGAAGCAAAGGGAAGTTGCCCAAACAATCCATTGTTGAATTACCAAAAAGGAGAAAGACCAAGAAGGCCACCCAAAGCAAGGGAAAGGAAAAGGAAGAAATTAGCCATGAAAAAGAGAGGGACTTTGACATAATTCAGATAAACAGTGATGATAGTGACAATGAGGCCAGAATCCTAGAGTCTCTCTTGATAAATAGAGAAGAACAAATTCATGTTCTAAAAGCGGATCTGGAGAGGTCTAAAAACCTCATTCACTTTCTGCAAACACAAAACAAGCAGATGAGTGTCTACATGGTGGTATATGAGACATGAGCTATAAAGTATCAAAAAGAGGCCTCCAAGGCGCAAATTAAGTTGGAAGAACTCATGGGCGAGTTCAATGATAGTGAATAGGAAGATCAGTGATCAGGAGCTCAAATCTGAGCCTGGGAAAAAGCTCAAAACTTAAAGTGCTCAAATTTATTTGGAACCTGAGCGACGAGATAGGCCTTGGCAATACGATCCCGGTGCCATGAATGGTACTCAAATCCATTACCATATGAAGAAGTTATTTCACTTTTAGTGGAGTGGGTCCGGCAGAGCATGGAGGGGCCAGCCCTCCTCCCATGGAACCTCATCATATGACCAGTGTGGGAGCTTAATGTTAAGAGTGCTTAAGGAGCCTAATCTCAAGTTTAATATTTAATTAAGCTTTAGTTAAGTGGAGTTTAATATGGTGGAGATTCTGGAGGCGCTCCCAAATTTAGGCGAACTTCCACTTTTAGTGGAGTTAACTGGCAATTGCCTCACATTTAGTGGAGGAAATTGGGGCAAAGTTGTTTTGGTCATAACGTTCTCATTACTGAACCTTTGGAAACGAAATTTTTTTTTATTTCAGATTTTCTCAACATTTTGGACTGAATGGCATAGGTTTTAGAGCCATGGGAGCTCATTTTCAGCCTGTTTAGCTTCGGAGAAGCTTTTTGAGCCACTAGGGCCATTTTGGGTTTTGAGTTTGGTTGAGCTGTGGTTAACATTTTTTGGTGAAACAAAAGTCATTTTTTACTATTTCCTGCATTCCAGAGCCATTGGAATAGGTCTTAGCTCTTTTTGAAGACTTTTAGAGGCCGAAAACCTTTAGGAGAGTTTTCAGGGCCACCATGGCCATTTTGGGGTTTGAGCTATTTTGAGTTGTGGTTATCAGTTTGAGGTGAACCAAAGCTCTATTTCAGATAATTTAGACCTTATGAAGCCATTGGAAGTGGTTTCAAAGGAATTTTAGGACTTATATAGCCTGAAAAGTTGCAGAGAAGTTCAAAGCACTAGTAGGACATTGATGAAGAAATCACTGTTTATGGTAATCTTTCACTGTTTAGTGAATTTGAAAAGGCATTATTAGCTTTTTCCTGCCTTCTGAATCAGTTTATATATTTAGATTTATCTATTGAGACACTTATAATCTTGTATTGCATTTGAGAGCTTTTAATACAAGAGGACAAGCCCATTTTGGGAGACTTGATCCAGGAGATGTAGCCCAAGAGTTGGGGTGAACTCCTATATTATATTGCTGTTGTGTTTTGATATTATATTGCTGAATATTTTTTCTGATACCCATGTTAATTTTCAGCAAAAAAAAATTACACTTAAGATACATAAACAGTGAAAATACATACACCATTTGCAAGCTAAATTTCCGCATAACGTCAAGTTTAAAGCAAGATCATTTTAATTAAATCTGAGTGTTTACTTCTATTACTTCTTTAGGCAGAGTTTGTAAGAGGGCCAGGTAGCCTCTAGATTCATCCTTTCTTTGAAAGGTGAAATATCCAGTAAATGCCCCTACAGTCTATCTCTGTATTAGAAATATGAAGTTCTCACATTTTCATATTTAAACTTAGAGTATTTTTGCACTCATTTACATAATTGAAAATGGATACCTTGCACCCTTTTCAAGTACCTTCCATTTATAGATCAGATGGTATCACATCTCGGGTTGAGCATTTTCTTTTGTGCAAAAGGTGTTAAAACAGTCAATCTCACTATTTTATGGCTGCTTGATTAAGAAGGGGTCTTTACTAACATTTGGTTAAAAGCTTGTCATTTGTTTGAAAGCTTTGAGGAATTTTCTTTGGAAGTTCCTTTTGGTTGCTTTGACCATTCACATAATTTAAACTTCTTCTACAAGTGAATTTTCCTCCTTCACGAGATTATTCAATGATGACATGAAGAATGAGTTCTTTAAGGTGAAGGATATGGTGCAGATTCTCCTTGAGGATCAAAGGGAAAGTGTTCAACTTCATGCACAATTGATAGCTATGCAGGAAGAAAAATAAACCATTCTTCAAAGACTGCATGATATGGAGTTGCAGCTTCTTCAAGCTCAAGAAGCTTTGTCCAAGAAAATACCTCATCTTCAGGATGTAAATCTTTCTGATTTGTCTTCAGTTTCCTCTATTGAAAAGTGTGTTGGTTCTTTTGAAAGACATACAAGAGGTATTGGGTCCAAATTGATGTTGAAAATAGGCTATCAAGAAGGCAAAGTTTTGGGCAAGCATGCACAAGGCATTGTTGAGCCTATTTTTGTTGTGGAGCGTCCCAAGAATATTGGTCTTGGCTATGAGCAACATAATGGCGAAGCTTTGAGCACATGCATTCAAGAATGTGATGCAAATTTTAAGAGAACATTTCTCCCAAGTTCTCAATTACATCAATTTCATGATAGTAATCTTCCTTACCATTGTTTGAAGCCTTTGTTGCAGCAAGAAGATGGTAGACATGCAGCTTATGGCAAGCATGCAAAGCAACATAAGAGGATTTCTTGTACATATTGTGGTCGATTTAACCATCATGTTTCGAGATGCTGGATGAGGAAGAAGGCACACAAGAAGTAGATGAAGCAAAGACTACCTTCAAAGAATGTGCATATGATTTGCACTTTTTTCCAAAAGAAGGGACATGTTGTCTCTTATTGTTGGACTTTGCATCCAACTCGTCGTCCCACGCACATGCAGCAAGAGGACAAAAATATTGGCGAAGGTGGAACCTCATATTCCATTATTGATGTGGAAAGGGAAGTTTCACATGAAGAAAAGTTGCAGCAGCAAAATTCGCCATTGAAGTGGCTTGGTGAGAAGTGGATGGACTTCTTGACACAGTAAGACGTACTCTTTTTGTACATATGAAAATTTCGGATGTATGCATGTATTTCTGCTGTAATATCTTGTTTATTTTGAGCCACCTTAGATCATTGATCAAGGCAGTGTTGTACAGTTTCATTTTGTAAATTTCTGGCCAGAAATTTCTGTGTGAGTTCAAGAAGGTCAGTTGTGGACAGTTGTGGACAAGCGCATTCACGAAGGGAAATGTCGATTTCTTTTCATTTGTGGTTCAAATTCACTTTCTTTGTAAGGAAAAAGTGTTTGAAGGGCTGAAGAGAAGAGGATTTTTATTCCCTCATTTTTTGTACTACAGTTCAGTTCTTCATTTCAGTAAGCTTTTGGGGACCAAAAGCCTCTCGTTTGGGAGGTGTGATCAGGAGCTCAAATCTGAGCTTGGGAAAAAGCTCAAAACTTAAAGTGATCAAATTTATTTGGAACCTGAGCGACGGGATAGGCCTCGGCGATACAATTCTGATGCCATGAATGGCACTCAAATCCGTTACCGTATGAAGAAGTTATTTCACTTTTAGTGGAGTGGGTCCGGCGGAGCACGGAGGGGCCAGCCCTCCTCCCATGGAACCTCATCATATGACCAGTGTGGGAGCTTAATGTTAAGAGCGCTTAAGGAGCCCAATCTCAAGTTTAATATTTAATTAAGCTTCAATTAATTGGAGTTTAATATGGCGGAGATTCTGGAGGCGCTCCCAAATTTAGGAGGACTTGCACTTTTAGTGGAGTTAACTGGCAGTTGCCCCACATTTAGTGGAGGAAATTGGGGCAAAGTTTTTTTGGTCATAAATTTCTCATTAATCAACCTTTTGAAATGAAATTGTTTTTTATTTCATATTTTCTCAGCATTTTGGACTGAATGGCACAGGTTTCAGAGCCACGGGAGCTCATTTTTAGCCTGTTTAGCTTCGGAGAAGCTTTTTAAGCCACTAGGGCCATTTTGGGTTTTGGGTTTGGTTGAGATGTGGTTAACCTTTTCTAGTGAACCAAAAGTAATTTTTGACTATTTCCTGCATTCCAGAGCCATTGGAACAGTCTTAGCTCTGTTTGAAGACTTTTAGAGGCCGAAAACCTTTAGGAGAGTTTTCAGGGCCACCATGGCCATTTTGGGGTTTGAGCTGTTTTGAGTTGTGGTTATCAGTTTGAGGTGAACCAAATATCTATTTCAGATAATTTAAACCTTATGAATCCATTGGAATTGGTTTCAAAGGAATTTGAGGACTTCTACAGCCCGAAAAGGTGCAGAGAAGTTCAAAGCACCAGCAGGACATTAATGAAGAAATCAATGTTTATGGTAATCTTTCACTATTTAGTGAATTTGAAAAGGCATTATTAGCTTTTTCCTACCTTCTGAATCAATTTATATATTCATATTTTTCTATTGAGACACTTATAATCTTGTATTTCATTTGAGAGCTTTTAATACAAGAGGACAAGCCCATTTTGGGAGGCTTGATCCAGGAGATGTAGCCCCAGATTTGGGGTGAACTCCTATATTATATTGCTGTTGTGTTGTAATATTATATTGCTGAATATTTTTGCTGATACCCATGTTAAGTTTCAGCAAAAAACAATTACACTTAAGATACATAAACAGTGAAAATACATACACCATTTGCAAGCTAAATTTCCGCATAACGTCAAGTTTAAAGCAAGATCATTTTAATTAAATCTGAGTGTTTAATTCTATTATTTCTTTAGGAAGAGTCTGTAAGAGGGCCAGGTAGCCTCTGGATTCATCCTTTCTTTGAAAGGTGAAATATCCAGTAAATGCCCCTACAGTCTATCTCTATATTAGAAATATGAAGTTCTCACATTTTCAGATTTAAACTTAGAGTATTTTTGCACTCATTTACATAATTGAAAATGGATACCTTGCACCCTTTTCAAGTACCTTCCATTTTTAGATCAATCAGCCAAAGAGAAAGAGGCCAAGGACCATGGGACTCAGAAGAGCCTTAGAGAAACAAAAAGAGGAAGAGGCTGCCCTTTTCCAATCTTTTCCTCTTACTACCTTATTCACCCAAGAGATAGAAAACAATAGAGAAGCATGGCTTGAAAGGGTGAATGAACACTTGGAGAAGAATTTGGAAATGGCCAATAGAGATTTGGACCTTCAAATAAGGATGACCGAGCACTATAAGAAACTTAATCAATTCGCTCGGCGGAAATTGGAAGCCACACAACAAAAGCTCAAAGAGGCTCAAAAGAGGCGCCCAGCCCCAAAAACTTAAGAAATACACATCAAGGCTCCAAATTTTGGCCTCCAATTCTAATCATGCTTCTGAAAACCCTTGAGGGTCATGCTCACCAAAATTGGGCAAAATTCGACAAGTTTTGGTTTTTTGACATTTTTGGGCTGTTTGCTAAAACTCATGGGAATCGCCATTTCTGTTTGAGACATCCTCAAAGGATGAAAATGGTATCATTGGATGACATAATTTTAGGGGAATCTACTCGGAAAATTTTAGATCAATTGAAGATGATTTGGTCCCCCAAAATGGCGAAAAATAGTCACTTTTTCAACACTCTGCCTCGCATATCAGCAAAGTCTATTTTCTGGGTTTTCCACACAAGTCAGTCTTTGATAGGATTATATTGATCAGTTTGGAGAAAAAAAAGTATTTTAAGAAACTAGACATCTATATCTTTCCAACGAGCCATCACGAGCATCGTTTCGACATCGGGAAGGCCTCCAAAAGTTGCCCACAAGACAGGGGACTTTCTACTGATATATTTCTTAAGTATTTTTGTGAAAAATGCACTTTTATGAAGAGGATTTTCCTAATGTTCGTTTAGCCTTTTTTAGCCATGGTTAGTTAGGAAAAGTCAATATAATTTCCCTTTTTAGCATTTTTAAGATATTTTTATAGATATTGTTTGCCTTGGGCTTTGCAAAGCCTCAAGGACAAAATCAGATATTTTTGATGGGCTAATGAGCTTGCTAGTTGCACTAGGAGGTTTTCGCTCATCTTGGCCTATATATTCCAAGAGAATTCATTGTAAACTAGGTTGAACTTGATGATATAAAGCAATATATGGTTTTACAAGCTTGAAAGAAATACTTGTCTCATGCATTGGATAGTTTCTTGAATGTTTTGGATGATGAAATAGGTCTGCTGTTGGATTCCTTGACTTGGTAAAATGGTATAGTGTCCCTCTCTATTATGTTTCTTAGTTTTCATACATATCTCATGCTCTTTCTTGCTATAAGACAGTAGAGAATAGATTTGAGACATGCCCTTAGAGGCACCTCAGATTTCTTGTTTCATTATAGCTTCTATGTTTTCTTCCTTTTTAGTCATATCAAAGAATTCTTAATTGCTCTTTGATCACTGAAGAAATTGTTTGCTTGTTTCATTTATGGTTTTATGCATGCTAAGTATGATTCACGGTATGCCTGCTTACTCATGGATATTCATAGCTCCACCTCTGAAATATTTCTTTGAATGTTTGATTGTCCTAGTTGAACCAAAGAGGTCTTGTATCGATCTTTCCCTTTGCCTATAACTCTGTAATCTTAGTTCAAAGTGCTCGATAGCTCAAAATACTATGTCTAGGAGTTTCCTCTTCGTAGCTTGACTTATTTGTTTGTCTTAATTGTTTTTCCCCAAAGTCTGATATCAATTTCCTAAAGTTAGAGAGTCATATATCTATATGTATTGCTTGAATGTTTATTTCTATGAATTTATCAGTTTGTAGTTACATTTATCATGATTAATGGTTACCCTACCATATAAATGTCTGCTATTGAACTATTTATGTTTGAAAGCCTTTGTTCTTCACAAAATTAGTGTCCATCCCACTTCATTTTACCCAAAGATCCATTTTACCTTGATCAAATTGACCCTTCAACATACCTTGTATCACCATCTAAATATTTCTCTACCTTTTTGACCCCATAGCCCAGTTGATCTAACAATATTTTTACCTATCTTAGTCTTTGATCAGTTCCTCCCTCAAAAACCTAAAAACAAAACCAAAAACCTACTTCACAACTAGCCTAAAATCAGAAACATGAAAAGAAAAACACATAGATATCCCTTATACAAATAGAGAGAGCCCTCTTTGAGTCCAGGAAGGCTAGGTCCTTGGGCTCCAAAGTTGGTTTGATGTTACCCTGTCACTTGGCTTGCCAATCAGCCAAATCACGGGACCCTAACATAATGGCAATCACGGTGGGACTCTGAGTAATAAACAAACTTAGATTCCCTAAACCTTAAGAGACCTTTGAGAATACTATCTTGTGGACTTATCCCACTGCTCACTAACATAATGGCGATCACGGTGGGACCCTGAGTGATAAACAAAATTAGATTCCCTAAAACCTTCAGAGACCTTTGAGAATACTATCTTGTGGACTTATCCCACCGCTCATTAACATAATGACGATCAGGGTGGGACCTTCTGAGTTAGTGACAAACTAAGTATACCTTAGAACTTCAGAAATATCTCAACCTAGAAGTATTATCAAAGAGTAGAATCTAGTTGTCTCACCATTCTAGAAAAATGATGACCCAAATATAGGACACTCTTACAAACCTTAGGGCTACATAAAACTCAGAAAACCCCAAAAAACATCCCTAGATTGGATTTTTTATAAGTATTTATGGTGGACCATACACATATCTCTAAAAACAACTAAAAACATCCACCTGGCGACTCCACCAGCTTCCAATGGGCCTATTACTCCACTAGTCCTTATAAAATCTCTTAGGAATGCATTAATAAATCCCAATCATGCTGATGGTGGACAAAAAAGTTCAAATATTCCACCTGGTGACTCCACAACCCTCAATAGACCAAAAGAATCCACTGGTAGAGAAATCTACACTGGTTGAAAAGACACAGTGACCCTTTTTTATTAACAAAGATGGATCCAAGGATGCAAAAGAGATATGCTCCGATGAGTAGAGACCCTATCCCTGGATTCCCACACAAAATGCCAGAAATAAATTGGATGAAAAGCCTACCGATCTTTCGAAATGAAAAGGTTAATGACCCCTTGTTACACCTCATCAAATTTCATATACACATATGGAGGTTGAAGGTTGAATGGCATGAGGACTGCCTCATGAAAATGTTTATGGAAACATTAGAAGGTAGCGGAAGAAATTGGTATGAATGGTTAGAACCTGGCATCTTGTTTTCTTTGAAGGATTTCCACAAGGTATTCTATAAATACTATATAGGATATTGCCCATCTCTATCATTAGCTGAAAATTGTTGTGATCAATCTCAGGATATCATACAGTACCTTATAGATAGTGATGAAAATTTGGAAAATTTGTATCCTGAAGACCTCTTAACATCCATTCATGAATTTCATTCTCAAGATAACTATCATGACAGCCTAATTGAGTTAGTTGAGGAAGAAATCATTCAAGGTAGAGAAGAAAACCCACAAGATCTCTCTAAAGGCACAAGTGATCATTTATCACCCCCACTAGATGAGGCTCAAGAAGATATCCAACCTCAGAATCAGTCTTCTCTAGAGAAGGAAAACAATTGTTGCCCAATCCAAAGAAAATAGAAAATGCCTCCTCCTTTAACTACAAAAGAGGCAGATCAGATTTTGAGAGTAAACCAGCCTCTGAACCTTTATATAAGAAAAATATTCCTGTTTGTACCATTCCTACCTTACATATTAAAGAAATTGATCATAAAGAAACAATGGAACAAATTGTTGTTGAGGTTGTAATACCTCCTCAAGAAGACAGTCATCCTTGTAAGTAGTCACAAAAGGAAGAGAAACATCATGGCTCTATCCAGAGAAAAAGAAAGACACCACCCCTTCTAAAAAAAGAAGAAAACAATAAAATCCTAAGCATACAGCCAGCATCCAAACATTTTTTTAAAGAAGATATGCATGTGTTTTCTATTGTTGACTTATCTACTAATATATTTTCTCATACTAAAAGTACAGAGCAGATTGATGCTGATACTACAATATCTTCTCAAGAAGACCTGGTGCCAAAGAATGGTCTTACTTATCAAGATAGTGGCTCACAAATAGAAATCATCTCACCAAAACAGGGCATACCAAGATTGCTTGAAGATAGCATAACATTACTTTATGAAGCTGCCAAATCAGATAATCATAAAGAGGGAGAAAAGATTATTTCTCAAAAGAATCCCAAGGTTAGTCAAGTAAAGGAGGGATTAATCCTAAATGAGGTATATTTTTCAAATCCTCTAGGCCAGTTATTATTCGAAGACCCCTTTGTTGTTTCCCTAGAGACCTTTAAAGAAGGAGTAGTGTGTTCTACCATGAACAGTTCGCTGCAAAGTATGAGAAAAAACTTAAGCACTACTGTCTGAAGACAAGTGAGGTGGAAGTGGCCTTTTGATTTCTTCAACATCATCAAAGAGCCGAACCAATATCAACCATGCAATCATCTACTTGACTGGTTATATTGGAAAGAAGATTTCACAAAATAAATGTCTATCATATATGGATTAGAGTAGAGTAGATAAGCATGCAAAATAAGCTCAGCCCCATGAGCATATTTCTTTCAGTTTGTTTTGAGAAAAACAGAAAACTCAAAAACAATAGAAAAGTAGAAAAAGAGGGCAGTTTAAAAAATACAAAGAAAGCCCCATGCTCAAAGAATAGTCATTCTAAAAGCATGCAAGTCTAAATGCCACTACTAGTGCTCAAAATGTCTTGTTCAGTTATCTAGCCTAATCATAACTGAACATGTTTTAAATTTATTTGCTGATAAATTAGTAAGAGAAGAGATCGTCAATATTGTGTAAGCTTGACTTGTCAAAGAAAATAGATTAGGAAAATATACTGGTTCCACATGCTCAAAAAAGAACCAAAGAGGAAAATAGGGATGAAAAAACAAATTGTGTATCTTAGCGCTGATTTTTCTAAATTTCATCTTTATGCAAAATAATATTTGTGTGCAGCTTGTCTTTCATGCCAAAAGTACATGAAAAATTAGATTGTCTAATCCTGATTTGTTCATTTTTCAATTTCATGTTTTAGATTAGAGAATAAAATCTTGTCAAACAGCTTAACCTTGACAATCGATCTAGCATAGGTAGAGAAATGAAGGAGTTCATTAGTTTAATCTGAACTCGCGGCGGATATAAGTGTAGAATTAGATAGTGTCATTTTAAAAAAAAAATATTATCTCAAAGGGTTGCTATTCCAAATAGACCCAAAAGAAGAAAAAATGTTAGGAAATGTAGCTGGGTAGGTATAAATGATTTTGGTGCTAATCATGCTATCAATTTTTAGAAATAGCATCAGAGAAGAAAGAAATTTGCACCAATGGATAAAGGCACTAGTCTTCAAAGGCCAAAGATCTGAAATTCTGGACACCTCCTAAAAAGGAGATGCCCTACCCAAATGGAGCCACTGTTAGTCATCAGTATTTTTCACCTGTTGATGATGACTAGTTTTTAAAGCCAATTTTTCTAGAAGCTAATCTCCAATTTTTCAAATCTGTCATCTAGAAAACACCTCCAAACAATTTTTGTTCTCCTGCCTTTTCCATTCTGCCTATGATGAGAAAAAACCTAGGTGTCAAGTCCTATCTAGTTTCAGTCATATAATCCTGTCCATGAGTTGTCATGAGCTAAGGTTATCTGTTGTCATTTACCCTCATTCCCAAGTCATTCATTATCCAACTATTGATAAGAATTCCAGCCACTCTACCTATGGTCATATGTCATTTTAAGATCTAGTCATACCAAAGAGAATATTCAAAATCTGTCAAAGATCTCCCCTAAGTTAGGTAGTGGCGCTTTAGGAAGTCCCTCCTTGGCAATAGCATCCTGAGCCAAAATCTTCTGTTCAATACCAGCCAACCTTGAATTGGTGCTTAATCCATAAAAAAAACAAATCTTGATACACCTAGAGGTCGCGCCACTAAAGGGTTTTGATGTCTCAGCAGTACATGTTTCAAAAGCCAAAATGATATTATGTTGATCTACAATGTTTCAGTGTCTTTTTCAAAAGAAGAAATGCACAAGTATTCTAGAAGACATCATCAAACTGAACATAAGAAGACAGTTGCTTCTCATGTTGTCTTGAGCCTGGGATAGGAATACTAGTCATAGAGAAAATTCAATAAGCCTCTGCAAACACAGTCAAGAAAGAGTTGTGTTACAAGGAAATATGACACAATTTGAAAAGGGGATGAAATGTCATGACTATGTTAACCTCCTCCAAACATGATCAGATTGTTGGGTCGCTTATTGAAAACCTCATCCAAGCAAGAGTAGATGGTTGGGTGACATGTTGAAAACCTCCTCCAAACAAGAGCAGATGGTTGAGTCACTTATTGAAAACATTCTCTAGTATAAAGAGCACATGGTTCGGAAATATCATGATAAAGGCCTCCTTCATTTAAAAATCGAAGGGTCAGGAACAAGGTATAGCCTCATTCAAAAATCACAAGACTAACAGTGTTTCAAATGGCCTAAAAGCTTGTTTACACCACTTCCTCCAAAAGATGAAACAATTGATACAACAGTAGTGTGTCAAGGAGTGTTTAATAGATTTCATTGTTTAAAATACAGAATTGAAATTTAGTGGGAAGCAATTGAAGGTTTATGAGTTGAATTTTGGCGTTAAACATAGGCCAAGCAATGATTTCATGGTGTTCAAGAAGCTTTGTTTTTCTGTCTATAAAGGTCTCCTTCGAAAAATAACCAGAGGCTAGAATGTCCAAAACTTAGAAGAGCTCATTAAAATGACAAGAAAGATGTAGGTCAAGCTTTGGTGACTACAACTAAAGGTTTACCCACAGTAAAAAGGAAAATGTCAAAATAAGGTGCCTAACAGTTTGGCAGTCTTGGATATGGTTCTTGAGCATGTTCCTTTTGAAGGACCGAATAGACAAACGATGATAGAGTCATTTCCGAAATGAAAAGACAGTAAAAAGGGTCTTGTTTTTAAGGAGTCCTCTTTATTTCAACAAAAGTCATGGATATGAGGGTCATCAAAAAGAAGCTGGCCACAACATTGTTCTTATGAGATTTGTTCGAATAGAAGGCTTTATGGTATTTTAAAAGTGATAAAATAATAAAGACATTTCTTTATGTTTTGATATAAAAAAAAAAAAATCCTTTTCAAAAGGCATCCAAACCCTTACAAAGTAACTACCAAGGCATTTTAGCTCATTTGAATTTTAAAAGGCAGAAGAGACCATTCAAGAGGCCCATTAGCATTTTCAAAAACATGAATCACACCCTCCTTGGCTACTCACTGAAGAAACAAAGTCATTTTTAGGCAATTTTCAAAGGTGTTAGGGCTCAGAATTCTACGCGGTGCACCTGTAAATGTGCGCGATGCGCCTGTGAGCAACCGGAAGAAGAAATTGAACTGCGGCACGCCTATGTCCTCGGTCACCAGGCGCCCGAAACCGACTCGACAACCATTTCTCCACACGGCGCTTTCTACTCCAAATAGCCTGCTCATCCTCCAGACCTCCAAAAGCTCCTTTGAACGTTGATCGACGATCAACAAAGCCCACAAACATTTTTCAAGGTATTTTCCTTACTCCTTGGCAAATTTTGGGGTTAAAAGGGGTCTCTTAACAGTGTTTGCAAACAAATTGAAAAAGGTCTCTTTATTCATGGATAGTAAAAGATAAAATAGTGAGAGAAGGGAGGTTTGATGCCAATTTGAAAGCTCTGTATTGTGCTATAAAAATAGCTGAGACTGCCCACAGTTACTAGGAAGAAATACAGAGTTGTAGAGGTCTCAAATTAGTCTCTAAGATCATCTGGACAGTGGTAAAGAGATAGAGCTTTTGTCAAAATTGAAGGAGGCCTTTTTGTGTCGTGAAGACATCTCAAATTTGTTTGAAGAGGTGTCCTAAGAGTGTTAACCAAGCACAAACCTTGTCTCCTAAAAAACTAAGAAATAAACAGTGATTAGGAGATTGGACCTTTGGTAAAAATCAGAGAAGTTTTTTTCTGTGGGTGTCAAAGATTAATATGGTTATAAAGGAAGGTGTTTTTATCAGTTTTGAAAGAAGCCCTATTTACCTTTCAAAAACAGTGAATAGAAAAAGAGCAGTGTTTGGAGGGAAAGGTGTTTTTGTCAAAACAAAAGAGATACTTTTTCAACAAAGAACCCCAAACATATATTTTTTACTATCTTTGCTCAAACACAGTAATCAAAGTGTTTTTGGTTCTCGTTTGAAAAACACTTGTTTAATAACATCAAAGAAGCATAGTGACTTACAAGGAGGACAAGGTGTGGTGTTGGGAAACTATTTCAGACACCATTTGAAATCAGCCTTCTCTTGGTCAGCCAACAAAGAGTATCCAAAGCAAAATGCCTCCCAGGCAAGATAGTAGAAGTGGCCCTCACAAAAGGTATGAACCTTTTTCAACTGTGGAAGTAAATGCCCATCCTTCAGTACTTTTTAACTTTCATGAAGTTGGATGTTTGGAGTTTTTTTAAAGGGTTTAGGAGGTGAGAAGTTATCTTCCCTTGACACATTTATGTGCTTTAAGACTGCAAGGGAAACATGTTCAGCTGGCAGGCTTAGATTTCAAATTTTCTGCTAGATCCATTTCCAGAGCTACCAAAATCCCATATGTCGGAGAAAAATGGTTTAAGTAGGGGTACCTAGACTCAGAATAGTACAAACCCTTTTTGAAACCAGAGCATCGGGATGCATGTCCATCCATTTTTCCTTTTTCATATTTTTTGACCAGCTATGCTCCCCTCATGAAGATAATAATGAAATATTTCATGTGTGAGGGAAGGTTTTCCCGAGTTTATGCTTACCATGTCAGGTTACTCATGCACTTCACGAGAACCCAATTGCTAAACCTCCCCTTCTTCCTCCATAGAAGCATTGAAAAGATGTCTTCTATTGCTCAAAAGAGACCTTCTTCTCAGCAGTCAGCTTGTCTTTTCCATCATTCCCTCATCAAGATTGTCATTCTTCATCAACTTGAGAAGAAGGAAATCTCTTGCGACACTTTCATTTCACATCCTAATTTTGCCACTATTTCTTCATCCCATGCATCGCCTTCACCTTCCACTCATCCTCTTTCTCCTTCTTCTAGTAAACCCACTCCTAAGAAGCTAAAATCTCCCATGATTGATCAAGAAGAAGAGCATAATGAGGAAGAACAACACAGTGAGGAAGGACAGCATAATGAGGAGGAAGAACACAGTGAGGAAAGGCAGCATATTGATAAAGAAAAAAACAGTGAAGAGGATCCAAGTCAATGGTAGAAAAGTGAAGAAAAACACAGTGATGAAAGGCAGCATAGTGATGAAGAAAAGCGCCATGAAAAAGAGAAAAATAGTGAAGAGGGAAATGATGAAGAAATGGAACAGTTTCATGAGGATATTGGTAGCCTTCACAGCAGGTAAAAATGATGAGGACGAAGCACAAAATATTGAAAATACAGAGCCTAAAAGAACTGAAGAAAGCAGGGACAAGAGTGAAAAGGGAAGCCTTCAAAAAGACATGCAAGGTGATAGTCAAAGCATTCATAAAGAAGGTCAAAATAGTGGCAAGGATGATGAGGGGAGTAGCAAGGGAAAAGATCAAACAGAGCATGTGATAGTTGCCTCTCCTTGGCAAGGGACCATGCTTTCTTCTCCAAAGGTGACAAAGCCTCGAACATCAAGAAAGAGAGTGCCTCAAACTGTAACTGCAAATGTTACTAGAGCCCTCTGAGGCAAAGGGAAGTTTCCCAAACAATCCATTGTTGAATTACCAAAAAGGAGAAAGACCAAGAAGGCCACCCAAAGCAAGGGGAAGGAAAAGGAAGAAAGTATCCATGAAAAAGAGAGGGACTTTGACATAATTCAGATAAACAATGATGACAGCGACAATGAGGCCAGAATCCTAGAGTCTCTCTTGATAAATAGAGAAGAACAAATTCATGTTCTAAAAGCGGATCTAGAGAGGTTTAAAAACCTCATTCACTTTCTGCAAACACAAAACAAGCAGATGAGTGTCCAGATGACGATATATGAGACACGGGCTATCAAGTATCAAAAAGAGGCCTCCAAGGCGCAAATTAAGTTGGAAGAACTCATGGGCGAGTTCAATGATAGTGAAGAAGAAGATAAGCCAAAAAGAAAGAGGCCAAGGACCATGGGACTCAAAAGAACCTTAGAGAAACAAAAAGAGGAAGAGGCTGCCATTTTCCAATATTTTCCTCTTACTACCTTATTCGCCCAAGAGATAGAAAACAATAGAGAAGCATGGCTTGAAAGGGTGAATGACCACTTGGAGAAGAATTTGGAAAAGGCAAATAGATATTTGGACCTTCAAAGAAGGATGACGAGGCACTATAAGAAGCTTAATCAATTCGCCCGGCGGAAATTGAAAGCCACACAATAAAATCTCAAAGAGGCTCAAAAGAGGCACCCGGCCCCAAAACTTAAGAAAGAGACATCAAGGCTCCAAATTTTTTCCTCCGCTCCTCAGCATGCTTCTAAAAACCCTTGAGGGTCATGCTCACCAAAATTGGGCAAAATTCGATAAGTTTTGGTTTTTTGACATTTTTGGGCTTTTTGCTAAAAATCATGGACATCGCCATTTCTATTTAAGACATCCTCAAAGGATGAAAATGGTATCATTGGATGCCATAATTTTAGGGGCATCTACTCAGTGAATTTCAGATTAATTGAAGATGATTTGGTCCCTCAAAATGGCGAAAAACAGTCACTTTTTCAACACTTTGCCCTGCATATCAGCAAAGTCTATTTTCTGGGTTTCTCCACACAGGTCAGTTTTTGTCAAGCTTCTAGTGATCATTTTGGATAAAACAAAACATTTTCAGAATCTAGACATCTGTATTTTTCCAATTAGCCATCACGGGCCTCATTTCGACATCGGGAAGGCCTCTAAAAGTTGCCCACAATACAGGGGACTTTCTGTTGATATATTTCTTAAGTATTTTTGTGAAAAATGCACTTTTCTGAAGAGGCTTTTCCTAATGTGCGTTTAGAATTTTTTGGCCATGGTTAGTTAGGAAAAGTCAATATAATTTCCTTTTTTAAATTTTTTAAGATACTTTTATAGATATTTTGTGCCTTGGGCTTTGCAAAGCCTCAAGGACAAAATCAGATATTTTTGATGGGCCAATGAGCTTGCTAGTTGCACTAGGAGGTTTTCCCTCATCTTGGCCTATATATTCCAAGAGACTTCATTGTAAAAAAGGCTGAACTTGATGATATAGAGAAATATATGGTTATACAAGCTTGGAAGAAATACGTGTCTCATGCATTGGATAGTTTCTTGAATGTTTTGGATGATGAAAGAGGTCTGCTGTTGGATTCCTTGACTTGGTAAAATGGCATAGTGTCCCTCTCCGTTATGATTCTTATTTTTCATACATATCTCATGCTCTTGCTTGCTATAAGACAATAGAGAATAGATTTGAGACATGCCCTTGGAGGCACCTCAGATTTCCTGTTTCATTATAGCTTCTATGTTTTCTTCCTTTTTAGTCATATCAAAGAATTCTTAATGGCTCTTTGATCACTGAAGAAATTGTTTGCTTGTTTCATTTATGGTTTTATGCATGCTAAGTATGATTCACGGTACGCCCTTATTACTCATGGATAGTCATAGCTCCACCTCTGAAACCTTTCTTTGAATGTTTGATTGTCCTAGTTGAACCAAAGAGGTCTTGTATCGATCTTGCCCTTTGCCTATAACTCTGCAATCTTAGTTCAAAGTGCCCGATAGCTCAAAATACTATGTCTATGAGTTTCCTCTTAGTAGCTTGAGTTATTTGTTTGTCTTAATTGTTTTTCCCCAAAGTCTGATAGCAATTTCCTAAAGTTAGAGAGTCATATATCTCTATGTATTGCTTGAATGTTTATTTCTACGCATTTATCAGTTTGTAGTTATATTTATCATGATTAATGGTTACCCTACCATATAAATGTCTGCTATTGAACTATTTATGTTTGAAAGCCTTTGTTCTTCATAAAATTAGTGTCCATCCCACTTCATTTTACCCAAAGATCCATTTTACGTTGATCAAATCGGCCCTTCAACATACCTTGTATCACCATCTAAAGCTTTCTCGACCATTTCAACCCCATAGCCCAGTTGATCTAACAATATTTTTACCTATCTTAGTCTTTGATCAGTTCCTGCCTCAAAAACCTAAAAACAAAACCAAAAACCTACTTCACAACTAGCCTAAAATCAGAAACATAAAAATCAAAACCCATAGATATCCCTTATACAAATAGAGAGAGCCCTCTCTGAGTCCAGGAAGGCTAGGTCCTTAGGCTCCATAGTTGGTTTGATGTTACGCTGTCACTTGGCTTTCCAATCAGCCAAATCACGAGACCCTAATAGGACTGTCAATAGAGTTTTGGACAGAGATCTGAAGCAGCCTATAAATAGTTAGTGAATGGACTGTTAATTAATGATTTGCAACCGTAGTTCAGTCATCTAAAAATTGTTAGAAGGATGATAAGATGAGTAGTTTCACATTTTTTCATAGATTGGATAACAAAAAATTGGTACACAAGAATAGTGATTTTGAGAGGACTCAAATCACTATTAGGTGGCATATTTGAAGAGCCCTAGATGAGGGCACTGTTGTGGGCACTAGATCAATAAAACAATTTACTGTGGTTGGGAAAATTGATGGCAGACCAAGTACAATTAGAGGGTTATTAGGTTATTGTAAAATAAGAGCTCTAAGTCCTGTACTTGTGAAGGAAAAAAATATTGGTAGAAGGGTAGGTGTATTGGGCCTAAGGACGTGCAGAATTTGAAGGACTAAAGTAGCAGTCAAGTGGGCTAGCCAACTGGCCCTAGTTCACTTTATTGTAGAGTATTGTGCCATTGAGAAGAAGAGAAACATCCATATCCCTAGACTTGTCATCTTGGAGTAGTAGTATGGCAAAAGTGGGCAGACCAAAGAGTTGTTCACAACAGAGTTGTGAACAGCTAATCGAAAACTTTAAGTGTTGCAGACCTTAAAGGAAAAAAGAGGTAGATAGAGGGAATTTTTTTTTGAGCCAAATTCAATAACATAAAGGAGTTTAGTTCATTGATAGAGGCAGATTGAGGAGTTGCATAATGGGAGGAAATATGACCTTCCAGATGTGTTCAAGACATGTGGATTGAAAGGGCTATGTGTTTCCACCATCAAAAATTGGGTCAAGTGTTGTCTTGTTCAAGGTATATTGGTTGTCAAAGGACTAACACCAAGCCGTAATTGTATTCCTTGTATCAGTGTGACTATAAAGGGCCATCATCCCTGGTACGAGAGCTCTAGCCTATTCTATTAGATATTGTAATTTAATGAAGAAAGGTTTGAATTTTTTTTTAAAATTCATGTGCACTATTTGATTCCCTGATGTGTGTAGATTTCATTATGAAAAGTTGATGTGTTGTGTCACTTGAGTGTGTTTGCATCAAATATTCTAAGACCAAACCCAAATTATCATGTGTCGTGGAAATTCAACATATGCCTTGTTCACCTAAGAACTACATGTAACTCATATTAGACTACTCATGTCCAATCTCAATTGATCCCAATTAACAAGTTACCAAGACAAGGCTCATCACATACAACCGTGGTCATAAAACAACTAAGAAACATAGTTTACATCTTGACATTCCATAACACCTGATATGTCTTAAATGCCTTGGAATTGTTTGGCATGTGTTAGCATCCCCTACATTCCTTTAAACGATTTTACACTCCCTAACAAACCGTAGCATTTCCTGACACACTTTGGTAGTTTAGCATACCTTGGAATTTCCTAGCATATAACCTTGTCACTCCCTCCTTAACACACCTACAACTCATTGACACTCCATATCACACACTCTTATTCGTTCATTTCCATGCATTTTGATCTAGTACTTCCTTGTGTTTACCTAACACTCCCTAACACTCCCTAGCATTCATTGACACACCCTAACACCTAACACATATTAGCATGCCACCCTAGCACTCTAGCATTCATTGGCACTACCTAGCATACCTTTTCACTCTCTCCTTAGCACACCTAGAAGTCATTGAAAATCCCAGTTAAAAACTCGTATTCATTCATTTTCATGCATTTTTACCAAGTGCTCCCTTGTGTTTCCATATTATTCCTTAACACTCCTTGGCACGTGTTGGTACACCCTAACACCTAGGACATCTTGGCATGTCGCCCTGGCGTCCAGCATGCCTTAACACTGCCTAGCATACATTGTCAATCACTCCTTAGCACACCTAGAAGTCACTGACACTTCCAATCCCAAACTCTTATTTGTTCATTTCCATGCATTTTGACATAGTTTTCCCTTGTGTTTCCCGAGAACTCCTAGTTAACACTTCCTTGCACGCGTTGGCACATCTTGGCTGCATCCCACCCTATCACTCTATCATTCCTTATCACTTCCAAGCATGTCTTGTCACTCCTCCTTATCACACATGGAACTCATTGAAACTCCTTCTCACACACTATTATTTATTCATTTCCATTCATTGTGACATAGTGCTACCTTGTGTTTCTATAGCACTCCCTAACACTCCTTGGCACACATTAGCACACCCTGGAACTTGGCACAACTTGGCATGCTTTCCTAGCACTCTGTCATGCCTTGGAATTTCCTAACATACCTTGTCACTCCCTCCTTAGCACACCTATAACTTGATAACACTCCCTCCTTAAGACATGGCATGCCTTGGCACTATCTGGAACATATTAGCACACCCTGACACTTCTTGAAATGACATACCATTCCTTAGTATGCCTTGTCACTCCCCCCTTGCCACGCCTGACACTCGATAACACCCCCAAAACACCCTCTTTTTCATTCATTTCCATTATTTTTGATTGGATGATTTATGTTTGATGGGGTGCATGTCTAGAAAGAGTTCCTTTAAGAGAATAAAAAAATGATCTCACCATTACTGACATAAGTAATTGAGAGATTCTACTTGAATGACATTAGGAAACTACAAAATAGATTTTAAGAATGGCATTTTTATGGTTTTTTGTTATGGTGTGGGAATGGTAAGAATTGAGTGGCCAATAAGGTGTGTGACTGCTTATAATACCTTCTCACTCCCTCCTTGGCATGACAACTATCACTCATTGCCACTCCCTACATACCCTCATACTCATTCACTTCCATGTATTTTTACCTAGTGCTCCCTTGTGTTGTCCTAGTACTCATTAACACTCCTCAACATGCATTGTCACTCTCTACTTAGCACTTTTCAACATGCCCTGCCACTTCATAACATGCATAACACTCACTAAAACACATTCATACTTGGATTCTAAGTAATTCAAAACTTAGGAGAATTTTGGAAAGGTCCAACCTCCTCATCAAAAACAACTTCACTATTGAAGCTTACCCAATAAGTGTCAATATCAATCAACCTATAAACCTTATACTTTTGTTGTACCCTATAATCATTAGCTTTTCTCTTTGGATCTAATTTGGTTATCTTCTTAGCTAGAATGCAAGTGTAGGCAATAGAACAAAAACATTTAAGATGACTTACTTGGAATTTCTTCCAAACCATGGTTCTTTGCGTACTTCATCGCCATCGTGGGAGATCTATTCAATAGGTATACTATTGTGAACATTTCCTCAGCTCAAAACCTATTTGGAATAGACTTCCTCTGCAACTTAAACCTATCCATCTTTTTTATAGTACAATTTTTCCTCTCAACCAATACATTTTTTTGTGGAGTGTAAGTTGTAGTATATTGTCTTTGGATCCCATGTTTAGCACAAAATATATTGAAATATTTTAAGTAGAATTCCCCACCAGTATCATATATAAGAGAGCCAATATGACAACCTAATTGTTTCTCTATTAATGCTTTGAACTTTTGAAATTCATTAAACACATCATATTTTAATTATAGAAAATATATCCACATTTTTCTACTAAAATAATCAACAAAAGGAAGGAAGTACCTAGCACCAGTGGTTGATGTCATGTTCATTGGTCCACATATGTCTGAAAGTACCAACTAAAGGACCCTGTATGCTCTCCAAGCTTGTCCTTCATAAAATGGTATTCAATGTAGCTTCACTACTTGACAAGCTCTGCAAACTTTGTGGATCTTCTACAAAATGTTTGGAAGTCAGTATTGTCACCGTGACCTGGACCACCTATATCTAGATCATAAATTACTAGTCTAGGAGACTCATAATGCTCAAAATATTCCACCCCCCTTCAAGTGCAGCTACCTGAAGCTTGACACATGAATTCTCAACCCCTTCAAGCTTCTAAGTAATTCAAAACTTACGAGAAGTTTGGAAACGTCCAACCTCCTCATCAAAAAAAACTTCACTATTGAATATTACCCTATCAGTGTCAATATCAATGAACCTATAAACCTTATAGTGTTGTTGTACCCTATAATCATTATCTTTTCTCTTTGGATCTAATTTGGTTATCTTCTTAGCTAGAATCCAAGTGTAGGCAATAGAACCAAAAACTTTAAGATGACTTACTTGGAATTTCTTCCAAACCATATTTATTTGTGACGTTCTACTTCAACACCATCATGGGATATCTATTCAATAGGTATACTATTGTGAACATTTCCTCATCTCAAAACCTATTTGGAATATACTTCCTCTGCAAATTACACCTAGCCATCTTTGTGATAGTACAGTTTTTCCTCTCAACCAATACATTTTGTTGTGGAGTGTAAGGTGTAGTACATTGTCTTTGGATCCCATGTTTAGCACAAAATTTATTGAAATATTTTAAGTAGAATTCCCCACTAGTATCATATCTAAGAGAGGCAATATGACAACCTAATTGTTTCTCTATTAATGCTTTGAACTTTTTAAATTCATTAAACACATCATATTTTAATTATAGAAAATATACCCACATTTTTCAACTGAAATAATCAAGAAATTCAAGGAAGTACCTAGCACCAGTGGTTGACGTCATGTTCATTGGTCCACATATGTCTGAAAGTACCAACTGAAGGACCCTCTACGCTCTCCAAGTTTTTCCTTCATAAAATGGTATTCAATGTAGCCTCCCTGCCTAACAAGCTCTGCAAACTCTGTGGATCTTCTACAGAATGTTCAGAAGTTAGTATTGTCACCATGACCTGGACCACCTATATCTAGATCATAAATTACTAGTCTAGGAGACTCATCATGCTCAAAATCTTCCACCCCCATTCAAGTGCAGCTACTCGAAGCTTGACACCTGAATCCTCAACCCCTTCCAGCTTCTAAGTAATTCAAAACTTAGGATAAGTTTGGAAAGGTCGAACCTCCTCATCAAAATCAACTTCACTAGTGAAGCTTACCCTATCAGTGTCAATATCAATGAACCTATAAATCTTATAGTGTTTTTGTACCCTATAATCATTATCTTTTCTCTTTGGATCTAATTTGGTTATCTTCTTAGCTAGAATCCAAGTGTAGGCAATAGAACCAAAAAATTTAAGATGACTTACTTGGAATTTCTTCCAAACCATCATTCTTTGTGACCTTCTACTTCATCGCCATCGTGGGAGATATATTCAATATGTATACTATTGTGAACATTGCCTTAGCTCAAAACCTATTTGGAATAGACTTCCTCTGCAACTTATACCTAGCCATATTTTTGATAGTACATTTTTGCCTCTCAACCAATGCATTTTGTTGTGGAGTGTAAGGTGTAGTATATTGTCTTTGGATCCCATTTTTAGCACAAAATTTATTGAAATATTTTAAGTAGAATTCCCACTATTATCATATCTAAGAGAGGCAATATGAAAACCTAATTGTTTCTCTATTAATGCTTTGAACTTTTGAAATTCATTCAACACATCCTATTTTAATTATAGAAAATATACCCACATTTTTCTACTGAAATAATCAACAAACGGAAGGAAGTACCTAGCACCAGTGGTTGATGTCATGTTCATTGGTCCACATATGTCTAAAAGTAGCAATTGAAGGACCCTCTAATCTCTCCAAGATTGTCCTTCATAAAATGGTATTCAATGTAGTTTCCTGCCTGACAAGCTCTGCAAACTCTGTGGATCTTCTACATAATGTTCAGAAGTCAGTATTTTCACCATGACTTGGACCACCTATATCTAGATCATAAATTACTAGACTAGGAGACTCATCATGCTCAAAATCTTCCACCCACTTCAAGTGCAGCTACCTGAAGCTTGACACCTGAATCCTCAACCCCTTCCAGCTTCTAAGTAATTCAAAACTTAGGAGAAGTTTGGAAAGGTCCAATCTCCTCATCAAAAACAACTTCACTATTGAAGCTTACCCTATCAGTGTCAATATCAATCAACCTATAAACCTTATAGTTTTTTTTTACACTATAATCATTATCTTTGTTGTACCCTTAAACCCCTAAACCACTACCACCAAAACCCCTAACCCCGTAACGCATAAACACCTAAACTGTTAATGCTTAACCCATAACCCAATAACCCCTCACCCCTAACCCCTCAAATCCTTAACTGCTAAATCCCCTAACCCCTAAGCCCCTAATCCCTAATCCCTTAACCACTATATAATTATTAACCTAACCCCTAACTACGCCTAAATCCCCTAACCCCTAAGCCCCCAATCCATAATCCCTTAACCACTAACTCATTATTCCCATAACCCCTAAATGTGCTTAAATCCCCTAACCCCTAACCCCCAAATCCATAACCATTTAACCACTAACACATTATTCCCCCAACCCGAATCCCTAATCCCTTAACCACTAACTCATTATTCCCTTAACCCCTAAATGCACCTAAATCCCCTAACCCCTAAGCTCCCAATTCCTAACCACTTAACCCCTAATCCCCCAATCCCTAACCCCTTAAGCACTAACTCATTATTCCCCTAACCCCTAAACCCTAAACCTCTAACTCCTAAGCCCTTTTTCCCCTAACCCCTAAGCCCCTAATCCTTAATCCCTTAACCACTAACTCATTATTCCCCTAACCCTTATAAAAATCCTTAAAACCCGTCATATTAACCATTCCAAATGAGAGCAGGTCTAGTCTGGACCTACGATTAGGTTAATTCCCCCTTGTTGGCAAGGTGGAATACCATGAGAAAAACCATGGGTGGAAAAAACCTCTCCTAAATTTACTATTTTTTCTCAATTTTATTTTAATAATTAATTAATTTATTTATTTAAAAAATCTTCTAGAGAAATCACAAATTTTTTAAGGCCGACACCTTTCTATGTGGTTCAACATCAATGTTTTTAAAACAAATTTATTAGAATGAAATTGAATTGATTTTTGAAACTTCCTTTTAAACAATTGTTAACATTACAAAGAATCAAGGAGTGCACTCACCATCCATCAAAAAAACAATAGGTATGATATTAAAAATTATATTTGGAGTGCATAATATTAAAAATGATGTTTCGAAAAATGGAGGGATGGAGTATTCATCTTTCGTTTAAATTTTAGACCTTGAGTTAAAATAACATTTCTCCCGCCCAAAACACATCTCCCGTTGGCTTAGTGATTAGGGATTTTGTTGTGGGTCTTATTCTATCAGGCCCGAGGTAAAGCTATTAGTCAAAAACATGGAAACAATTTCGTCTCTCTCTGCACATGCAGTAATTTCTTCTTCCATCTACGGCAAGAAGGGTCTTGATCTGTGAAAACCCTGTGACTGTTTAAGGGTTTAACAACCTCTTTAATATTTTTGAAGAAACTTCTTTATCTCTGCATCCATTTCCTGTGTATTTCTTAGTATCTAGTTTGGTTTCATAATTGCAAGGAGTAGACTTTCATCCCCTTAAGGGTATCATCTTTTATACAAGGATTTCCTCTGCGGCCAATAGGTTCATTGTTGAACAATGCGTAAGAACTAGGGCTACAGAAACTAGCAAGAGGAAATACTTTTATAATTCAAATAACTCTCTGCGACATAATTTCTGAGCAACACCCTTGTCTCTGTGATTAATATAAATCGATGAATAGTAAGGGTTGTTAACGATCCATTTAGGCTTGTTTGAAAACCTTTTTTTATATATATAATTTCAACCCTCATTATGAATTTATTACTAAGCATTAAAAAGGTTTGGTGGTATCACATTTCACTGACAGTTTGGCTCTAAAATAAATTTCATGAATAGTTGATGATGTTTCCAGAATTGTACATAAACCCTCGTCTATGTGGAATATCACTCTAATCCTTGAATTTCATCATATTTTCAATATTGTTAAGTGAGGAGCTATTTCGATCCTCTTGGGGCTACAAATCAATTAGCAAGGATGAGTTGTTAAGATGTGAAAGCCTTGAAGTTCCTTTTGGGTTGGCTTGTATTTAGAACTTATACCAGTGATCCTTTTATCCTTTTTCTTCAAATAATATAAAAACAAACATCAATTCATTGAAATGATTCTATTAACTTTTGCAAGCACACATGGTGATAAACCAAAGTTTTTGCCAGGAAACTCAAGATCTACCTTCAGATTTATTTTCCCACCACTCAAAAAACTTCAGCTAGCCATCCATGGAGTCAAACATATATAGACGAAGTGTATGGTTTGCAATTTCCTTCCCAAAAACCCAACCAAAAGAAGCTCCTGCACCAAAGGAAAATATAGCTCTGATTCCATGTCTAGAATATTTCCATGAAACCCCAGTTGTTGAAACTGCACCTGTTACACCATTTTTTTGGTCATCTAACTCATTATCATTAGATGAACCCAAGTACACCATGTAAGACCAATTTTAATCTAAGTAAAATTGCTTTCACCATATAAAATAACATTTATCTATATTTCCTGGTCATATTTAACCCAAAACAAGGAAATTAATTAAATAAATCATTATTTATTTAAGTATTTCCTAGGAATAAGTTATTCAAATCATTATTTAAATAATATTCCTAGTTAAATTTGATTAAATCATTTTTAAATAATTAAATAAATCATTATTTATTTAATTATATTCCCATCATGTCCCTAAAATAATAAATAAACCATTTATTTATTTATTTATTATAAATAAAAGAATTGACCCAAGTCAAAAGACCTTTTCCCTCCAACAAATATAATAAAATATTCCTGAAGGGTGATTCTAGAATTTGATTATAATATTTTATTCATGCACCGAGTTCTAGAACACCCCAATATTTTGTTATAAATAGAAGGGTTTTCCCCATTCATTATTCACCTTCATTGCATTAGATCACACTAGATCTATTCTTGGTCACCATTTTCCATTTTTTCTTTGTGAGCTCCCATTGAGTTCTATGTTTGTCAGGGTTTTCTACCACAATAAGAGAGAGGAATTTTAGATCTGAAACGCTGAGGACTTTCAAGAACCCATCCCATTGAGGAGAACCGGAAAACACCTTTATTGTTTTCCTCTCAGGTGCCCCATTCTTTAATATAATACAAATCATTCTTTTAAACGCTTTGTTCTTGTCTTGTCCACTGGATGCATGGAGCCATATTATATTTTATCTGCTTAATGTCTTTTGTGCTTAGATCTGAATTTGTGCAGCAGACTTAAAGATATTTTGCAGCCACAATCGATGTTAGGTCTATTTTTTATGCGTAGCTAAAGTGATCTTTTACGACGAAAGATACATACTAACAATTGGCGACTCCACACGGGTTTTATTTTACGACCGTTGTCGTTCTATATATTCCTGCATATCCAATTGTTTCATACCCTAGGGTTTCTCTCCCATTTTCTGTTTTCCTTATTTTTATGGTGTTTTTCACCCCTAAAACCCTCAAACAATCAAATTTTTAGCTTTCGTGTGTTTCTGGCATTATTGCGCAGGTGACAAACATCAACCGTAGCTGAGACGACAAATTTTTCTGAAATATGCCGTCGAGACAGCCAGATCTACAGGTCGCACTTATCGGCCCAATAAGTGCGACTTGAGCTTGAGGACGCACTTTTCTGCCCCAAACCTGCGACCTGGACTGAAAAGAGCTCAGAACCTACAACCTGCACTTTTTCTGCAAATTTTTCAACACTTTTTATGGGTTTGTCTGAAGCCTCTGTTAGGGTTTTCCAGCCTCCGTCTCTGCCCGTATAGACCTGTTTCTGATCTGCTTCACTCAATCTATTAGGGTTTTCCAGCCTCCGTCTCTGCCCGTATAGACCTGTTTCTGATCTGCTTCACTCAACTAAGAGGGAATCTTGCCCCTTAGGGCTCTAGTACTCTCCACTTTTTGTGGGAGAGTCTTTACTGTTTCAGAAGTGTGAATTTTCAGAGTTTCAGCTTTATTTTTCTCAGATCTAATACCTCCTTTTCAGATCCCTTTAGATCAGCTCTTCTCCCTCTCAAATCACCTCATATCATTTTTTTTGGGTCCCTTTCCATGACCACCGCCTTTTCTCTTCTATTTTTAGCTGATCTCCCCCTTTTTAGCAGCAACCTTGCCTTTGCCTATTTGCTGTTCTCTACACCACTTTTCAGCAGATTTTTCCTTTCGATCCTAGTCCCTCCTGACATTAGATCTATTGGCCTCCTTTTTGCATTCTTGGCTTAGTTTTTTCCCTCTTATATACTAGTTTCAAGAGACCCGCCTTCTTGGGTTACATTGATGCATTAGTAGCTGTTAATTTTTTGATATTTTCGTTTTATTTACTGCAGATTTATTTTCAGTTACACAACACACTTTTTCTTTTACTCTCAAAACGTCTGGGTTTAAACAATTAAAATTAACGCACACCACACACTAACCCTAAGTGAAGAAGAGCCTGGTTAACACCGCTTGGCAAATACTTTAAAATCAATTGTCACTGCACCTCTCTGCCCTTGACCTCACTTGATTTTGTCCCGCCATACCCTTGTCGGTTTTTCTTCTTCCCATCATCATTGCGCCCCCAAGGCGCTTCTCCCGGAGACTTCTTGGCCTTCACCCTCAGTTTTTGATTGGTCGACTTCCTCCTTCCCATCGTACTCGAGTAAGTCCTCCCCTGATTCCACACTCCGACTCTCCTTCTGAATGTTCGGGTTCTCCCCCTACTTCTGGTTCTCCCTCTTTTACGTTCACCATGTCTAGTTCAGGACCTAGCCCCAACCCCAGTTCTATCGCTGGGACCATTTCCAGTGGAACCACTATGGGACCTACCTCGACTGCCCCATTACTCCCTTATATGGCCGGCCTCAGTCTCCCTGATTTCAATCATCTGATTAATGATCCTATTCGCCACGATGTTAGTTGGCCTGCTATGCTAACCAAGCTCCCCTCCGACATTCCCAAATTCGAAGGCCTTGCTAGTGAAGATCCCTCTAACCATATCCGATCTTTCCACATGTGGTGTTCCTCCAATTCCATCACCGATGACTTCGTCCGTCTTCGTTTGTTCCAATGCACGCTCATCGGCGAAGCTTCCAAATGGTATGTTGATCAAGCCACCTCTTCCCATACGACCTTTGCGACCATTGCCCAAGCCTTTCTATCTTATTTCAAGCTCCCCCTCTGATACGACACTGGTACTGAACTCTTAAATTCTTTTCATCAATCCTCTTCGACCTGCCTTTCCGCTCATGTCCAGGAATGGCGGCGAAGATAGAGCTTGTGTCGTGCTCCCCCCTTTGAAGATCGGGTTTACATGGACTGGTTCCTTCGCTCTCTCTTACCTCCCATTGGCAAAGATGTCGCATCCCATTTTCCCCAAACCAAAGAAGCCGCCCTCCAAATAGCCTTGAAGTATGACCTTATCTATGCCCAATCTGGTTAGGTTTATACCATCCTCCCTGACCTTCCCAAACCCGATGGCCCTAATGCCTCGGGGGCATCCCACTCTGTTGACGGTATCGTTGGAGCCCTGTCACATACCTCTGCCCAACCTCTTCCGGGCCATGTTTTTCCTCCAGGGGCCATCCCCTCCTTCGTTTTTTCCCCTCTAGGTAGCATGTATTTAGGCTACAACATGCCTCCTCCTTTTGCCCACCCTCCTGCTTACCTTACTGCTGCCCAACCTACCCCTTATCCATATCCGCAACCTAGTGTCCCAGCTCCTCCAGCATTTGGACCTCCCACTCCCTTGCCTTTTCCACCCCCGCAACCGCACTTACTACCCCCTCCAGGGAAAGTATTTGCACAGCAGGGGGCACCTAATTTTCCTCCTTCCCAAATAAGGAGAAGAGGCAATCAATCCGCTTCTGGTAATCGTGGACCCAATCCTTCAAGTATTGATCCTCACATTGCCAACCAGCCACAGGGTTCTCAGCCCAAGCCGAACAGGCCACTTCGCACCAATAAGCCCTGTTCGTGTTGCGGTGTCTATGGTCACTACACTCACAATTGTCCATTATTACCACAAATGCGGCAGATGTGGGATTCTCCGGCCACCGTGCGGGGACAACACTCCTCCCCTCCCTCCCCAACTTCCTCCCAACCCGCTGTGTTTATCGATCCTCTCCCTCAACAAGGATTTGTGGCCACTCAACCCCCTCATGCCCCAGTAACCACTCAACCTTCCTCTTCTGGTTCCTCTGATTACCAGCTTCTCATGATGGCCTCTGACCCACCCCTTACCCTCGACCTCAACCTTCAAACTTGGTCCCGTCAGTATTCCACACCTCCCGTTCCATCCATCTCCAAGTCTCCATTGTCAGGTCCTACAGGGCCTCTATCGACACCTAATGGTCCCTTGCAACTCCCTCCGCCCCAAGTCGCGATTCATCCCAAGACTCTTAAGGGGCCATTACGCCGAAATGCTGCCTCTGGTCGGGCTGCCGATTCATACAGCATAGTAGATGATCTGGCACAATCACCTGCTTCCATTTTAACACTAGAACTCCTCCAGTCGTGTCCTTCTCAAAAGAGGGCTTTACTATCTGCCGTGGGCACTGTAGATCCTACTGATGACCAATTGATTGTTTTCAACGCCCGTCAGGCAGACCATCCTCTTCTTCCTCCTTCGGTTGCTTTCCAAATCCCAGTCAAAATATGAAATGCCAATGTTGCTCGGTGTATTATTGATGAGGGGGCATATACCTGGGTCATTTTCGCTTCGATTTGGAAACAAATCAGATCTCCTGAACTGGCCCCTTCCACAATCACCCTTCATGCATGGGATGGCCACGCCTCCCAGCCCATCGGCCTATTTCGTAACTGTGCTATCACCCTTGCCGGCAAGACTGTTTGTGTCGACGTTGAAGTTATCGACGCCCCTCTTGACTACAACATCATTCTGGGGCGTAGTTACACCTATGCCATGTCTGTCGTCCCATCCGAAGTCCACCGCAAGATGTTCTTTCCGCATAATGGAAAGATTGTCACCATTGACCAGTGTTTCCCCTGGCGTCTACAAAGACTCCTCTTTGCTTGGAACTTTTCCTGGTCCTCCCCCTCCTCCTATCTCTGACCCCAGCTTAGCGAATGTTTGCATGATTCAATCGTCCCAGGCTAGCCTTCCACAGCCTGCTCCGGCTAGTCGGCAACCTCAATCTCGACCCCCGCCTCCTGCTCCTAACCCTTCACTTCAGTCCATCGAACCTTTTTTACCTGACCCTTCCCATCACACTCAGGAACCTCTCTACCCTCCCGAGTTAGTTACCTCAGGTCCCCACCATATGGGAGCCATCCCCCCTGGTCATTACCCTGCTGGCCAGATCCCTTTCCTTGGTCCCCCCCCCCCCCGGCGTCTACTCGGTCCCTGTCATGGCCACCCTTTCCCTCCCTAATTTATCCTTGGGAATTCCAGTATGGTACCTTTCCCCTCCCACCGAGACCCCACCAGGCCACCCCAAACCATACATAGTTGTGACACCAGTGCAACTGATTCCCTTCGCTCCTTCCACCACCACTGCACCCCTAGCCCCTCTGCAGAACCCTCCTCATACTGTGACAGCTACAGGAAAGAAACGAAAAACTCGCAAGGGGGCATCCAATGACAAGGCCACCGCACCTGACCCTACCCCTCCCCCACCCACCAAGCCTTGTGCCTTGTGTGATGGTATCAGTCATCCCACCCACACTTGTCCTGAGTGCCTCGTATCCAACCCATGGTTAAAGTCGCGTTCCCTAAATCTATGATCCCTGGAACCTCTGTTTTTTCCTCACTCGTAGCCAAGAACCCAAAGACTCTTCGCACCAACAAACCCTGTGCTCTGCGTGGTGTCCATGGCCATTATTATCACCATTGTCCTCACCTCACGCATTACCAAGCCTCTTTAGAGGTCATTCGCGAATACGAAATTGAAAAAAATCAATCCGCCTCTCCCATCCTTGCTCAATATGCGTCAGTTCTACTCGAGGATCCTCCTGCTACCATTGACATTCCTCCCCCTGATGTTGAAATGTCTGAATTTTCTGCTCCCCTCCTATACCTATCATCATCCGTGTAACCATCTGAGCACATTCCCTTCGAATACACTCCATCTGTTCTTCTTGATCCTCCTTCAGACACATTCTCAGGCTCTTCATGTTTTGACCATCTTTTTACCTGTTCTTCTATCATTCCCCGTGACGACCCGTATCTGCGCCTCTCTTCCCATACTGTTGACTTTGGTAGCTTTGCTGCGTCATATGGTCCCCTTGACCCTTCCATTCCCTCCCATACTCACGGTCATACCATCCGTATCTTTGATGTTCTTTGCAGCCTGAGTTCCCGCCCTTCATCCCATAGTTCTCATTCATCTCCTTCTCATCAATCTATGAGTCCTAGACTTCCTACCCCGACTGCTTCCTCCCATAGCCATCAGTGGATGTCTATACTCTACTCACGCTTCCCTCCTCTTCCTCATCCCTCCCATTTGTTGTCTCGTGACACTATTACATTGGCCCTCTCCTCCACCCATTATCTTGGTTATGTCGATGGGGCAAGTCACTCTTCCCGGAATCTCGCTTCGGCAGCCTGGGCCATCTTTACCCCCTTGCATACCATGGTTCTTGCAAATGGGGCATGCATTGGTAATGCCACCAATAATCAGGCCGAATATGCTACCGTGCATGGTCTCTTAGCCGATGCCCTCTCTCATCACATCCTCCATCTACATGTTCATTTAGATTCCCTGCTTCTTGTCCTACAACTTAATGGTGTCTATCATGTGCATAACCCTCTCTTGTTTAGACAATATTTACATGTGAAACTTTTGATACGTGCATTTACATCTATTACTTTCCACCATATCCCTCGACGTCAAAATCACTACATCGATCAAATTGCAAATCATGTTCTAGACTTGCATTTATCACACACAAGACAATAACATTTCACATCATCCACAAAATATACATAAATCATATATATCATATAACATGTGTTTTTAGAGTCCATCTTCTCTAAAACATATCACATGCCCATAGCATGGTACAAAAAGCAAAACTACAAAATGGGGGGCACCACTTGCCCCTACAAAAACACTGGGGGGCACCATCTGCCCTACATCCAATCACTCTCTGGAGGATCCCATGCCAATGGCTTTGCTCCCGCAGCTCGTAGATCACGCACATTCTGACCGGCCATCTCCATGCGTTGCATGATACCTCGCCATTCTGAGGGTAGCCCAATACATAACTCTATGTACTGGTCATCTAAATCCTGCCAACCACGCTCCGAAAAACCGGTCAGCAACCCCTCACATCTACGACGGATGTCCTCCACCAGAGTGGCCATAGCCTTGTTCTGTGTTGTCCTTGATCCACTCGCACCTGTAGCTCCTGCTGCTGCCGGTCGTCCCATATATCCGGCCGGTTTCACCAGAGTTATATCTGCATTCCAAAACATATAACGATTAGTACCATGCATACTAGTCACAAAATCTAAAATGCACATAACAGATTAGTTGCTTGTCACTTACCATTGGGCCCCCACACTCGACCAGGCAGAAGCGGCAAGTCCGGGTCTCCCCAATAACTCATCCCACTATAGGGATAGTCGTCTATGTATAGTGGCATCTGATCCCAATGGGCGAAGAACTCTAGTCGGAACACCCGTCTGACTGCCCCTCCTCCTCCTCTACACATTAATCATCCCCACCGATGCATCCGAGGCTCTCTCGGACCTCCATCAGGTAACTGTATATGAGGTCGCAAGATCAGGATCTTCTCAAATAAGAAAGAACACAAAACAGTCCCAGAGGCACAATCATGATTCACTTGTCTCTTGCATAGCGACATCTGTCGTTTCACCGACACCAACATCATCTGGGCCCACTCATAGTAGGTCCCACTCAGCACACTCTCCACAATCATCATCTGCCCTCCAGTGATGTGATGGAACACCTGGCTACCCAAGTTTGCAACACTGCTGCGGCCACTGCCCGGGTCTCCAACCTCTCTAGATCACCAATGGATATCCGAGTCCCTTTGACTTGGACACCTGGTCGACAATGCCGCTCAACAAACTCCATAATTTTACGCCCCCATGGTAACACTGGCTGTGTGTTTCCCACCATCCCTAATGGTGGGAGACCAGTCAAGAAATACAAATCTTGGACTGTCAGCTCGATCATGTGCCCCTGCACTACAAACGCCTCATGATCTGGATCCAAATAACTGATAATCCGGGCCAACAAGGGCTCTCCAGCCCTCATCAACGGGTTCTCCAAAAATTTCAGAACCCCATACCTAGCCAGTGCATGACGGACACCCCGATCCACCTGTATTTCCGTCTTTAATGTACCTAAGTCTCTCTCTCTCCGCTTGATCCATATATCTGCCATATCTGCACAAAAACTTCATTTTTTTCAGCCTCCAGATCAACAAAACTGCATTAAATTACACCAAAACAACATCTCAGCACATGACAGTACTGAAACCCCACACATCTAACAGGTCGCATTTTTTGGGCAAAACTTAGGCTAGGTCGCACTTTTCAGGCCAAAATCTGCGTCCTAGGTCGCAGATTTTGCCCCAAAAAGTGCGACCCGACTGTAATGATGAAGTAGGGGCAGTTACTGAGAATTGAAGCCCTAATCTGCAATTTGAATCCATAAAAAACAAAGCTTAGGATTAGGCCTCTTACCTGCAACTGATGGATCACAATTCCAATAGTCGGTTTGTCCGCTACGATCGCCTCAAAATTTAGGGCCTTCTCTCCTCTCCACATTCACCACAGCTACACAAGCAAATGAATGATTTTGGAGGGAAAACGCCCTATTAAAAGAAAACCCCTGTTTTTTCTTTCGCCCACTGCGACCAAACCGTAGCCCCATTTGACAAACCGTCTGCACCGTTGGAAAGCTCTCACCAAGCACCCAAATGGGTATTTGTCAGTTTTTTATGTTTTGATACTTCACTAGGACACATTTCGTCCATGAAGGGTCTATTCACCTCTTCTCAAAATAGAATTTCTTCACTTATGACACTTGTACTCGGGGCACCACTTTGCCTTTTTACTCGTCTTCATTCGTGTTGATTTTCGTCATGAGCTACCCTATTGTACTCATGCTTTTATGGTTCCCCACTGGACCCTTACTATGAGGCAGCACCATCGAGTCGCCCTTGTTTAGAGCATCCCAGTCGATTCATCATCACATTCATGGAGCCTATTCCCAGTCCCTTTGTACCCCGCTATAGTCCTCCTTCCTATTTTTCTTGATCCCTCTCTCATGCTGCACATTATGGCCTTCCGCACCCTTGTCCCCTATCCCTTCTGATATTGTGTCAGTCACTGCCAAGCTATTCATGCCCTTTACGCTCTAACAAGGGAAGTCATCCAACCGCTCCTCCATGTCCCTCATTCCATCATCATCATTAGTGTCTCTCTGTTTGTCGCTCTACTATTCTCCCTCGTGCCTTAGTTGGGGTTCCCCTATTGTCTCACCTATGGCGGACCTACTTCTATCGACATCAGCTCATTTACTCCAGAAGTCAGGTCTAGGGGCAGTGTACCTTGGTTCGAGCTCTTCTCATCATGATCGTGATATATACACTTGATGGTCCAGTGATGCAGCAGCAACTATTGATGATTCTCGGGCGTGTGTGAGATGTCTCAACCCTCATGAGGGGGTGGCCCTGCAGGTAGTCCCCCACATGCCCGGATGACTTTTTTATTTCTGCCCTTGATGCAACTCCTCTCATTTGATGATATCGGCCTCAACCGCTTGCAGCGCCTCTTCGATTTGCATATATCAGTTAGATGTTGTGAGCCCTTCCCCGTGTGTAGGGGGCATTTGGGTATATTTGTATCTCATGTACTAAAATCTTCTTGTATACGTCCTGACGGTTATTCCAGGCATCACATGTATGTGGGATTCATCATTTTATTTATTTGGCTCATGTTTAGTCCAGCATATGCTTCATCCTTGCGTTCCGTGGTTTTCTGGGCACCTTATTCTTTGTACTATTGTATCGGCGGGCATAGGTATGCCTCCCCCGCCGCCTTTCACACTGGTACTACTTCATCACCTAGAGACTTGTTGCACCTGTAAGTCTCGTCTCCTCAGGGTCTAGTCCTTTAGCACATTATACTACCTTACATTCCTCTCTCTCACTTCCCTCTTGACGCCTAGTGATTGAGTTCTTACAACGTACTTCGGTCATACGATTTTCTCCTAAAACTCGTATGCTGGGGGGCAATCTGTTGCACCATTTTTTTGGTCATCTAACTCATTATCATTAGATGAACCCAAGTACACCATGTAAGACCAATTTTACTCTAAGTGAAATTGCTTTCACCATATAAAATAACATTTATCTATATTTCCTGGTCATATTTAACCCAAAACAAGGAAATTAATTAAATAAATCATTATTTATTTAAGTATTTCCTAGGAATAAGTTATTCAAATCATTATTGAAATAATATTCCTAGTTAAATTTGATTAAATCATTTTTAAATAATTAAATAAATCATTATTTATTTAATTATATTCCCATCATGTCCCTAAAATAATAAATAAACCATTTATTTATTTATTTTTTATAAATAAAGGAATTGACCCAAGTCAAAAGACCTTTTCCCTCCAACAAATATAATAAAATATTTCTGAAGGGTGATTCTATAATTTGATTAATAATATTTTATTCATGCACCAAGTTCTAGAACACCCCAATATTTTGTTATAAACAGAAGGGTTTTCCCCATTCATTATTCACCTTCATTGCATTAGATCACACTAGATCTATTCTTGGTCACCATTTTCCATTTTTTCTTTGTGAGCTCCCATTGATTTCTATGTTTGTCAGGGTTTTTCTACCACAATAAGAGAGAGGAATTTTAGATCTAAAACGCTAAGGACTTTCAAGAACCCATCCCATTGAGGAGAACCGGAAAACACCTTTCTTGTTTTCCTCTCAGGTGCCCCATTCTTTAATATAATACAAATCATTCTTTTAAATGCTTTTCTCTTGTCTTTTCTACTGGATGCATGGAGCCATATTATATTTTATCTGCTTAATGTCTTTTGTGCTTAGATCTGAATTTTTGCAACAGACTTAAAGATATTTTGCAGCCATAATCGATGTTAGGGCTATTTTTTATGCGTAGCTAAAGTGATCTTTTACGACGAAAGATTCATACTAACAAAGACCGGTGTCATGTCCAAAGGCGTACTACCCGCAAATTCTTCTCGTGAGCAGTTTGTGTACATTCAGATTCCACTGATGAACTCCTTCACATCCACATCGGTCCACTTGGTCAGAGGTTTTTCCTTGCTAAGGATCTGCTTATACTTGTTCAAATACGAAAACCTCTCCATCCAAAATTCCTTCCTCACCCCCCAGAATGACGATTCCTATTCTGATGAAGTGTTCTCTCCCCACATTTTTCTCCAACCTCCAAATGATCCTTTTATCTTACAGACTATTTGAACATTCCCCAAAATTTTGTTTACAGCTCCTTGAAGCATTTTAGTCATCTTTGGTTAGGGTAAGGGCATATGACCTATTTCAGATCCGCGGATAACTACTTTACTAATATGTCTGCAACCCCTTTTAGATCATGATTCTTCTGCACTATTTTGGTCATCAATTTAGTCATCTATGACCCATCACCATTATAAATATTAATAATTCAAACAATTGATTCATAATTCTGGAGTTTGAATCTAAATATTTCAAGGTCTATTCATACGTATTATATTTTCTGAAGCATTAAAACTCTGCAATATGTAAGGTATTCAAGCAAAATTTTGTGTTTAAGTTGGCTTCACTATAGTTTCATTATTGGGAATATAATAATTTTTTCAAAGGCTTCCTCTGTATGCAGCAGTATGAATAGACATAGGACTACTATTGATAGTTCTCACATTGCAAGCCTTTTATCTATATTAGACTGAAGTAACATATAAAATACCTTGCAAGGTTTTGGATTGATGGCAGTCTTGACCTTAATAAGCAACAAAGACTATACTTGGAAACTACATATGTTGATGTCAGAATCCCTCAAACCAAGATACCTTGTAGGCTTGAGCATATATGTGACATAGAAATAACAGTAGTATTATATAAGACAATGATCTGATAGTGTTTTTTTTGTGACACACATTGGAGAAGACATTTTGAGATACCTTAAAGAGTTTCAGACCTAATCCGAAGTCCAGGATTTGAAGAGTAATAACATTCATTATTTGAAGATGTTTTGAATATGTGCAACAATTTCATCACTATTGAATATGGGAAAAAGCTTAATTATCTGACCTTGTATATATATTGCAAGTTGTTTCAATGAATCCTTGAAATTGACAATTGGCTAACAGTAGCGGAAAAACATTGGCAAGACAATGACTCAGGAAGGTGACTGTAATTACCTTATATATGTCTATAATCTATGATGGGATGATGTATTAGATTCAGCACAGTGACATACAGTGATAGTGAAGTGTCAATGATAGTTAAGTCAATGTTGATTGTACAGTAACCCTTGTCACAACAACAAACAATAGTGTGTATGCTAGATGATGTGCAACAGTAACATCAAACTTTATCACTATCATTTGAGGTCTGGTAAGCTTTGCAAGAAATTAGTAACGGTCCTCTTTCATTGATCCTAAAGCAAGTCTGTAAGCAAAGGTTGTTGATGGTTTTAAGAATAGAGCATCTATTTAAGAAATGGTAGTGGAAAAATATAATAAAACTTTTGGTTTTTTTCGTTTAGCTTATTTAAAAAACAAACATGCCTATTTTTTACAGACTTCAGTCTCATCCCTCGGTGTGAAAGAAAAAAAACGTTTTGGCCAATATTCGATTATTGGTCATTATGAAAAATGTTCTCATTTATTTAAAATTTCATGTCCTTTTCTCTAGGAGTCAAAATCGATAGCTAGGTAGCATTTATACATACCCAACCTAATTAGTTACTAAAAAAATGACTAAAATTTTCATATAAACAACTATATCATAACCTAGCAGTGTACCCAAATATTAAAGAAACTAAAAATGATATTTCAGGGTAAGAAACTAAATAGGTAGTATGCATGATATGCTATTCCATAATTCACTACCTTTCTCATTTATAAAATAGTTTCTACAACAATTCCACTGCATAATAGTTCTTTATGTTTCTATTTATTGAGATTTTGGCTCACACGAGGATTATAATCATCCTTTCCACAGGAGATAAATATGGCTTATGCAATTGGCATACCATTTCTGTTACTGTAACTAACATTTCCTGATAAGAAGTTACAGTTGAAACATTGCGTTTACTTGTTTTCGCTTCCTAATTGTTATGTATGGCATATATAATACCAGCTGTCCATTGGAATTCATACGTGACCAAATGAAAAAGGCTTTAACTGTTACTAAATGCAAAAATGTGACAGGCTAGGATCGGAGGGATTTTGTACAAATTATAATGAAAAATAAAAAAGTGAAGGCCTGCACCTCCAGTGCATTGATAACAGGGTTTCCTATTTTTAATCTTCTAGATTTATTATTAGTATTATTTGCTCGTTTCTTTCTGACTATTTCTCCCTGGTCAAGGTGTTCTCAATTTTGTCAGCATTGAATACTAAAGACGTTGCTTGATGTCTTGCAGTGGAAACACCTCACATCTTAGCATAGGTCCAAGATCTAGTTCTGGTACAATAGCACAAATTGTGGAAGATTTGGTAAGCGCCTGCTACTGAAAGCCTTGCCACTGTGACCCAAGTTCTATTTGGCCACAACTAGAAGGTTAGTGCATTGGGAAAAAGAGAATGTTGTGTGCATTGATGTTGCACACAGGGCATCTTTTTGCAAGCCCTTTTTCCCATCACGTGCAAGAGTAGTTTGCATCTGCAAGATGCACATATCATTCTCTTTTCCCAATAAAATAACCTTCTAGTGTTGCATGAGCTTCTAGCCTCTTTATACTAAGGAACTGTCCAGAAGTTTTTCACTCTTGGTTCGTAGTTATCCTGTGAGTTTAGTCTAATTGAAGACTTTTGCCTTCACATTCCTTCTCAATGTTTCTGCCATAACCTCAGAGATACTCAACTTTGGGGTTGTTCCCTATATATCTCTTGGGTTCTGGACCAACCTCTTGATCTGCTAGCAGCATTTCTATACCTCTAGTAGGTATAACACTTATCATAGGAATTTTTTTCTCGAAAATGACATTACTCTCGCAAAAGGGTGCATTCTAATTTAATATTCTTTCTCCCACAACTCAACATGCTATGTGCAATGTGGTGCCTATTGGGTGATTTTTATGGCTTCTACAAACTCGTTATTAGAAAAAATTTCTAACCTCTTAGGAAGGAGCTACTTAGCGGTGGCTACCTCTCTGACAATTGCTGGTATTGGTTGTTCATTACTATATTGAAAAATTCATCACCATGGATTAATGTTTGAATTTTATCAAGTGTCTCTTGTTTCATATTCAACACAAGATGGACTTTGCATGCACTCAGTTCATTGGAGCAAGGATTTCTGGCTTTCTTGAATATTGAAAGAAAGTTATAGAAGCGATCCCTAAATATGGAGCATCATTGACAATGATTCAAGCTCCTCTTAGTGGATGTTTTTTAATCCCTCTTCTTTTGCTCCTTCCCCTTTTCATATTCATTTGTTTACAAGGCATGATAAAGATACCCATAATTCTAAGTGTTAGCCAAAAAGAAATTGTAATGATAGTGTAAATGTTACGAGAATATTGTTATTATCACTAATGGTCTACCCATTCTAATGAGGGATGTCTTAAGCATAGAGTTCTCAACACATATTTCCGTGACTGAGAAAAAGGAAGGAGAAGTTTAAAATGATTATAGTCAACAATCCCAGTTACATAAGTGGTTGTTGTGGACTTTCCAATCCATGGTGGGAATGCCTCTGCTACTAAGTACGGTAATTCTAACAATTCAAAAAAAAATGGAAAAACAATTCTAAGCCCACAATTAGTCTTAATCATCACTTAATACTTCACTTTAGACAAGGATGCTTTGTTTGTGCAAAATTGTTGCATTATAGTTAATGGTAGTGATAAAAATGTTATTTCACAAGATCATGTGGCTTTTCTTAATTTTCCTTAAAAATGTTAACCTTGGTCTAAAATTTTAGGGTTGGATGAAGGATAAGGAACCAGTGCAAGTTATGAAGGTCTGTCAATTCACTTTTTCTATTTACCACTCTTTGATAGTATTAATTATGATGGAACTCTTGTTGACTGTTGTGGTCTTATTCCTTCGAAGGTTTTATCAACACGATTGTCATGCAAGCTATTATACATTGTCTTGAAACTTCCCTATTTTTGCAGAGAAGTTAGCTTCATTCTAGTGATTAATTTGAAACTGTATTTTAGTGGAAAAACTCACTGTTTTTTGGTGGAATAGTTCATAATTTATTTTGATATTTTTTTTCAAGTGCACTAGTCACAATGATAAATGTGTTGTTTACCTCAGAGGGTTCTCAGTTCTTTCTAGATACACTTTTCATAATTTGCTTTGAATACTTCTCTAGTGCTTTACCTTCATATTTTATCCCCTGCAATTGCTCCTGAGGTCCATGTTGTTATGTTTATTGGCTTTTTTTGTGGAAAAAATTCCCCGAGGTTCTGCAAGGTAAATCCAAATGCAAAAAATATTATTTTACATATTGATATTTGTTTAAGACATTCTTGTGTGATACTTGAATTTCATAAATCTAGATTTTTATTTCATTATCTATATCAATATATAAGAGCATGCCCATGGATTGTTCATATTTCTCAAACTGTGGAGTTGTTCCTTTCCTATTGCATGTTCTTTCATATTGTTATGTTGTGATTCAAATTTCTAGTTATGCTTTCCAGTTATTATCATACGTAGTACATGCTTTGTTAGATTATATCAAAATTTATTCTTATTGTCTTTTTATTATGTATATTGAACATATTATTTCTAGAAACTTTTGATCTTCCTAGATTTTCTATTCCTTTAGTGTATCTTTGCACCTTTAGGGGCAATTGCTAGTTTAAATTCTAATTATTTAAAGGGTGTTAGCTCAATGGAAGAGCATCTGCTTTACTAGCAAGAGGTTGGTGGTTCAATTCCATTGTGCCATGATATTCATAGGGAACAACGACGATCAGTTTTTGGTGACGGATTCTCTTTTGACCATCACCATAAGCTTATGGTGACATTTTTCGACCCTCACTGAAATATGAAATGGTGACGGTCAACGAACACCATCATATATACGCATCAATAGTGACAACCATTAAAGGATCGTCACCATAAATCTTTGTTGTTGATAGGAAATGGTGAGGGTCACTGTTTGTCATTATAGTCATTATTTGTGACGGACCTTGATGTCACCAATGAGTTTTTGGTGACGGTCAATGAACGTCACCATATATATGCACCAATAGTGACAACCATGAAAGGTCCATCACAAAAAATCATCATTTTTCATATGAAATGGTGATGGTCACTATCCATCATTATAATCAATATTCATGACAGACATTAAATGTCACCACAACACATACTTTCGGTGACGCCACCTTTGGTGATGTTCATTTTTTTGGTAACGGAGGCTATTTCCAGTCACCATTTCTCATATGAAATGGTGATGGTCACTGTCTGTCACTATAAATCATTATTGGTGACGAACCTTGAATGTCACCACAACACCTATACTTTCAGCGACGCCACCTTTGGTGACGTTCAATTTTTGGTGACGAAGGCTCTTTTGACCCTCACCAATGAGCTTATGGTGACCATTTTTGCCCCTCACCAATGTCCTTTTTTCTTGTAGTGCAAGGGATTAATACTATAAACCCTAGGTATATGAACGTTAAGATAAATACTATAAACCCTAAAATAAAAGTTGTTGACCATGGTTGATTTTCATATTGAGAATATCTTTGTTATAATGAGACATTGGACCATGGTTGACCATGGTTGATTTTCCTATTGAGACAACCTTTATCGCAATGTGACATTGGACCATGGTTGACCATGGTCAGCCATGAGTATAAACCCAAAGGATTTATAATAATATACCTAGGGTTTATAGTATTAATCCCTTGGGTTTAATATTATTATGTTGGGTTTATATTTCGTAGGATTTTTAGTATAATATTATTCATACTAACAACCCAAGGGCTTATAAACCCAGGAGAGTAATACTATAAATTCAAGGGATTATAAAACCAAGGAATAATATTAAACCCAAGGTATATAAACCCTAAGATAAATATTTTAAACCATGAAATAATCATCGTTGACCATGGTTTACCATGGTTGATTTTCATAGTGAAACAATCTTTGTCGCAATGCAACATTGGACCATGGTCCACCATAAGGCTTGGAAATGCTCATATAATAATTATAAAATGACATTATAATTGTTATAATTATTAGAGTTCTTATAATCTAAATATAATAATAATTTATAATATAATTATTATTATCGTATTACTATCATATTTATATATGTATTATTATCAATATTAATATTGATTATATTATTAATAATATCAATAATATTATCATAATATTGTAATAATAATTTTAAATTTACATTATAATTGTTCTAATTATTATCGTATTTATAATATAATGGTAATAATATTTTACAATATAATTATTAATATTGTATTATTATTATATTTATACATTTAATAATATTAATACTAATATTAAATCCATATTCATTAATTTTTATCGAGATATCAATTACATTTAGTAATGGGGTTGTGCTAGTATATGCATATTGTTAGAATGTGATCGAATAGATAATAAAAATTTTAATTAGACAGTAATGTGTTTTACTTTGACCTATTAAGAATTTAATGGGTTAGAAAAAATACAACCTCTCATTACCATACACTCAAATTTGTATAGTGTCATATTTGACCCTAATTGACCCCTCATGCATTTGTTGGGGCCACTCGTGTGGAAGTTATTAATTGAGTCTTGCGGTATATTTGTGGCATTCTTAGATGATATAATTATTACCAACCCACTGTAGTCATCCTTGTGGCACATAGATCAAATTTTTATTACACAAGTTATTGGCCCAACCTTAGAAGGTGTTAGCACTTGCTGTCAATTCACAAACTTTAGTTTTTAAAATTCATGTAGGAAGACATAAATAGTGGGTAAAACCATTATATTTTCCCCTTAGGAGTTGCCCACCAATCTCTGTTCCATGACCTCATGAACACTATCATTGCAACCCGATTTAGATATGGCACACCTAAGTCTTAGATTGTCTACAAACTCTAATAAGTGAATCCATATATATATATATATATATATATATATATATATATATTGTAACACCTTGTTTTAATTTAAATTATGGCTGATAGACTTGTTATGACACATTTGAATTATTTAATGAATAAGATTATTCGTTAACAAGACTTGAGTTATTTTTTAAGATAATTAATAAATTTTCTTGAGTAAAAGAAAGTGACTAATTGGTAAATGATTCCAAGAATCCAGGGTAAAAAGGTAGAGATAGTTCTCACAATTACCTTCCAAGAAGGATAAAAGGAAAATCCTAAGAATGGGAAGGGGTTTTGTGCAGAAATAATGTTGGGGTTAAGCAACAATTTATTGCATTGAGTTGTCCAGAGCTGGTAAGGAAATTAGTGGAGCTCAGGAAAAACCCAAGATAAGTATAGACAACATTTGCATCGTGAGGCATATCTTCTATTGTCCCAGCGAATTACCTACGGCTCTGGTGAGGAGAACGGGGGGAGCGGAGGACATGATTCCCTCGCTCAATGTTGGGAGGACCATCAATTTATTGGAAGATTACACTGAGATAATTATTTTAAGTGTTTTTTATACAGGTTAAGAAAATTTATTAGATGGAAATGTCTTATTCTTAGTTGAAAATCTTGACTGAAATTGTATTGTTATGTTAAGAATGAATGATACAAGAATTTTATCCTCTAACATGTTGGTCGAGTAGAATAGACTACTAGGAAAGGATATATATATATATATATATATATATATATATATATATATATATATATATATATATATATACTCTAATATCTGATATTAAGCAAGACTAGTATGACTATCTAGAAACTGAAGTTCTGCACGAATTAAATGTAATGCTCTTCATCCATTAAAATAAGAGAGTTATATTTTTACTAAACATATACAGTGCTAATAGAAGCATAACCAAGAAAAGTCTCATGCATTAACAAGGGTCTGGTATTAATGTAAGTCAAGGGCCAGCAGTTTAGCACCCATCTCCATGGGGAAAGGGCTCGGGTCCAAGTCCCCTGAACACCATGACAAAGGGAATATTGACCTCTACATTAAACCTAAACAGGGATTTAAACAGTGAAATTGCAATAAAATCTAGAATTTTGAATTTAAATGACAAAATCAAGTCTGTAAAACTAGACACAAAATGAAAGAGTACAAATATTAAATCTATAAATATGCATAGTAGAGGAATTTCACTTCCAAGAAGAAAATTACATAAAAATGTTAACAAATAACAGAAAAATCATGAATGGGAAAAGCATAATTTGCAACAAGAAAATATATGGTATATAAAACAAGATACTGGAATTACTGTATAAAATAATTAGTCAATTCCGAACTCTCTTAATAAAATTTAACACAGTTCTTTAGCTTCTGTTAAAGAGATAAGTTGGTTCGACATATAAGCTTAATAAAAATCTTAACGAGAAAATTACTCAAAAACAAGAACCATGTATGAAGGTCGAAGTCCATCTCAGTCTCATTAAATAAACACGGAGAATTTAAAAAATGAATAGAACTGTGCATAGAGGCCGAACCTTGAATCTCTTTAATGATGGAAAATCCTAAGACTAGAGCTCGCGGCATTGACTAAATATTACAGTGCCGGATAACTCCAAAACCCTGCAACCGGTAGGGGTTGAAGTTACACACAGCGTATTCCACAACTAAAATGGACCATACACATTAACTCTTAATTAGAGGGCGTCCCTGGAAGATGTTACGCAAGGTACAAGACAGATCGACACTCTGAGCATATATGGATGTACAGGTCCTCTAACACAAACAACTAGACTTTAAAAACCTTGTTGAATAAACTGTAGCATGGCCGAGTAAACCTCTGCCATACGGTGAAATTAACATTAAAATGAGAAGCATTGGAAGGGAAACAACCTTTGTGGTGCTTACCTGTATTGGTCAAGCATGCGAAGGCAGAACCGACTCATTTCTCAGCAGACTGGAAGTAAAATTTAAGGACTTCTTTGCATGAGATGTGAACATTGTATTGTTGGACACAACTAAAATTAGAAAAATAATCTAAAAACCCTTGTGATTGAACAAAAAACCCCAAATAAACTTGCATTGAAACAGTAAATTTCAAGATGACCGTATAGTTCACCTAGGATCGAAGCAGCAAAGATCCTTTATGACAAAACTATAGGTTACAGTCTTCACAAGTGAATGCTACGAAGAAAATCCATTTAATTACTATAGAGACCCAACAGAAAAGAGGGTAGGATTACCTATGTCATCACAAGTGGAATCGCGTTCCGCGAGACCATTCCCAGGGAGTCGTGCTTACATTCAGGGTTGGAATACAGAAAATTCCGCAAGAGAAAAACCAGAGTTACATAGCCATGACTGATAGAGGTAAGTGGCGGAATGAATGAACCAGGAGGTAGGGGATGGGGTGGGTGGTTACCCTAACGATCCCTGCCCTCACGAGTACCATCAATCACAAGAGTCTGAGATCAATGGTGGAGTGAGACACAAGTATGACAACATGGGACATTTTCCAACGGGAGGAACTGCTAAGTGGACATTTCACCAGGTATACGAGGCGGGCTGCTACTAATGACATTAATCACCAAATCAATGCGTTGTAGGAATAATTAAAGATTTATTATGAATTGAATCACATAGAAAACAAATATTCCAGATATATGTATAGACTATATAGTCGACATGCATGAATTACATAGATTTTTTTTAAACCATAGTCAATCTAATCAATGGAGTAATGAACACCTACGGAAATTGTATTAATCACCATGCGTAATAATTCTTCACACTTTTCGAAGATATGGTTGGAAACCCTTAGCCTTATGAATTATTATATGGTAAGAACCAAAATTAGACCTCATGGATTTACATTATGAATATTGTATGGAATTAATCATATTGTCTATGTAGTTAACACTAAGAATACTTTTAGATGAATATTTAGTTATTTTGTTTAAATTTGAATAGTAGTAAAGTTTGAATGATAGTAAAAGGTAAAGAGAATTTTTTTATTATTATGTATGTGCTTACCTTTTGGTTGTAACAAGTGGTATCAGAGCATGGTTACACGCGAGGGCTAGATGGGCCAACACAATAACATGGGTTTTTTCATTTTGTTCATTGTTTGAAACTGTGCACAGTACAAGAAAAGCTGGTAATAAGCTACCATGAGGAGAGGGTCTAGTCATCAAATGCCCAAGAACACAGGGGAAATCCATCCCTTGACCAATCCTAAAGTTAACCCAGAAATGTTGGTGCAATTAAGCGTAGACCAGCACCAACAAACCAGTAGATTACTGGAAGATCAACAACGTCAGATGAATAGACTACTTGATACAGTACAACAACTTCAGGCATAGATGGTCATGGTTTAGAGTGATAATGAAAGGGTAATGAGGGAGTAGGAAAGGATACTGAAGATCCTTTCAGATTAAAAAAACCATCATATTGCAGAGCCCAATCCGGAGAGGGACACCCATGGAGAAGGAGAACAAGAGAAAAAAATTCATGACAATCCCGAAGGAAGTCGCATGCAATGGAGTAATAAAATTAGAACCTATAATGAAGCTGAATCTGGAAATATTTCAAATCGGCGAGAACTGAAAAACATAAAGTGGAATTACAGGGTGAATTCCGAAAGATCGTGCTGCCTACATTTGATGGAGAGGCTGAAGAAATGGTAGAAGTTTAGATAATAAATATGAATAAGTATTTTCAAGTTCATGCGTATAACGACAAACTTAAAGCTCGCTTAGCCATCTACCAATCGCGGGAAAAGGCTACATTATGGTGGGAAGAGGTGAAAAATGTGCGTGGAATTGAAGACAAGAATGTAACCTGGGATGAGTTTCAGCTATATTTCAAAGATAACTATTTAACTCAACGATTCTATGATGATAAATCATGAGAATTTCATGATCTAAAATTGGGGAAAATGTCTATGCATGAATTTATCACTAAATTTACCTCCTTCTTAAGATATGTACCTTATTTGCATGATGAAAAGGTAAAGGTGCATTGGTTTTTGAGCAGCTTGTCTACTCACATGAAAGAGAGGATTGAGTTTGTAAACCCAAAAACCATGTATGAAGCAATAAGGAAAGCATGAATGTGTTATCAGCATTCCAAAGCTAAGTGAGAAACCAGCAGAAGTTGGCCACCTAAGAAAGGGCAGAAAGGCCCTTACAATTTTCAAAATAGCATATCTGGAAATTACAAGAATGTTGCAAGGAACCTAACTAATAGAAATAATGGGAAAAGTAAACAAAGGACCAAATGGGCAGCTGAAGAATTAAATTATGAAGCTTCTAGTAGGCTAGATGTTGGACAGTCCCAAAAACCCGCATTACAATGTTGGGGATGTGGGGAGGCACATTATTTTAAAAATTGTCTTCATCGAGGGAGAAATGAAGTGGCATCCAATCTTCAAGAGGAATCTACCATGGGAGATGTAGCGCGAAAAATACCTAGAATCAATGTTGCTCTGAAAGATCAACAAGCAGATTTCCAGCCAACCATGATGGAATTAGAAGGTAAGCTACAAACCCAATCTATTTCTATTTTAGTTGACACTAGTGCCAGTTTGAGTTATATACACCCCTGAATAGTCGAAAATTTTAAATTACAGAATCATAAATTTAAGAATCATGGCTAGTACAACTAGTTACGAGGGAAAAAATACTAGTCAATGCCAAAGAGTCAAACTACGAGTTGGTTACTGCTGACCAGCACATAACTGTAGAACTTAACAAAATACCTCTGAGATCCTATCATATTTTATTAGGAATAGAATAGTTGGAAATACATTGGTCATTAGTGGATTTCAAAGACAAAGTCATTTACTTTAAATCGAAAGATGGTACACGTCAATAATTGCAGGGAATTAAGAAGCCACTTCATTTGTGTCCCATTACTACATCCCAACTGAGTAAATTCATTATAAAGGGGTGTCAACTATATGAAATTCAAGTAGGGTTCTCTAACTCCAAGGATAAGACCCTCATGCTGGAAAATATTCCTATTGTGCAGAAATTGGGGGATGTGTTCCCTGAAAATATTCCAAGATTAGCACCAAAACGGGACATTGATTTTACAATAGAATTAATACTTGGGCCAACCCCTATATCATGAGCTCCATATAGAATGAGTGTACTTGAATTAACAGAATTAAAAATTCAAGTTGTAGGAATTAATGGACAAATGATATATTCGACCAATTATGTCCCCTTGGGAGCACCAGTGTTGTTTGTTAAGAAGAAAGACGGTACTATATGAATGTGCATGGATTATCGACACCTCAATAAATTGACTGTCAAGAATAAGTATCCATTACCACACATAGATGATTTTTTTGATCAATTGAAGAGGGAAATAATGTTTTCCCAGATTGATTTAAGGTCAGGATACCACCAAATACAGGTTAAGGATAAAGACATATCCAAAGCAACTTTCCATACCGAGTACGGACATTACAAATTTGTGGTGCTACCATTCATATTAAACAAAGCACTAGCAACTTTCATGAGATTGATGCATGGAATTTTCCACCAGGGATAATTTTAAGGATGGAAAATTATCTTGAAGTTTAAAAAATTGGCGAATCTCACTAGTTGCTAATATGCAAACTATAAAATGTTTATTGATATATTTGTAAAATTATTCAAATTTATAATGATATTATATATATTTTCTATATAATGTTGGCGATTTTTAACATAAAATAATTTTATATTGTAAAATTTGGGCGAATCATTTTTATAAAAAAATGGAAATTGGCGAATCTTTTTTTTGGAAAAATAATGGAAAATTAGCCCATCTGCGAATATTAGCCCCTAAAATTTTCCATGTTTTCCACCCATTTTTGGATAAGTTTTTTTAAATTTTTATTGACAATATATTGATCTACTCTAAGAATCTGGAAGAGCACAAGGAACATTTGTGCATAGTGCTGAAAATGTTACGAGAAAACCAACTCTACACTAAGTTTAGTAAATTTGCCTTTTTCAAGAAGCAGATCCAATATATGGGACATGTGATATTTGCTGAAGGGATTTCTATAGAACCTGAAAAGATAAAGACAATTATGGAGTGGAAATTTCCTAGGAATGTGGCAGACATACGCTCATTTATGGGTTTCGCTGGCTATTATTGACGATTCATTAATGGGTTCTCTAAAATATTTTTTCCTATTACCTCTCTACATCGGAAAGGATGAGTCTTTAAGTGGACTCAAGAATATTAGAATAGTTTCGAACTATTTAAGGAGATACTGACTCGCCCTTGTTCTGAAAGTAGCAGACCCAAGTAAGGAATTTGAAGTATACACTAATGCATGGAAGGAAGGGGTAGGATCAGTTTTGACCCAAGAAGGGAAAGTCATAGCATATTAATCCAGGAATCTTAAGGATCACAAGCAAAGGTATTCCTCCTATGATTTAGAGCTAACTTCAGTAGTGCATGCCTTGCAAATATGGAGGCATTATTTTTTGGGGAAAAGATTTGTGTTAAGAACTGATCATAGAAGTTTAACTATCTATTTTAAATAATCTGATATGAATGCTCGCCAGCAAGATGGAATGCATTTTTAAGTGAATTTTATTTTGACATTCAACATGTGAAAGGTAAAGAGAACCATGTGCCCGATGCTTTAAGCAAAAAATTGCATGGCATCTTTGAACTCTACTTTGACCAAGTTGAATTTAAATGTCAAGAACAGATTGTGGAGGCAGTAAAGAAAGACATTGAATATTAGTTCTTATGGAAGTAAGCAAAAGAAGGGGAAAATCAAGGAAATAAATCATACTATGAGCTTAATGATATAAAATTCTTAGTATATCGAAAGAGGATATATATTCCTAATCAAATGAGTCTGAAGGGATTGATTCCAGATTAGTATCACCGGAGTTCCTATGCGGGACATCTAGGATACCAGAAAATGTTAACAACAATTAGGAAAGACTATTATTGGCCTGGGATGCGTAAGGACATTGTAGAATACCTGACCAAGTGCTTGGAGTGCCAGCAATTCAAGGTACAATACCAACATCCAGCAGGATTGCTTCAGCCTATTACAATACCAGAATGGAAGTGGAAAGTCATATCCCTTGATTTCATCACCAAACGACCAAGAAATAAAAGAAAAAATGACTCAATCATGGTGGTAGTAGATAGACTCAGCAAAGTAGCTCATTTCATACCTATCTAGTCAACCTAAAAGACAGTACAAATTACTGATATTTTCATGAAAGAAATTTTTAGATTACACGGTATTCCCAGGATTTTCATCTCAAATCGATATGTAAAATTTACATCAGCTTTATGGAAGACGCTATTCACTGAGTTGGGGACGCAAATACAATTTAGTACCGCTTAACATGCTCAAACTGATGGGAAAACAGAGAAGGTGAATCAATTTTTAGAGGATATGTTGCGAATGTACATAATGAAACAAGCTACAAAATGGGAAGAATATCTGCATTTGGCTGAGTTTTCCTATAACAACGGATATCAAGAATCCCTTAAGATGAGTCTGTTTTAAGCATTGTATGGAAGACAATGTCAAACTCCTATAGACTGGAGCAGTCCAGAAACCAAGATGATGCTTGGACCGGCATGTTGGAGGAAATGGAACATGAGGTAAGAAAGATTAGGCAGAATATAACTCTTAGGAGAGTTATACTTTCAGTAAACATATACACTACTAACATAAACATAAACCAAGAAAAATCCCATGTGTTAACAAGGGTCCAATAATAATGTAAGTCAAGGGCCAGCAGTTTAGCACCCAACCCTGTGGGGACAGGGATGGGGTCCATTTCCCCTGAACACCATGAAAAAGGGAATATTGACCTCTACATTAAAACTTACTAGGGATTTAAACAGTGAAATTGCAGTAAAATATAAAATTCTGAATTTGAATGATGAAAGCAAGTCTGTAAAACCAGAAATAAAAAGAAAGAGTACAAATATTAAATCTGGAAATATGCACAGTAGAGACATTTTGCTTCCAGGAAAAGCATAGTTGGCAACTAGAAAATATATGGTATACAAAACAAGATACTGGAATTAATGTATAGAATAATTATTCAATTCCGAGCACCCTTAATAAAATTTAACACAGTTCCTCGGCTTTTGTTAAAGAGATAAGCATGTTTGACATATAGGCTTGATAACAATCTTAACGAGAAAATTGCTCAACAACAAGATCCATGTCTGAAGGTCGAAGTCCATCTCAGTCTCATTAAATAAACACAGAGAATTTAAAACATGAATAAAAATGTGCATAGAGGTCGAGCCTCGAATCTCTTCAATGATGGAACACCTTGAGACTAGATCTCGTGGCATTGACTAAATATTACAGTGCCAGAGAACCCTAAAACCCTGCAACAGGTGGGGGCTGAAGTTACACACAGTGTATTCCACAACTAAAATCGACCATACACATTAACTTTGAATTAGAGGGCTTACCTAGAAGATGCCACGCGAGGTATGAGACTACTCGACACTCTGACCATATATGGATGTACATGTCTTGTAACACAAACAACTAGACATTAAAACCCTTGTTGGATAAAATGTAGTGGGGTCGAGTGAAACTCCGCCATACAGTGAACTAACATTAAAATGAGAAGCAATGGAAGGGAAACAGTGTTTGCGGTGCTTACCTGTACTAGTCGAGCCTGCCAAGGTGCACCGAACCATTTCTCAGCAGACCGAAATTAAACTTGAAAGACTTCTTCGCATGAGCTGTGAACATTGTATTGTTGGAAAAAACTAAAATTACGAAGATAATCTAAAAAACCCTATGATTGAACCAACAACCCTAAAGAAACTTGCATTGAAACAGTAAATTTCAAGATGACGGTATAGTTCACCTGGGATCAAAGTAGAAAAGATCCTCTGTGACAAAATTAGAGGTTACAGTCTTCACAAGCGAATGTTGCAAGGAAAATTCATCTAATTACTATAGAGACCTGGCAGAAAAGAGGTTAGGATTAACTCTGTCATCGCAAGCGGAATCGAGTGCGGCGAGACCATTCCCGGGGAGCTGTTCTTGCATGCAGGGTTGGAATACAACAAATGTCGCAAGAGAAAAACCAGAGTTACAGAGCCAAGACCAGTAGAGGTAAGCGGCGGAATGAATGAACTAGGAGGTGGGGGATGGGGTGGGTGCTTACCCTAACCATCCCTGCCCTCATGAGCTCTGTTGATCACAAGAGTCTGAGATCAACGATGGAGCGAGACACAAGTGTGCCAACGCGGGACATTTTCCAACCAGGGTAACTACCAAGTGGACATTTAACCCAGTATATGAGGCGGGCTGCAACCGATGACATTAATCGCCAAATCGATGCATTGTACAAATAATTAAAGTTGTACTATGAATTGAATCACATAAAAATCAAATGTGTGAGAGATATGTATAGAGTATATAGTCGACATGCATGAATTACATAGATTTTGTTTAAACCATTGTCAATATAATCATCTACGAAAATCATATTAATCACCGTGCCTAATAATTCTTCACACTTTCCTGGCAACCCTTAGCCTTATGAATTATTATATGGTAAGAACTAAAATTAGACCGCATGGATTTACATTTTGAATATTGTATGGAATTAATCATATTGCATGTGTAGTTAACACTACGAATACATTCAGATGAGTATTTAGTTATGCTGTGTAAATTTGAATAATAGTAAAGTTTGAATGATAGTAAAAGATAAAGAGAAATTGTTTTTTAATTGTGTATGTGTTTACATTTTGGTTTTTGGTTGTAACATATATACCAGTCACAAAAATGTCAGCTATATTGAATGTAAAATAAAACTCACAATAGATTAAATGTCCAAACCAAGTCGGGAAGAGATCGAGGTAGTTTACACAATTCGATGCGGGTTCTAGAGAATTGAGTAATTGTGGTAATAAAACTATAAATAGAACTAAAGACCATAAATAGAATTGTTGTTGTCCATCCACTAAATCATTGATATAAATTTTTTATTGCAGAAAATAGGGCTAGCCAGAAACATTTCCTAGGAACTCCATCTCATTTTCATTGTTCCCGTCGTTGATAGAAGATAATTGCATCATGTGCATATATTCAATATTTTGAGTAGCAAATATGTGAGTTTTATTTGCTGATATCTCATGGAAAAAAAAAAGACATATTGATTGATCTACATATAAATTAAATTATCGAATATTACATCATAGACATATTGAAATCCCAAACTTTATTAAATCCAATATCCGTTATCATAATTAAATCCAATATTCATTATCACATTTTTGTTTCTTAGATATAAAGATAATGCTACCAATCTATACTTCAAAATATGTTTCAGAAACCTCTTTCATAAACATAACCTTTATAGTTCTATATAAATATCTTTGTGAATATTATTAAACATATTACCAAACTAATTAGTAAGAAAACACTGCAATTTATGGCCATGGTAGCATCACATGTCACATCGATATCATTATAAGAATTCAGACAAACTCTAGGAGATATAACTATACAGATAATGGCAATCAACAGGAAATGGATTTAACTTAGGTAAAATAAAAGAAGATAACGGTGAAAGGTGAAAGGTCTAACTGAATCCCTCCTTTTTTTAGAACATATCTTTGAGATCTAACCCTCTATTCTATGTAGTTTTATCTTCTTTACCTCTACGAATCGAAGCAAGCAAAAAATGCATTGGGCAAGTTATTGCCTTTGATACCTCTAGGAATTGAAGCAAATCTGAAGTATCTAGAAACCAATTCTATCAACTCAAAAGCATTTGTATGTAGTGAATGCATTGGGAAAGTTATTGGCTTTGGTACCTCTAGGAATTGAGGCAAATCTGATGTATCTAAGAACCATTTCTAACAACTCAAACGCATTTTTATGTAGTGGTTTTTGTTGGGTGCTAAAAGGTGTCTTTTAAAACTCCTAATTGCCTCACATTAATTATCAACTAGAGTAAGTCTTTTTGTTTCAAGAGTGTAGACAATATGTGCAAGCTATAACCCTAGAGAGTAATGATAAAACCAATCGTTGAATATAAATGCAATCATAAATCTCAAGTTGTAACTTTTAAAGGAAATAATACATCTAAGATTCAAGATTCAAACCTCTACTAAAATCATAATTAAATCTCACACAAGAAATTTTAATTAATAATAGCATCAACCGAGAGCACGGTAGCGATAACTCATCTCTTCTTAGTTGATTCAATCCAAATCATACTCAATCTCTAGAAAGCAATTAAGACAGGATTGATATCACTTCTGAGATTCTAATAGAAATAATCAAACTCTTACAGATGATTAAATCAATGCATTGCGTTGTCTAGATAACTCATGCTGTGATCAAATGATAGGAATACAAATAATCAAATCAATGCAATGCGTTGTCTAAATAACTCACGCTGTAATCAATTGAGAGCAATACAAATTACAAGCAGAATAGATTATCTCAATAACAGGAAATAATGAACAGCTAAAGAAATAAATAAACTCACGGAAACAGGAAATTATCAAACTAATTAAACGCTAGAAATATCAGAAGCATAATACAAAGAAGCAGTAGACTCCACTAAAGGCCGGGCCCTTAGCCGCCAGTGAGCACTGCTAAGTTACTTCAGATTATGCGAATGAAAACAGCAACTTCAATTAATCATTGAACTTGAGTAGCATTACAATAAATCACATTCTTTCAAAGACGCAGTCTGTAATTAAGCTTACAATTTGAAAAATAACAGAGATCCCCCCTTTCTTCCTACAATCTTTTCCTTTTATAGTCAGAAAGGGTGAAGAGTAAATAGTAAATGCAATCCCTTATAAAAAAATTGGATTGTTTCCAACAAATTTATCAACAAGAAAATATATTTTCATCAATCACTCAACAGGAACAAGTCGAATTTGGTATTGCAACTGAGATAATTTGGAAACCGGCTGCAACAGCGAATCTGGGAAAATCGTCTTCAGATAACCTTCCGTTTCTCTTAATACAAACTGAATTTGAGCAAACTGCTCTTCAATAAATTAATTCGGTCCGTTCTGGACAAAACCCATGTTTCGGATTTTCCAGATTCTTCTCCATTTTCCCAAACCGTCCAATGAAAAACTGCCACTTCTTATTCCAGTGAATTTCTGAGTTGGAATATTTAATGATGAGCTGGAGATCAAATCTGCAATCTGGAAAATATCTTGGAGGCTAAAATGGTGAGTGATGTTATAAAAAATTTATTAATAAACCATCATTGGTAAAATCATGCATAATAATCATCAATTTATTAAAAATAAAGGAGAAGAAATAATATTTATCCACAAGAGCATAAATAATTATAAAATGGAATTATATGATAAACCATGATAGATGACGTGATAAATAATGGTAGAAATGGATGAAATAGATGTTAAAAAGTGATAATAATAATAACAAACTAGCTGCCCAACATACCCCCAAACTGAATATATTGCATGTCCTCATGCAACCCAAAGCCTCGTTATTAACCAAGCAATAATAAAAAAATTGCTCATCCCAACTCATGAAATGGATGGAACAAATGAATTCTTCCTCAAATAATGAATATTCAATTTTAGCAATCTTGAGGAAGGCGTAAAATTTTTTACATTTGACGTTCAACTTATATGTATATGAAGTTGCAGCAAAATATGATATAAGTAATAGAAAACTTCATTAACCATTTTCTCAAAAATCAGATTGTTTTGATGCACGAATCATGAGATATAAATAAAATGGTTGTAGGTGATAGTGCATGATTTTAGAAATTTTATGAACTAATTTAGCGTGAAATTATCTAGGTTTGTGTATTTTAATGATACCTCTTTGTTATCCAGAAATCACAAGAATTCAGTTCATAGTTTTAAAGATATATGCAAATCAATTTCTGCACTATATAAAAATGAAATTGTATGTCTTAAATGAGAAAGAAATTAGAAAACATCCATCATGTGTAGCAATGCCTCCCCCAAACTGAAGAATTAGCATTCCAGCATGCAATGCTAGAAAACAAATTGAGGTGGTTGCTACAATCTGTTGAAATCTATACTTGGTGTAAAACAACATGGAAGAAGGGAGGTGTTGAGAATGAATAAGATGATCATAATAAATAAATAAATGAAAGGAACACTCCCCCAAACTGAAATATTTTTTCTTTGAAGAATGGGAAGTGGTAAAGATGTGGAATGAATGATGATAAATAATGCTCAATGGATTGTGCATGAAATTCTCCTAAATTCGTAATAAATCAGAAAAGTATGTTATTTTACCTCAAGTTTTACCTCCGAAAAAAAAATGTGGAATGACATGTATGGACTGGCATGTGTTGAAGCTGATGTAGGCTGAGCGGACACTGAAAGTGATGCAAAATGTGGAAACCATGCAAGCACATCATGTCTGAACAATTCTACGCGTTTGTGAGTTGCGCGAGCCTCTGTCGTTAGGGGCAATAGTGTGGCCTTGCTGTGAATAGAATTCCTCTCCATACTTGTTGTTCTCCTGTAACAAGTCACTATTTTTCATGCAAATTTATTGAATCCACAGTTTTAGTTTTGATTAACAACAGATAAGATGCATGCAAAAATTTTAATCAAAAAAACTTTTGTATAAATGCAATACTAATATTTTGTCAAATCATCAATTTATGGGAGAGTTCAGTAATTATAGCGCATGTTATCCCATAATGCATACATTCCCCCCTCCAATTGGAAAAGGGATTCCATGACCATAAAGCATATGAAAGGTGTTGTGCTCACGGCAAGGCAAGGGAATGATTAATATGATGGTAAATGAAGTAGTGTACACATATCAATAATAGGACGACAAGAGATATGGTTATAATGAGAGCAGAGTGTGTAAAGATAGTTATGAATAAGAGATAGGATGCTTTGGATTGATGATAAGTTATGTGAAAAATAAAGGGACAGCAATATGCCAAAAAGGTGCTTTTCTGACAGTATTCTAGCCGAAAATGATGTGATTAATCGGAAAACAATTTCTCATGCGTAAAGGTTCAAAACAAGGAAAAATTAAGGAAATAACTTCTCCGATAAAAAAAAAAGAATAAGAAAAGGGTATTATAGTAATAATTGACGATAAGATATAACTTTAATAAAATAAGTAAAGGCTCTGCTGCTAGTAGGCATCCATAGCCTCGGCAGGGTTGCTTTTTAACCCGTATGAGCCAGGATCCTCAATTTATAAATGGAGAGTTCTGGTGTTGTTCTACAGAAGAGATCAGTGTGCTGGCGTGGTAACCAGATAACTACACTGCCATTCACTGGGATGTAGAAAAAGTGATCAGGCTGGCTCGTGATGAGACCTCTTGTTCCAAGGATATTTTGGCTATCTAATGGATCATAACCCTGGTGTGGTGGCCATAATGGGAATGTCACTTCGTTACAGTCTTATGAACATGGTAGGCTGGCTCGTAATGAGACCCCCTACCCTCCATCTGCAAACAAAATTTTGTTGTGATTACACAATTTTATAATAAAAAGAGGGAGGCTCAATACTCCTTAAGAGTAGGGATGGTGGAAGAAGTTGAACATGTCAATAGAAAAAAAAAAAATATACCCATAATCTCATTTATTATAGACAGAGAAGATTATAACCAGGAAGGGTGGAACCAGCATGGTATTAAGATGATCAATCAGTATCATGTACAACAGAAAATAAGTAAAGTAGTATATAAATAACTGTGTCTCTTTTCTTAAAAATAATCTCTCATCCAGAAGATGTCCTGTTAAAGATCATAATGTTAAGGGTATTCACCTGCCTCAATAGACTCCATAATTCTTGTCCCATAAAAGTATTGGACTTCATACCATGCAAGGGAATAATACAAATATGTTGGGATGGCTAGGAATGATCGTGCAAGGGGAAGAAAGTGTTGTTCTAAAAAATACTCACAAATTTTTTTTCTTTTGAAGGAACAACAGTTGTTCCCTGTAGGGAACAGCAAAAAAATCACACGCGAAAAAGTGTTGTTCCCTATAGGGAACAACAAAATAAAATACACACGAAAAAGTGTTGTTCCTTCTAGGGAATAGCAGTTGTTCTCTGTAGGGAACAACAAAGAAAATGCACACGAAAAAGTGTTGTTCCCTATAGGGAACAGCAAAGAAAATGCACACGAAAAAGTGATGTTCCTTATAGGGAACAATAGTTGTTCCTTGTAGGGAACAGCAAAGAAAATGCACACGAAAAAGTGTTTTTCCCTATAGGGAACAACAAATAAAAGGCACACGAAAAAGTGTTGTTCCTTACAGGGAACAACAGTTGTTCTCTGTAGGGAACACCAAAGAAAATGCACACGAAAAAGTGATGTTCCTTATAGGGAACAGTAGCTATTCTCTGTAGGGAACAGCAAAGAAAATTCACACGAAAAAGTGATGTTCCTTATAGGGAACAACTGATGTTCCTTATAGAGAACAACAACTGTTCTCTGTAGGGAACAACAAAGAATATTCACATGAAAATGTGATGTTCCTTATAGGGAACAACAAAGAAAATTCATACGAAAAAAGTGGTGTTCCTTATAGGGAACAACAAAGAAAATTCACACGAAAAAGTGTTGTTCCTTATAGGTAACAGTTGTTGTTTCCTATAGGGAACAACAACAAAAATTCACACGAAAAAGTGTTGTTTCTTATAGAGAATAGAAGTTGTTCCCTGTAGGGAACAGAAAAAAAAATTCACACGAAAAAGCGTTGTTCCCTGTAAGGAACAACAAAGCAATCGTCCCTACTACTCTAAACAATAGAAAGACAGTCGTAAAAAGAAACACAATAGAGAAAAACAAGAAAAAACAATTGTATTTACAGAAAAAAAGAGAGAAAAAAAATCATATTTATAGAAAAACAGAGAAAATAAATCATATTTATAGCAGCAAAAAAACAAAAAAAAACACATAAAACAATCATATTTACAGTTTAAAAAGAAATAATTTTTTATAGAAATGAAGCTGCCGAAGGATTTCCTTCTGCAATTGAAACTTACATGGTGGGGTCCTCATTGTTCAATCGCCAATGGAGCGGAAACTGCAACTTGAAGGAATCAACACCTAAAACACAAAACATAAGAAAAATAAAAAATAAACAACACTTTATTTAAAAACAGGATATAAATAAATTAAGTTACAGCAGCTATGATGTTATTTCCTAAGGGAATATCAATCTGTCAATGGAAAAAGAAATGATCTCTTGGAAAAATGTTTTGGCAACAGTGATATGAATCTTTGAATGGGAATCAATTCTTCATTTTTTTCTATTATGAATCCGTTAGGTAATGAATTGGATTAAATGCCCTTGTTTCATTAAAATTTCTTTCAAGAATCTCTCGTCCATAAATTGACCTTCTTTATTCTCCTAAGACCTACAAAAAAACGAGTGTCGACTCGCAATAAAACATTAAATCATGGAAAAATAGAGGTCGGACTCCCCTAATCCAAGAACTATGCAAAAAAAAACAAGTAGCTACTCTGCAAAACAAATCCATAGAAAAATAAAACAAATTTTATATGTCACCTGCAGGAGAACAGTGGTCGACCATACTAACCAACAGTGTTTTAATCATAACTTCTTCTTTTTTTCGTCTGATTTGAGTGATTCCAAATCCAAATGAAAGTGAATTCAAGTAGATGTCTCCAATAGAAGAAAGTTTTAAAAATTCCATGTAATGGTATGTTAAATTTTCTTAGAACAACCTACATAATAGAATCATTTTCGATTTTCCAACTCAGAACAACAGTTGATATTTCAAGCATAACTTTTTCGTTTGAAGATGGATTAAGCTGATTCAAATTGGAAATGAAAGTAGATTAATTTATTTATCTCTAGTAGAAATAGGTTTGGAAGACAAGAAGAATTGATGGGTCAAATATGTTAATGAACAGTTGGAAAAATAGAGTTTTAAGAGTGCTGATTTAGGATAGACAGTCAGTATTTGGGTCATATTTTCCTCATACGATATCTAAATCGAGTGATTCAAATTTCCTTGTAAACTAGATTCAGAGAGGAATATACCATAGAAACAGGTTTTAAAAATATAGTCATTTAGGCCTCCAAAAAATCGTTGTCCCAACTCTGTTCCTGAGCTGCCTACTAGACGCCCTGTCAATGTTTTGGTTCTAACTTTTTCGTTTCAAATCCAAATGGAGTGATTAAAATTGGGTTGGAAAATATAAATCAAGGGATAATTATGATAGAAACAAGTTTTTAAAATATTCACTTTTGTTCCCTCAAAACATGACTGTTGCGACTCTGTTCCTGAGCTGCCTACTAGACGCCCTGTCAATGTTTTGGTTCTAAATTTTTCGTTTCATATCCAAATGGAGTGATTCAAATTGGGTTGTAAAATAGACATCAAGGGCTACTTAGGATAGAAACATTTTTCTAAAATATTCACTTTTGGTCCCTCAAAACATGACTGTCCCGACTCCTTTTTTTTCAGAAATTTCATCAAGCACACAAGTCAAAAAATATGATATTCAAGCAATTTTTCCATATTAGTGATAAAAATGAATATGATTGTTTGTAGAAATTTTATTTTCAATATAGTACATCTATATACACAAATAAATTAAAATATTTATCACCGATGTTGATATTCACAGCATGTTGCAACAAAAAACTTTTTTTTTTTGTTTTTTTTACATAATAATAAAAATGTATTTATTTATGTCCTTATTTATTTATTTTCTCCACTAACCTACTCTTTTTTTAAAATTGAATATTCTTACGTATAAGAGTACTCCCAGTGGAGTCATTTTTGAAATAAGGCCTCTGGTATGTACATACCCAAATTTGAAAAATGCATGTTAATAAATAGTAGGGTATGAGAAGCCAACTTCCCTTGAAAAGATGGTGCCAAAAATTGTTGAAGTATGGAGTGATATTGCAAACAAATGAAGTGAAACCAATCTTCAACGTATCCCTTAATTTCTTGTTTTCCCATAGCCATCATATCATGAAGTTCTTGAGTGTTTAAAACAGCTTGTTGATGCAGGCTAGAAGAAACCTCATTTTCTTTCATAACCTTTACAATTCTTGGATTTGAGACATTCTGAATCTCAGTATAAGTTTTCTCCAATGGTGCATGTGAGATAGAATGGGTGGGAAGGGTGTGTTAATTTTTCAGTTCAACACTGTAAGCATGTTGTACTGTTTTATTATGGTGAGGGTATGAAATGAGTTGAGTAGGAAATTGTGTAGGGAATGGAGCATTTTGATGATGTAGTTGATTGGGTTGAATGGATGATTTTGAGCAAGCAAGATGTTTTGGAAGAGCTAGAAGATGCGTTTGTGCTACAAGATAAGGGAGAGTATTCATGCAATCATAAGATGAACCATGCCAAACTTGTAGCCAAGATTGGTGGTGGTTATATTGAGATTGGCATGGCTGCCCTAACATATGAGCATTCCATAATGGATTATGCAAGTAAGAGAATGGAGAGGAAGTGTTTTGAGCCATACCTGTAGGCCATGATTTCCATGGTTTTGATCTTGTTGCAGCTTCCCCATCTCTTTGATATGCTACTTCCATCCTAGATAAGGAAGAACAACTATCTATGGGATGCTCCTTTCGGTAATGGGGGAAAAACACTTCATCAAATTCTTGATTTTTCTGAACCTGCAAAACATTCAATTGTGAATTTAGAGAGTTAATGAAATCCTATTTAAAATTTTCAAATAAAACATTGATTTTAGCTCTTATGTCTCTTGTTCTTGTAGTAAATTTGGAAAAGAAAGAAGAAACTTCTCTGAAATTCTTACCAGCCTTAGAAATTCCTCTTGAATACCTTATGCACAATTCACAAACATCATCATATGATAATTGAAAAACATCACCTTTTCCTATCAAATTTAAGAGTTCTAAAAATTCATCTTTGATTCCTTTAAGGAGTGTTTTCAAGATCTCTTTTTCCAAATGCTTATGCTTTGATTTTTGAAGGTTATATTGAAATCGCTCTACATAGTCCTCCAAGCTTTCATCTTCCCCTTGTATCATACCAAAAATATATTCATTGGATTTGCAATAGTCTTGGTACTTCTTCAAGAATATTTTTTTCATGTCCTCCCATGTTTGGATGCAGTTCCCACCTAGGCTCATGAACAATTGGAGAGTTGCTCCTTTTAGAGTAAGAGGAAACACTTTCAACATTTGATCATTAGTACAATAATCATATCCTCTACAAATTATTTCAAACTCAAATAAGAATGTATCGAGATCTTCATTTTTCAAACCATGAAAATTTGGTAGAGACGATGGGGGAATTATGTGCATTTGTGTCACTCCTCCTATATCTTTGATAGGGAATTCAAAAGTTGAAATGTGAGCCATTTCTTACCATAATAGAAGATTTTCTTCATATGTTTCTTTAAGGATCCTCCTTCCAATATTCCTGTCAATTGGTTAGTGAAATGGGTGGTGCTTACATCACCATTCGAGTGGAATTACAAGATTTTTTTTCAAAATTTCTACATCTAAAATACAAACGTTCATTTCTTTCTTAAATTCCTAGCAATTCTACTAGAAAGTGCACGGGGGAGTAAGCACTTTACTTGCTCGTTACACAGGTTCTTACCTTCCATTTTTAATACCCAATTCTTTCCCAGCAACAAATATCAACATACATCACTCTCTGTGAAATGGAAACACTCTCCAGGACAACGGCGCCAAAATGTTGGGTGCTAAAAGGTGCCTTTTAAAACTCCTTTTTATCCCACATTAATTATCAGCCCAGGCAAGTCCTCTTATTTCAAGAGTGTACACAATATGTGCACACTATAACCCTAGAGAGTAATGATAAAACCAATCGTTGAATATAAATGCAATCAAAAATATCAAGCTGTAACTTTTAAAGGAAATAATACATCTAAGATTCAAGACTCAAACCTCTACTAAAATCATAATTAAATCTCACACAAGCAATTTTAATTAACAATAGCATCAGTCGAGAGCAAAGTAGCGATAACTCATCTCTTCTTAGCTGATTCAATCCAAATCATACTCAATCTCTAGAAAGCAATTAAGATAGGAATGATATCAATTTTGAGAGTCTCATAGCAATAATCAAACTTTTACAGATGATTAAATCAATGCAATGCGTTATCTAGATAACTCACGCTGTGATCAAATGATAGCAATACAAATAATCAAATCAATGCAATGCATTGTCTAAATAACTCACGCTGTAATCAATTGAGAGCAATACAAATTACAAGCAGAATAGATTATCTCAATAACATGAAATAATGAACAAATAATGAAATAAATAAACTCACGGAAAAAGGAAATTATCAAACCAATTAAATGCTAGAAATATCAGAAGCATAATACAAAGAAGCAGTAGACACCACCAGAGGCCGGGCCCTTAGCCGCCAGTGAGCACTGCTAAGTTACTTCAGATAATGTGAATGAAAACATCAACTTCAATTAATCATTGAACTTGAGTAGCATTACAATAAATCACGTTCTTTCAAAGAAGCGGTATGTAATTAAGCTTACAACTTTAAAAATAACAGAGATCCCCCCTTTCTTCCTACAATCGTTTCCTTTTATAATCAAAAAGGGTGAAGAGTAAATACTAAATGAAATCCCTCATAAAAAAATTGGATTGTTCCCAACAAGTTCTTGATCAGCAAGAAAATATGTTTTCATCAATCATTCAACAGGAACAAGTCGAATTTGGTATTGCAACTGAGATAATTTGGAAATCGGTTGCAACAGCGAATCTGGGAAAATCGTCTTCAGAGAACCCTCTGTTTCTCTTAATAAGAACCGAATTTGGGCAAACTGCTCTTCTATAAAGTTAATTCAGTCCATTCTGGACAAAACTCATGTTTCGGATTTTCCAGATTTTTCTCCATTTGCTCAAATCGTCCAGTGAAAAACTGTCACTTCTTATTCCATCGAATCTCTAAGTTGGAATATTTAATGATGAGCTAGAGATCAAATCTGCAATCTGGAAAATATCTTGGACGCTAAAATGGTGAGTGATGTTATAAAAAAATTATTAATAAACCATCATTGATAAAATCATGCATAATAATCATGAATTTATTAAAAATAAATGAGAAGAAATAATATTTATCCACAAGAGCATAAATAATTATAAAATGGAATTATATGATAAACCATGATAAATGACGTGATAAATAAAGGTAGAAATGGATGAAATAGATGTTAAAAAGTGATAATAATAATCACAAACTAGCGACCCAACAGTTTTTATAATTTCTTTCGATTTAAAGATGAGCTAAGCCATTGTCCTCAGAAAGTTCAAAAAAACAAGATAATTATGCAAAAACTCACCAAAAAATAGCACTCTTGCATACTTTTTGGGAAAGAACATTTCAATCTCTCCAACAATGTGCAAGAGATAAACGACATTCAATAATTCAAAAAATAAATACTTTATTTCTCTCATCTAAAACAATATAATTAAATTAAAAATTAAAAAAATACTTAATTAATGTAAACTCAACTATAAATCTATTCGTATAATCATAATCGTCATTAAAAACTAATGTACTTGAATAAAATTAAATATGGTAAATATTAAAAATAAAATAAAATACATCTCCAATATAGACAAATATAAATAGTTTTATATTATGTCAGAAATGAAAAATCGACATAATCCCTCCATCTAATCAATTCCAATATAAAGAATCTTTGAATATTGCAGGGATGGAATTCTCTAGCATTCGGCCTGCATGTGGACTTATATTTTAGATAATATTAAATTATTAATATTTATATTGGATATTTTCCGTCCATATAAAGATATGAGATATGCGATATAGTCCTGCAATCAGGCCTTAAGAGCCCCCATCGACCAATTTGAATTCCAGGTCGTTGCCTACACTACAGTAGATTTTGTAATCTGGGACATCGGATCCATCTTTTATGCTAAAAGGATATGGAACAGAAGTGTTACCATAGGTGGGATAGCTAGGTATATGCGTGATGGAAACAAAATTGATTAAACTTGAATTTAGCTAACACATTTCTAATAAAATTCTCAATAAGAGAATAAAAAAACAATGAAATCAGCGAAAACTTATTACATTTTAAAAAAAAAAAATCCAGATTTCCTATAGTGAAGGGACGAGACCAATAGATTTAGGAGATGTTGACAGTTATGTTGTTAATTTATATACAAGAGGAATTTTTTTAATAATATTTTTGTTTCAGTTTGTTTACCTGATATTTTAGTTTTTTATTTATATTATACGCATTTTAATTATATAAATTTATATGTTAACAATGATAATATATTTTAATAAAATATAAAAATTAAATATATAAAAAGAAAAGGGAAAACACAAAAGCTAAGGTTTTGATCTGTTTAGTGTCAATATCTTAAATGCTAGACGTCTTTCTCCAATCAACGGATTTTGACAATGAGCGAGTGGGGAGGGGAGAGATCTCCTCCTACGGAAATGTGGTTGTTGGAGAATCGAGTAGTAAAGGAGGAGCCTTACCAACAAACAATAATGTCAAAAGCCTAAAAAGTATACCAGTAATGGGAGCTCAATGGAAACCTCGACTCAGTGGCCAATGTCTGCCAAGGGCAGTTAAAAAACTAAGGTTTGTGTTTCTGAGTAATAAATGGAAAACTACCACAAATTTATGAAGGAACCTGCTGTGATCTGTAAGTTCATAGGTATTTTTCCCATAGAGCAGGATATGATCAAGTGGATCCAGTTAAAATGGTAACAACAAGGACATATTTATTTAAAATTGGGAGCTCGATCTTTTTTTACATTTATTTTTACCATTATGGAAGATAAGGAAAGGGTTCTAAAAAACGGGCCATACTTCTATTACAATGCAAGTATCTTCATATGTTTCTTGGAATAATGCTACAACCCACATCAGGAAAAATTCATGGCAACTCTGGTATGGGTGTGATTATTTTCCCTACCAGTTGATTTTTGGGACCCAAAAATTCTAGAAGGAATTGGAAATTCCACTGGTATATTTGATAACGTAGAAAAATTCACTCGTCACGAGAGATATACTTCATATGCTCAAATATGTGTATACATGAACATAACCTAACCTCTTCCTGAATTTTTTGAGCTCAAATATCAAGACGAGGTTTCGCAGTAGCCCCTCGACTATGAGCACATTCCCTTTCACTATCAGAAATTCCATGAATATGGACACTTGTTTAGAGAATTCCCTTTAAATCAAATGGGAACTGTGGATATGGATCCCCCCAAAGAATCTCCCAAGTCGCAAGAATATAATGAGGGATTTCAAGAGGTCTCCTACAAAAAAAAGGCTTGCAAAACCCCCCCAAGTGAATACTCATCCAATGCAATGGAGAAATTAGGAGAATTTAAATCGGTATGAGGTTATGTATGATAAAGATGAAAATTATAAGGAGGTAGGCCAACAACTAGGTAATGAAAATGCTAGGGTCCGGCCTAAGAACACTAAGCCTAAAAGGAAACCCCAAGGAGAACCATCAAATAGGGAGGACAATGAATAATATAAGGGCCAGTAAAACATGGAGATCGATGGATTGAAGGAAGAATTAAGAACGAAGGAACATGTGTTGAATAGGCTCTTGAATGAATGGCCTAATATGGATGAAAGATTCATCCCAGAAGGGCAGAATAAGTTGCATCGAGATACACTCCATCAATATCAAGCTAAGAAAAGTCAGCTCCCTTTGGACTAACCAGATCAGACTGGATCTCATCTAGGTAATGGTCACGATCAGGGGGGACAAGGAAAAGGAGTAAGAAATGAGGTCATAAGAATCTACGGGAATTGATACAAATGGTTGGATATTTTGTTGGTCAACTTGGGAGTGGCGGTACTGCTTTTGGTGGTATTCCACCAAATTGATAAATCATCTCAATGATTATAATGTCCTGGAATGTAAGAGGCCTCAATAGTTGAGGAAAACAAATATTTTTGAAGGAAATAATAAAAGAGGAAAGACCAAATATTGTGATGCTTTAGGAAACCAAATTTTATGAGGAATGACTGAAATCAATTGTTCGAGACATGAGACGAGTGTATGAAGCAATGGCGTTAGATACAAAAGGAAGTCTAGGTGCTTTGGCTATCCTTTGGAATCCAACATAGATTTGTTCTTAGAACTGGGTCAGCTTACCTACAATCCTCTCGTGAAGATTCAAACATATCGACACATGATATTGGGCCCTAATATCAGTTGTTTATGGCACTCACATTCCAGGAGAGAAAGTGGCTTTCCTCCAAAATTTCGAAAATCTTATAAGTTTATGCTCGGAGGAGCTATGGATAATTAGTGATCATTTCAACCTAATTTCCTCAATTGAGGAGGAAAATGGGGGGATTAGTAGAATGGATCCCAAGATGGAAGCATTTAGAGTTTTTATCGTGGAATTACGATTAGTAATATTCAAACCATTAATGGAATGTACAGTTGGAAAATTCGTCAGGGGAAGAAGGGGGGTCTCTCATCAAGTCGCCTCACGCCTGAACCGATTTCTGGCATCAGAGAATCTTATAAGCAGAGATATATTATTTGAAGCCTCTATTATTCCATGCTTGGGATCAGATCACTGATCGACCAGATTGGAAATGGATCTAAAATTGGCACCCAGAAATAGGCCTTTTAGATTCAAATCCTTTTGGCTCAGAGACCCCTCCTTTCTAGGAAAAATGGAAAGTTGGTGGAAATCAAGCTATGTGGAAGGAAAAAGCTATATGCATACCTTTCATCTTAAACTGAAAGATCTCAAACAATATATAAAACATTGCAACTAGTATAAATTTGGAATTATTACGAAGGATCGGTGACATATCTAAGAGAGTATGCCGAATATTCAACAACGAATGATCAACGAAGGCCACTCAAGGGAATTAGCAATGGAAGAAGGGAAAATCCTAAACTAGATTGATGAAAGGAGGAAATCCTCTAGAAACAGAAGTCAAGGATTTAGTGGCTTAGGGAAGGGGAGAGGAATACTTGTTTCTTTCACAAAGCCATAATTCAACATCGACAACATAATGAGACCTTTTCTTTGAAGGATGCTTCAGGAAACCGCCTTATTCTCCATGAAGAGAAGGAAAATATTCTAGTAGATCACTTTCACTGCCTTCTTTCAGACCCCGTACAAGATCTATTGGAAGTTATCTAGTGAATAACCCATCATATCCCCCATCTTGTTAGCAGGGACCAGAACCTAGCCCTAACTAAGGGAAATCACTCTAGAGGAGGTAGAGGTTGTTGTCAAAGGGTGGCCAAAAATAAAGCTCTGGGTCTAGATGGCTTCATGAAAGAATTCTTCCAAGCGGCCTTGTCCTTCCTTGGGAAATATATCCTAAATGTAGTGAAGAGTCTTGCAGATCTCAAAAGGTACACCATGCTCATAACTCTACTTTTATCTCATTAATTCCTAAATCTTCCCATTCTAAGGACCCTCAAGGATTCAGACCAATTGTTCTATGTAATTTCGTTTACAAAATTATCGCCACTATTATGGTTAAAATGTTAAAAACTTTATTTACCAACCTCATCTCCCCTGAGAAAACTGGATTTGTTCAAGGTCGTCAAATTCTAGATGGAATCATCACCTCTCACGAAGTTATCCATTCTCTTAAACATTTTAAAACTCCATGAATGTTGATAAATTTAGACCTTTATAAAGCCTATGATCATATTAGATGGTCCTATCTCCTCAATATCTTGAAGGATTTTGGTTTTGAATCCTGTTGGAGCAACTGGGTTTCTTCTCTCATCTCCTACCCAATTTTGTCAATTTTGATCAATGGTTCCCCATCTAGAACTTTCAACCCATTAAGAGGCATTTGATAGGGAGATACCCTATCCCCTTTCCTCTTTATCCTGGTTGCAAAAAGTCTGGGTCATTATATTAAATCAAACTCTTAGTCGGGCAACATTAAAGGCCTTCGCATCTGGTTAAATGATCTATCGATCACTCACCAACAATTTGTGAACGACATTATGCTCTTCTCTCATGTTTCCCTCCGTGAAATTGGAAATCTCAAATATATTCTGAGTGACTTTATGAAAGCCATGGAAATATAATCAATAAAGATAAATCAAATATTTTATTCTTTAAAACTCTTGTCTCCACCCAATGGTTCCTAGCCTGACCCCTACGATTTGGTATTGGTTTCTACCCTCCAAATATTTGGGAATTCCTCTCGTGGTTAATTATTTAAGAACCTCTAGCTGGAAATATCTTCTGCAAAAAAATAAGTCTATATTCCATGGATGGTCCTTCAAGAGTCTCAATTTAGCTGGTAGGGTGGTCCTTTTGAAGGTTGTTCTTCAATTCATTCCTATTTACCATCTCTTTGGTTTTTCCAAGCCTAAATTTTCATGTTCAACCATGGTCGAGATCTTTAAAAAATTCCTTTAGAGAGGTGCTCAAGAGGCTAATAAATGGTATTTGGTCTCCTGGACTAATGTTATCAAGCTTAAACTAGCAGGTGGTCTGGGTCTTCGGGACTCCTTTATTCTTAATCAATTCATGGGTGCTAAATTATAGTGGAAATAGTTACATGGGGGCCCTGACCCGTGGAGGATTATATGGAATAAAAAATATAAAATGTCAGATTCTTTAGAAGGAAAATTAAGAATCCTGGTAACCCCCAACGATTCTTCAATATGAAATTTAGCATCGATTAATAGAGATCTCATTAAAAACCACACCTTTTGGTAAATCTGAGACCGGAAGAGAACCCTCTTCTGCCAAGACTCATGGAAACAAAGAGTTAAGTTATTCAGTAGGAGGAACCTTGGGGACATCTTCCTTTTCATGAGTAGCCAAAATTGTTCAATGATGAATCAAATCTGGAAGCCCTCTCTTGATCTAGCTTGGAGACAATATAAAGGGAAACAAGATTGTTTAAACACTCCAACATCCAACCAATGGGAGAATATGGAAAAGGAGCTTCACTCCAAAAAAATTGCAAAACATGAAGGCCATGATATATTAAGATGGGGTTACTCTACTAAAGGAATGTTCAACATCAAGGAAGCATAAGAACTTGTAGCAAAATAAAATCAAGAACATATTAGTCCCATATAGTGGAATATATGGACATGGAATTTTTTGCCTAGGGTGGCACACTTCTTGTGGCTTGTATTTCATAGACAAATTCTTACCTGGGATCAACTCCAGAAACAAGGATTTGAAATGTCCTCACTTTGGAGCCTTTGTGGCCTACAATGTGAAGATATGGAGCACCTTCTAAATATATGTCCCTTTACTCACCAATTGTGGATAAATATAGGCCAACTCTTTGGCCACCTCAATCGAGACCACAAGATTATTAGAGATTCAATATAAATGTGGAGAAATGGTATTTTCTTAAGCCCAATCCTAAATCAGGCTTGGGGTGTGGCATTAGCTTTTCTCCTTTGGGAAGTCTGTAAAGAACGAAATTTAAGTATCTTCAAGGGGCGAAGGCTCTATCAGGAAGGATTTTGTAGTAGGATAATCTAGAACATACAGGAAAAAATACTAGTAGAACATTGGCATCCAGATGATTAACAAGTTGCTCCCCATGAGGCTGGAATACTAAGTATTTTGAATCTATCTCCACAAATTCTTGCTCAATCCTATTCGAAGCTTTTGGTCTCCCATATATCCTCTCCTTCCAGGTTCTCAGCTCCTCATGTGGGATTCCTTAAGCACAACTTCGATGTGTCCGATAAAGGAAAGTGAGGACATGCTGGGTATGGAGGTTTATTTAGAGATTCACAAAACCAATTAAAACTTATTTATGCAGTTGGTTGTGGCTTTGCAAGAAATAATGAGGCATATTTTACCACTATAAAGTAAGGACTTCTCATAGCTATACGAGAAGGGTATAAGATATTTGTGGTAGAAGGATATTCTAACTTGGTCATTGAAACAATTAAAAAATTGAACGATGGCACACATTGCGAGAAACATAGTCATAGTTGGTGGATGACTAAGCTAGTTTCGGATATAAGAGAGCTCATTCCTTGTTTTTACTATTTAATTTCCTCTCATGTCAGGAGAGCAGTAAATAAAGCAACAAACTTTTTATAAAATTGGGGATGCTTCAATAGTGGTAGGACTGCGGAGTCTCCTTGGCCCGTTCAAAACAATTGTGAAGAGATGGATTCTTTTAGACAAGTACTGGATCAGGACACTAACACAAACGTCGATCCTAACCATGATATGGTTCAAGGCCCCCGATAGAGGTGTGTGCCGATAGATATGACCCTTCAAGATCTGGGACATGAGTAATGTCAAAGCAGTAAGGGTTGGAAGGTGGTTTCACTACAACCCTCACATGTTTGGTGAGGATGGTAATGTGGCATTGCGCATTCAACCAGTTAATGCAACAAGGAATGGTCGACGTGAAAGCTTATGGTGGACGTTTGGTGACGGACATCCATCATTCCCTGGTGATACTTTCCTTGTTCTATGTTCTGGTACTGGTTTATTGTTCTTGGATTGCTTGAGGTTGTTCGAGTGGGAGGTGTTTTCGGTCCTCTACCTTGGTGTTTCTGATTTCTCTCACTTCATCTCTAAAGTCATTGGGTATGTCATTTATATTTTCCCTTCTTATCATCTATTCCCTGTGACCTGTACTCCTATGGATGAGGATTATATAATTTGGAACCGTCAAGAAAATGGAAACTCTACCGAGAATTTTTGAAGGACTACTCTGGGTTTTATTATGAGTTTCATGCTTATTATCCAATTGCCTCAGTTTTCTTTGGAATATTACTATCTCTCATGGGGATGTATTGGATTTCTCTAGCATGGAGCTTTTTATATATTGCATGTATAGATGTCTATGCTCATTTTTTGGTCCATTCATTGTCTCTAGAAGTGTTTACCGTTCAGGGTTTCTTTCCTTTGGTTCCTGTCATTCTACTTTTGTGTTTGGTCTCATCAGGGCTCGGAGAGCCAGAGTTTCTTATTTCCAACCTCTGGCAACAAACCCATCTCGTTCTCGGGTTGATTATTGGGTTCAGGCCTAACGCTTAGTTTCTTTTCCTTTATGTTGTGTTAGCTTGCCAGGTATTCAAATACTTTGTGATTGTCGGGACCTTAAGCTATCTGGTTGCTTCAAGGTCGAGGTTTGGGCAGTTTATTGCAAGGTTTTCCATTCACATGGGCACCTTTTGAGAAGGCGTGTTGTCATCCTCTAGTTCCAGGCTCCTGGGGGTTGAAGTCATGAGAAAAAATACATGAATCAGCGAAAACAATCAAACCTCGACACGCCATGTGAGGGAAGGGATCATAAATGAAGCCTCAAGGATAATCAGTGACATTGTCCGATCTGTTAGACGGGTAACCCATCATGGGTCCATCAGAATTATCTCAAAGCTGGGTGACATAACCAAGCCATCAAGTGGATGATAGTTCAGGCTGGAAGTTGAAAGTGTGATTCAAAACTTAACCCACTCAGGTTCTTCTTTTCTCCATCCCCCACACTGACATTTATCTGGTGAAATGTAATTTGTTTTATGGCCATTCATCTTTCCAGTAAAATTCTCTCTTGAATAATCATGGGAAAAGGAAGAATTTTTCTTCTTTTTACTCCTGCACTCTTCTTGGGAATAATTTCTTTTCAACTATTTTCATGACAGTTAGGAATTAAATTTCACATGACAATATTTAACATAAAAAACTGTCTCTTGAATCATCATGGCAAAACGAGGATTTTTTCTTCTTTTTATTCCCATCCCTATTTTGGAATAATTTATTTTCAACTATTTTCCTGACACTCAGTAGTTAAATCTCACATAAAAACCTTTAACATTAAATATTTTTTTTCTCTCAGCATATCATATTATTTTACTTTCTAGCCACAATTAAATGTAAAAGTCATAATGTAATTAGTCCAAAGGGATCACTCCCACTGGTTCGTTTTGAGCCTAATCTAGGTCGCGGACAAGAATTAACCCATGACCTCTCATAGTGAGATGCTTATGCAATAAGTACTCCAATTAAGGTAACCACAAGGATTTTGTCCACATGGATTACAAATAAAAGTATAATATTACAATAAGATATAAAAGTTAAATATATAAAAGAAATATATATATATATATATATATATATATATATATATATATATATATATTAAAAAATATTTTTATTTAAGCATATAGATTTACATAGTTAGTAATGTAATGATAATAGTGCTTCTTCGATCTTTAAAGATAATAATTTTGTTTATATATATATATATATATATATATATATATATATATATATATATGAGAATTATAATTATTTTCATCAATTTATATAAAATAATTATTTATTTATTTAATATATCCAACTCAATATTGAATTTTATTTTCAAAATTTTAAGTTCCTCACTTTTGAAACTATAGAACAAAAATACAAATATGAAATAGATGAATTAATAGTGATTTTTATGGCTATAAATAGCAGTGATTTTATGTTTTTTTTTTTTTAATATTAGCGAACTCAGTATTCCCGTAACAAACATTGTAACTTAGCGAAAAGTCACCAAAATCACAATAGAAAGCAGCTATTGTACTTGCAGTTAGACATGATCTGTTCATATATCTCTATCAATAGTATTGCAGAGAAATTAAATCTATAATTAAAAACGTAAATAAAGTATTTTTCTAATGAAATCCAATAGAATAAAGGACAATAATTGGCTTTATTTTCATAATTCTGTTTGTAAAAAAAATTGGCTTTTATATTTAGTAACATTTATTAATATTATTGATGAATATAAGTATATATATTAAATTAAATATATGGTAAATGTATAGAAGTATCAAAATACTTATTTTATAAAATATCTTATATTTTCAAAATTAAAAATAAATTATTATTATTATTATTGAAATAAATTACTGTACATATATATATATATTAAAAATATATATAACTCAAAAATTATCTTATTATTACAAATATGTGTAGATATTCAATAAAGATTATATTACTATTATTTTGAGTTATTTGATTTGTATTCTCAATAATAATAAATAAAAATTAGTAATAATAATAAATAACAAAACAGTTAAAAGATAAAAATAAATTTTTAAATTGTACATTATTTTTTATTTTATTTTATTAAAATATTACATTTTTATTGATGATGATGATGATGATGATGATGGTTAACATCCACTGAGACCAATCTTTGGTTTATCGGACCTAAAGAAAAGAGTTATTTAGTTTGATTTAAGATTTTATTCCTATGCTCCGAAAGCTTGGAGAGAAGTCTCCCGAGCTCACTATAATTTTGACATCTTAAAAGGCTAGGAAGGTCAGTATTGCAACAAAGATTATGAAATTGATCTCTAATGTGGTTGTAGGCGGGGCACTCTAAGAGGAAGTGATTTTCATCCTGGATATTCATATTCTCACAGAGATAGCAGATCCTTTCGATCCATGGAGTTTTAGGAACTGTCCAACTACCTGTTTCACTATGGAGCTCATGAGAGTTTGCTCTAATCTTGGCTATATTAATTTTCTTCTTTGAGCTAGTTAAAACAAAGAGATACTCTTGATCTTCTAGGGTGGGGTTGATGACCTCCTTATAATATCTTAATTTTCTTTTAAAACATGTGAATCTTTCTCACACCCTCACACCACATTTTTTCTTTGAAATTAGAAGTAACAGTTTTTTAATGTTATTAATGTTTTGCAAAACAACATTCTTGTCAATCTCCCAATGGTTTAACCAAGCCCTGGTGTCTTTATACCAACCTTGTTTAAGCCTTACGTGGTTTTGGCTGGAATTTAAAGCTAGCTTAGGAAGTCTATGGTCTCCTATGCTATTGAGCTTGTGCTTGTACAACATAAGCCTAGTCATAGCTAGGCTATCGATAGGGGAAAGAACCACTTCTATAAGGAGAATAGGATAGGGTGTATTGCTTTAATTTTAAGGCTATACGTTATAAAACACTTCTGGATTTTCTCAATCTTTCTCCAAATTCTGCAAGGTACTTTTATTTAAACACCTCACATCCATATAAGTAAACAAGAGTGACCAAAGTTTCAAGAGACTTCTTTCATCTACATTAAGAGTTTGTAGTTTTAATTCTTTTAAAAAACCAATAGCTTTCTTCCATTGTTCCATTAATCCTTTTAATCTTTCTAGTTAAATTCAGACTTGCTGATGAAATATCGTTCTAAATACTTGTAAAAAAACACTTCCTCCAAATTACTTATAATTATATCATTAAATTAAAATTTTTGAAAATCTTCTGAAAATATAAATAAATTATTTAATTAACTATTTATTTTATTATTTATATAAAGTTAATTTATATTTCAAAATTTAGATAATATTATATTGTCTCTTAATTTTTATATAATATTATTTTGTAAGTCAAAAGGAAAATAAGAAACTGGAAGATGATGTCAGGCCTCTACCATTCTCTCCTAAATCTACCGTTCTCGCTTGACTGGAAGAAGGTTGTCACACACATTAATCACCTAACAAATAATGAAAGTAATTTAAAATAAGCATACTTCACATTACGACCAAAGTAATAACTATACTTTACACTGCATCCAAAGTAATTTAATAATTTTACATTGCATAGAATAATTAATGTGAACCAATGATGTAACCTCAACTATACCTATGCCGCGGGGATCTGGCCTTAACCGGTCACCATAGTCAGCTCTGGAAAACAGGTTTGTAAACATCTCGAAGGTTGGCTCGCAGGCAGGTGCCGGTCACTCGATTCACAAGTGGTTATCTCTTGTCCGTCGATCTTTGGTGTCTTGATCCAACGATGAAGATTAGTCCGTTGGGGTTAGGTCAACTAACCCCTACCCAAGTCGCCGCGCAAGTTTCCCATTTGCTTCAGCTCCCTTGACGGCACAGCTCTGCAACTCCGTTTGTCTTTCTTCCGGTAGCAGGGCTTTCGTTCCTGGCAGGGTTTTAATGGTCACTGTGCATATTTGGTACAGGCTAGGGTTTCCAGTTATTAGTCTATTTTCTGTTAGCTGTCTATTCACCTACACTTATATTTTCTGTACTGAGTTCATCCGATTAGGGGTTTAACAATTGTGAAAATCATGGGTGTTAATTCTGAATGTATCTTATATTTATTGCCATAAGGGTTTCAGAGTGGTAGATTTCGGGGGAATAGGGGTTTAACAATTGCGAAAATCATGGGGGTTAATTCTGAATGTATCTTATATTTATTGCCGCAAGGGTTTCAGAGTGGTAGATTTCGGGGAATAGGGGTTTAACAATTGTGAAAATCATGGGGGTTAATTCTGAATGTATCTTTTATTTATTGCCGTAAGGGATTCAGAGTGGTAGATTTCGGGGAGCGACATAAATGAATTTCCCTTCCTCTGCGAATTTCCGTTCCAAACCCAAGCAGAAAGCTGAGATAATGATGGGTGACACTGGATCTTCAGTTTCATTAGCGGTAGATTTTAATGGCGTCATTAAGCTCTACAGCGACGGATCCGTGGTGCGTGAAGACGAACCAGCTGTCCACCTTCCTCCACTGAGCGAAAGTTACGAGCAGGTGTTATACAAAGACATTGTGTATAATCATACATTTGGCCTGCGGACGCGCGTATATCTCCCCCCTCCTCCCAATTCCTCCCCACCCACTTCCACACGGCTGCCAGTAATCTTGTACTTTCATGGCGGCGGCTTCTGTTTGTTTAGCCCGCAGAGTCCCGATGTGCACCGATTATGTGTAAAGTGGGCAGCCGATTTAGGGGCCGTCATCGTCTCTGTACGTTACAGATTGGCTCCCGAGGATCGCCTCCCTGCCGCTTATCACGATTCTGTCTCCGCACTCCAATGGCTTCATTCCCAGTCCAAAACCACAGGCGGAGGAGAAAGAGTCGATCCCTGGTTCGATTCCCATGCCGACTTCTCCAAGGTATTCCTCATGGGAGAAAGTGCGGGAGGGAACATCGCGCATCGCCTGGGAATGTGGTGTGGCGGACAAGATTGGGGTGGAGATATGCGAATAAGAGGACTAATTTTGCTGTATCCCTTTTTCGGGGGAGAGATGCGGACCGCGTCAGAGACTAAAGAGAGGCAAGAGACTCCAGCTCTTACAGTGCAAGACTCGGATTTAATGTGGAGGCTGGCACTCCCCACGGGAAGCAACAGAGACCACCATTTCTGCAACCCAGTCGCCCCACAAACCGGAGCGCTGGATGTTTGGTCCCTTGGCGGTCCGTTACCCCGGACGGTTATGGTGATTGGAGCGCTTGACATTCTGAGGAGCAAACAATTGGAATACTGTGAGCTTCTCAAGAAATGCGGTGATCAAATCATTGAAGTTGTGGAGTTTGAGGAGCAAGATCATGGCTTCGACGATATGGACGAACAGAAGACGATAAAAGTGATCGAGTGCTCACTGGATCCGTATTTGTTCATGATATTGAGTTTCCCTTCTACCTGCTATTACGTATTAGCGGAAAGAGCCGTCGCAGCTTTTCGAAAGCTTCCTTGCCTAGTTTTATTTTCTCAAATAAAATATGAACTACGTCCATTGTGCAGTCAAATATTATTTTAATATATATATATATATATATATATATATATATTAAATTTAAAATTTATATTAAATAATAACATAATCAATATTTAATTTTTGTTTTAATCTAAAATTTTTATTATATAATAATATAATCAATATTTATTTTTTTATTGGAAATAGAGATTATTGGAATCTGGTATTCTATAAGGGTCCCATATTAAAACAATGTGAGGGAATCACTTTCCTATTAAAAAATGAGTTTTTATTTTTAAGTAATTATATCATGAAAAAAATATATTGAATGTTTGTTCTAATTATATGAACGTTGTTACTTATTGGAATCTGAAGTCCTTTAACGCTCCCATATTAAAACAATGCGAGGGAATCACTATCATAATGACTTTCCTATTAAATAAAAATGGAGTTTTTATTTTTTAAGTTATTATATCATGAAAATATTTCCCATGTGAGGGAATCACGATCATAATGTCTTTCTTATTAAAAAGTTGGAGTTTTTATTTTTTAAGTTATTATATCATTAAAATATTGAATGTTTGTTATAATTATATGAAGGTTGTAAATTAAAAATAATAATAACATTTTAATAAAGCAATTTAATATATCATTTTTTTTTGTAGTATATTAAATTGTAAATAATTTTTTTTTTAATGATTGTAAATGAATTTTTTTTTGTTATTTTAGTACCATTTAAGGTTAAAATTTCAACAAGATGAACTTAGAAAATATTTTAGAAATATGGATAGAGTCATGATAATGAAAATCTCTCATTCAAAGAAAAATTCATATCATAGTTTAATGAGATTTCCTGGGTGAGATTAAAACTCTTATTAGAAAATTGAGCCTTTTCCGATTAGACTCATTTATAATTGATAAATGAAAAATATATAATTAAAAGTGCAACTTATTAGGAAATTGAGCCTTTTTCCATTAGACTTATTTTGATGACACAAACACTAATACAAAATCAATTAGGAAAATATATTCATGCATTTATGAATTTTGAAAGAAAGTATACCATAATAAATACGCTGAAATTTATAAGATAATACTTTAATATTATATAGATTATATATATATACTTACTTATTGATTTCTTTTCAATAACAAAGCATGTTTTAATACATTGTAATATAAAAAAAAAAAGAATTATATATATATATATATATATATATATATATATATATATATATATATATTTTTTTTTTCTTTTTTTCTTACTAACAATAAGAATACTTTCTTCATTATTATTAAGATATATATATATATATATATATATATATATATATATATATATATATATATATATATATATATCATTTTTTTTTTTTTTTCTTTTTTTCTTTTCTTTTTTTTTTTTTTTTTTCTTTTTCTTTTCATAACAAAGAATACTTTTGCCTTTGCATAATTTAATTCTCTTATTTAATTTCATATTTCCTTCAACAAATAATTTTGTTACATAAATTATATAACTCATGGAATTATAATGTTGGTCATGGCATTATAGTTACCCTTAATACATATGATTCACCCTCAAATGGTATTTGATTTACTCATATATCTCCATTTTATGTTATCACTTCATTTCCACTCACAAATTCATGGTATTATTAGGCTATGCTTGGTGTAAAACCCTATCCAAACATGTCCAAGCATGTGAAAAAAAGTTATTTTCTTTGTATATTTCATTTACCTCCATTATATTAATAATTAGTAACTTTATACAACATTTGATTATCTCTTGTGGCATATACTTGTAGTTGACTATATTCCTTACCCCAATATTTATATTTACATACTTAAATATAAACGATAGACACTAACCAAACCTACAAAGAATGTTTATATTATAAGGTTGTATACTTATAACTATAAGGGATTCTTTACCGTGGAGGTTTTATAACACAAGGATCCTTTTGGGCCTTTGTGGCACATATGTACATAATGAGTTAGCTTCGAACTGGTTTCATATGAAGAGCTTATGTGGAGTAGGTCCGCATGGCTTATCCACACCCTATATAGGTGACCTAAACTTATGGTGGTGATTTTCTAGTACTGAATCAACGATGTGGATATCTCAATGTTGTTAAGGTAACGAAATACCCACCAGACTTCCATTGCATTGGTTTCATTCATGTTTGGATGTGGTGGAGAGCCAAAATTTGCAAATATGAGACTAAGGTGAAGAAACTAGGTTTTTTCCTTCGAATTTGAGGATTCTACATGTTGAATCTTGCTAAGCTTAGTTCATATGTTGATGGAAAGGAATTTCATTTATAGGTTGAGGCAATATTTCTACAACTACGTCTAAAATTCAGCTTGAATTGTCATCCTTTTACTTCTTTCATTCCATATATATCTCATTGTAGTATCGGTAAGGTTCTTGGTGTTTTTCGATGGTAGAAATATTCTTTCTCTACTAAATGGTGTGTTATGGATATATAGGTCAAACCATGGATCTCTTTTAGTCATAATTTTAATGTAAAAGTCATCATCATTGGAACAAAATAAGAAATGTTTCCTTTATCTTATGCTCCATATCCTAGGTGGTCTCCTGAGACCCAAAGTGTTTCCATTGCACTTTAACCTGGTAAATAGCTTGATTATGGAGTGTAATATCCCTTTAGTCTAAAAATTGTAGAGGCTCTACCTAGAACTCTCCTTCCAGTTTGAACTCTACAACATTCCAATCAATTATATGAGTATGATCATGTATATATTTTTTCAAAAATGACACATGAAACACATTATGAACTTTAATATGGGGGGGTAATGCCATGTGGTAGACTATTGAACCTACCTTGGATAATATCTCAAACAACAATTGAGGGGTCAGTTTAGAACAACTCCACAATTTCAAGGAATTTTATTTGGGCCGTACTTTAATATAAAAATGTTCACTCACTTGAAACTCTTCATGTGTCCTTTTCAAATCAGCATAACTCTTCTATCTATCATGCATTTCTTTCAAGTTTTCCCTTATCCTTTTCACCATTTGTTCCATTTCTTGTAATAGATCTGGCCCTACCGAAACCTATCCACAAGTTGATTCCAACTTAAAGGAACATGAAACTTCCTTCCATACAAAACCTCAAGCAGACTCATCTAGGGTGATGCTTGATAACTATTGTTACAGGAAAGCTCTACCAAATGGAGATAATCCTCCCATTTTATGGGTTGATTCATTACATACATGCATAACATGTAAACAAGGACCGCGTTAACCCTCTATGTTTTCCCATAAGTTCTTCAATGATATGCAGTGCTAAATTTCAGTTGCATACCCCTCCTAGTAAACAATGCTTTCAAAAAAATTGAGGTGAACTTTGTGTCCCTATCCTATATAATTGTTTTTAGCACACCATGAAGTCTAAATATTTCCTTCATGAATACTTCTTCCACTTTTGAAACTCTATATGTAGAGTGAACATGTATAAAATGGCCATATTTAGATAATTTATCTACAACTACCATCATAGATTCATGTTACCTCCTTGTCCTGGGTAATTTAGTAGTAAAATATAATGATATTACTTCCCACTTCCACTCTGGTATAGGTAGGGGTTCCAGTAATCGAGCTATGTGTTGGTGCTCTTCTTTGACCAACTAACACTCCTAGAACCTTTCCAAGTATCCAAAAACCCCTTTCTTCATTCTTGTCCAGGAAAATTCCTTTTTAAGAGCAGTAATCATTTTTTGACATCATTTATGTGTTGTATATGGTATCTTGTGGTATTTATCTAATATTAATCCTTTAATTTCACCCACATTTGGAATATTAAGTTTGTCTTTGTATACAAACAATCATTTTTCACTAATTTCATAATCAAGCTACTTCCTTTGACCAACTTCATTCCTCATATTTTCATGAATATGATTAGAATCCTGGTCTTCTATTGTTTACTTTTCAGTGTGTTTAGTGCAATTTGTATCATATTTCTCACTATCATCTCACATATTTCCTTTAAAAATTGAATCAATGCATCTACCACCTTGTTTTCTTTCCCTTTTATGTCTTTAATATCAAAATTATATTCACACAGGAAGGCCATCCACCTAGCCTCCCTTCCATTAATGTAAGGTTAGCTGAAAAAATATAATATCCCTGAGTATAGCTCGTACAAAATACAGAAGATTATAAATTTTTACATATTTTATTAACATGTAATATTCCCAAATGACTTATCCCATACTCCTTAACTGATAATCGAATAATATAATCATGATCATTAAGTGAAGTAACATTATAAAAGGAATACAAAATATCATAAAATAATAATATGCAAGCACATAAATGGACGCCAATATACCCTAGAAACTCCAAAGGGAAAAACCAACAAATATTTATTAAGATAAAAATATGCAAGCACATAAATGGACGCGAATATACCCTAGAAACTCCAAAGGGAAAAACCAACAAATATTTATTTTATTAAATGATTCGTGAGGGTGTTCACCCCTCACTCAATGGAAAAAAGGGGGTCCATCCCTTGTCAATTGTTGAAAATTTACAAAGGAAACATGAAGAATAATTAACAAGAGGCCATTGCATTAAACATGATGTCATGTTTTTCAAAGATATTACCCAATAGTTCTTCAAGCATAATGTTTTCGTGGCATGGCTATTTCCTACAACAATTTACCCCTTGTAAACTGCATTTAAGGATCCTCCACTCTACATGTAACAATAGTTATGCATATTTATGCCATCACCTTAAATAGTATTAGTTATAATCCATATTTCGATCATTGTAAAAGAGGCTAGTTTAGAAAACTATCACTCCGTCATTTATGAAAATCATGATTATTCCTTGCAATCACTATTTCCAATAAAATCTAAGATCAAGATTATCAAAACCCATACTCTTATGACCTTTATCACCTTATATAATATGAGAGAATGAAAATTACCATATCTCTAACATTCAATTTCTATCACCTATCCTTTCATAATATTCTACACATTATACCTCTTTTTAAGAGAACATTTTCTTGCACATGCATAAATAAAAGTAAAAGTTATCTTCCATGACTAATATTTTACCTTAACATGCATAACCATAAGTATTTAACACATACAATACTTTAACTATTATATGAAAAACCATATGTTTAATACAATTAATCCAAATGAAAAAATATGGCAATATGTAACATCCCTCATGCATAAATATGTTAAAAGCATGCCTATTTATCCTCAATTTAACATGCATTAAATAAATTCTCAAATATTACACAAGAATTCATTTTCATTCATAGCTCACATGCGTGCATACAATTATAAAAGCATGCATTCCTATCCATATTTCAAATGCTATATAGTAAAAAAAAATGGATAATGCATTTTCATGGGTAAACATTATTTATGAATGAAAAAATGATCACATCATCGCCACTGTATTTCCCTAACGAAATGTCTTACCATATGCATCCCACATTTATATTATCAAAATCCAATTAATAATTCTCCATTCCAAGGTTTTAAATGAACGTATCAAAACATTCAAGGAGGAATTAATGTGTAACATAAGTTTCCAAGATGGGATTTACACCCACCATAATCCTCAATGTATTTCCACTCCGTACATTACTTAATGGTATTTTTAATAATGGATTATCATGCAATTAAATAGTTCCTATGATAACTATGCAACTCTACAAAGATAGAAATGGGCTTGGTCTTCTTTAAGAGCATAAAATGGAAAATAGATGCATTTTTTTCTAATGTTAGCAATTGTTGGACACCTAATTCTCTAAAAATTTGTATGGAATGTGAAAAATCCCCAGAATTCGAAAGACCACTTAATATATAAATACCAAGCGTCACAAGAATGTATTATAAAATATATATCCTCTGAATTGTAAAGAAAATCACGATTTATCTACTCTTGCTATTTATATTTTATGTGTTTAACATGGAATTAGAGCGGACGATCTCCTGCCCTGCTCAAAATTAGAGCCACTGTTTTTTGGCCTTTCAAGTGCGTGAACAATAGTTTTTTTCTTGTCCGCTAGCCTTGTCGATCTTTCGTAAGCAACATATTGATTATTCATTTCTTTGTATTTTTCGCTTTTTCCATACTACGGTTACCTATATGATCTGACCTATCATTTTACGCTCCCTATTTCCAGAGTCTGTTAAACAAATTTTTCGTGTTACCAAGGTCTCTCATAGCGTTTCATTGTTGAATTTCCAGTCTAAAATTCACTAGTGAATTGTCATAATATTCTCTGCTTCCTATCCCTTAGATAACCTGTGCCTATTGATTTCCAAGCTCATTACCATACATCGCTTTCTAAATTCTCAATTGGTTTCTAAACAACAAACAACAAACAACGCCATCTTTGGAATATATTCCTGTTCTTTGGACCTGTCAAAAAATAGACTCGTTATCTCTGACCTTGGAATCCTAATTATTCTTTGTTGTGCAAGTAACAGTACCCTACTAAGAAACAAGAAGGGAATCTGAAATGATTCTTGCGTGGAACCCTAGATAATATCCCTTCAAAACCACTTACGAACACCGATCCATCACCCTAAAATATTAACTTTGACTCCATTAAAATTTTGAATGTAACCACTCTCGATATAGCCCTTCATTTGCCTCTCATAATTCAAGGCATAGCTGAATAGGATAGTATGGAACTTGTCATAACCCTTTAACTTAAAAACGAACTTATCGTGTAGCTTGAGCATGTAGGTTTACATGTTGGTTGTTAAGAGTCATGTGGGAAACCCAATCACCTCCAATATTCTGTAGGGAAAGGGTTGTTCAAAGGATATTGCAGAGTAAAATAGGGAAAGGGTTGTTCAAAGGATATTGCAAAGTAAAATAATAAAGTGATGATAGCCAGAAAAGATGGTAGGCACCAATTGTTCTCTCAATATGTCATGGTTCATATGTGTTAAAAATGGTGGAAGAAATAATGAAGGGATATGGC